>CM035808.1:13781162-14194658 GCA_020466095.1 Chlorops oryzae
CAATTCGAATCATTTTTTCTATTGTTGATAGGATTATTTTTTCCAATTCTTTGTTGGTTGTTGCTTTGTTATTGGATTTTTTCCTGTTCGTCCTGTATTCTGTAGTTTGCTATTGGACATTCCTACGTGATTCGTATGTTTACCTTATCATCCGGTTCCTTGCTCACAAAATGTTCGGCCTTCATGCTCGAACACCTTTTTCGATTTTGATGGGATTTTTTTTTTTTTTTTTTTTTTTTGCTTTGTTTTGTTTTATTTTATTTCTCGCTAGTTTCGATTGAGAATTTATTTGCCTTAGGTTTGTGATGTTGCTAGGACACCGGATAGGACATTGAAAAAATTTCGAGCTCATTGAATTTGAGATAGAGATTATTTTATTCTTCTTGAGATTGTTTAGATTTGAGATAATAATTGATAATAGATAGATTAATTAGAAATTAAAGTAGATAATGTAATAGATAGGATAGAATAGGATAAATGAGGAGAATAGACAAGCTAGAGTAGCTAGAGCTGAGATAGATGAGAAAGAGCTTAAGATAAGTATAGATTTTGAGATTAAAGATGAGATAGAAGATAGAAGATAGAAGATAAAGATAGATAGATAGAATAGAGATAGAATAGATAGAAATAGAAATAGAGCTAGAGTGATAGAGCTAGAGCTAGAGATAAGATGAGATAGATGAGATAAGATAAGATAAGATAGAAGATAGAAGATAGATAGAATAGAATAGATAGAAATAGAAATAGAAATAGAGATAGAGATAGAAGATAGATGAGATAGAAGATAGAAGATAAAGATAGAAGAATAGAGAATAGAAATAGAGAAATAGAGATAGAGAATAGAGATAGAATAGAAGATAGAGATAGAGATAGAATAGAAGATAGAGAATAGAAATAGAAATAGAAAAGAAATAGAATAGAATAGAATAGAAATAGAAATAGAAATAGAGAATAGAAATAGAGATAGAGATAGAGTAGATAGAGATAGATGATGAGAGATGGAGATAGAGATAAAGATAAAGATAAAGTTAAAGATAAAGATAGAGATAGAGATAGGAATAGAAATAGAAATAGAAATAGAAATAGAGATAGAGATAGATATAGGATCAGGGGAGGCAAGTTCCAAAAATATTGGGGGAGAGGGGTAAAAATTTTATGAAGGGAACAATACGCAGTGTTTAGTATGTTAGATGTCAAATATTGAAAAAGTGCAATATATCTACTGCAATTGGAATAAAGTTCTAACCCTTCTCGGAATGGGAAAGATATCGATACTTATAGTCAATCCTTGACACATATTTTGGTTGGAGGAGGTTCGAACCAGTGTTCGGAGAATTCTGCACGAATGTGAAAAGTAGGGTGGCACAGGCGGGTAAATTCAAATTACCGGAACTTCAAAATTGTAGTAATTTAGTTAAGAAATATGAAAGATGATTAATCTCAGATGAATTATGGGGATTGCAGAATAAAAGTGTGATATTCTAGAATATCTTTACAAAATTCTCAAATATTTTTTTCAGTTGCCGAAAATTTTTGGAGGGGCAAAAAGTGCCTTTGCCCCCCATAGTTGCCGCGCCTGTATAGGATAGAGAGGGTAACTACTTTTGGTCCTGTGACCCAATTATTAAAGTTACTTGCAGGGTAATTTTGAGTTTCTGGTTTTATTTCCGGGGAAAAAACCTCCCAAAATTTTCTGCCTTCAGTCTAAAAATCACATTGCAAAGAATCCAAGCACGACAACGTCCAGTCCTTCTGCTGTGTTAATTGCCCAGCCTTTATGTTCAATCGATCTATTCTGAATCTCATCATCGTATCCCTCATCACTTTACTAACGATTTGGACATTATCTCTTCTCAATCTTCAATTCTTCTGTCTTGTTTCTACCTGGTCATAAGACACCGGCTAACTCCATTTTTTGTTTTGCTTCTTTTTTTTTTTGGGCTTCACTTCCTTCTCATATGCATACCTTCCTATCGTGAACAGCCCTTAGAATATCTTAGAGTACGCATTTCCTTTTCTCCCTTCTTTTTTTCGCGCTTCTTCTTCGTCTAATTCTTTGCGTTGTTTGTATGTTGTATGCCAGCAGAAGAAAAACAAAGGAATAATATGCTTTATCTCATGGTTTTGAATAACCGAAGGGTGTTTTCTCCGCAGGCAATTTCTTCGAGCGTAGAAACATTTGTATCTCTTACCATCTCTTACCTTTTTAAGAGCTCTTCATCCTTTCATCGTTTGTTTCCCATCGATTATGTAATGGAAAAATTAGCTCGATTCCTGTTCCATTGACCACTTGCATACAGCATTCAACACTTGATTGACAGTCAAATTAGTTTTGTTAGTTGACCTCTGGGGGTATGCGTGAAATAGCAATGAACAAAAAAGTCCATTTAAAAAATTTCAATAAAATAAAATCAAATGGGGTGATCTTCTTCGAGATAAGATTAGGATAAAACAAGTTGAAGGCTACTTTGAAACACATTTGTAGAGCTTTGCAAGGTCTTTCAAACACTAAGTGTTAAGATCATGAAGCATCTAGGATTGTTAAATTTGATCTTCCGGAAAAAAAACTAGAAGAAGATTTCCTACGACTTCCGTGCTATAAATACCAATGGTAAATAATTTAAAAAACATAGCCAGACTATCTGAGCTCCCCAATAATCGACAGCTATCGAAATAATGTGTTCTATCATCAGTGGCGTAACTTCACCTTGTGGGGCCCGGGAGAATTTTTTTTTCGGGGGCCCTCCTCTATCGATGCCAAATTAAAAAATAAAAAAAAGGACCAGAATGGATAATAATGTTTATTTTAAATATAAAAAGGTATTAATAGATAAGAATACATCTAAATGTATCGAGGGCCCGTTCATAAATGCTCGAATTTGATTCGAAATGTGTAGAGAAAAAATTAGTGCGAATTTAAAATATCTTTCGGTTGACAGTTAGTTGACACAGGTGCGTGTGGCCCCCTGGGTTAGGCGCCCGGGATATTGTCACCCCTAACACCCCCGATAGTTATGCCACTGTCTATCATATTGAAAAAAGCATACTTGCGTGTAAAACTTTTCGAACAATCCCCGCTATAAGTACATAAGAGCCATCATATATTTGATAGTACGAAAGGAAATGCTTGCTTGAGATCTCTTCGCACCCTCGCCAGAGAATATTTCGATTTTCATCCCTTTCTTCGTTTGTTTAAATTCGACTTTTTCCCTTTCTTCTTTCTTCTTTCTCCTTCTATTTTTCTTTATGGCTTTTGCGTCTTATTTTGGTTCAGAGAAAGGGTTTCAAATTTTGCGAAGCGCGCTTCTTTTGACCTTTTTCCAGTTTAATGCTGCCCTTTCTGTTTCGGGGTAGCGGTCTTAAGCATCTGGCATCAATAAATTACTGTAAAAAGCCTTGCGAGGGCATTCAATTCGAGTGCGCAGCGTTGCGCATGCGCATTCTCGTTCGTCTCTTTTTCGATCGCAAATGTTTAGGAAGTTTAGGGTATAAGGAATATGCAATAAAATTTTTCATGAAATTTATTTTTGAATACTGTAAATACCCATAAAGAATTTTGATGAAAAATGAATTTTAAGATCGCCACCTACTCCTTTCAATGTTGCCTCTCTGGCAAATCACAATTTCCTAAAAGCAAAACTGAATTTTTTATGAAATAAATTCTCTTGTAGATCTTGTGGGGGATTGACCCATAAAGGCGACTTATTTTAATCCCCTTACGATTTATATGTACCTATATTTTTTTTAATTTTACGTATTTTCATTGGTGAATTCATAAATGCGAGGAATTGCTTGATTTCCCCTCTTTGTTTGCTTTTTCTCGGCGCATATTGACTCTTCAGCAGAGCTTTGCAATCCTCTTTTCCAAAAGTTTTTGATTAACTGAGAGCAAAATGTTGAAATAAAATTTTTTGGTCTATGGCAATTAAGGGGAATTTTCTATTCTCATTAGCTTTGATTGTAGTTGCCTCTCGGAGCAAAACAAAATAGTTCGTCTCGGAGCAGAAAATTTAACAAAAGCTCCGAGACTTGAAATAATTGAGTTTCTCCATTTTTAGCAACGAATAAAAGTTCCAAGGAAAGAAAAAGCTTTTTGGCCGTAAAAAATTCTCTTTATTTTGAGAGAAATCAAAACGAAATTCAAAAACAAAAATATCTTCTAACACACAAAAAAGTCTTCCCCTCTTTTGTAATTCTTCCCCACGTTTGCAAAGAAAAGCTTTTCTCCGTTCAAAATTCTTTCGGGTTCATTCAATTCAAACGGACGCTTCCCCTCCATAAACTCGATCAATTGTTCCCCTTCAACATGAAGTTCCCCTTTTTTCATAACAGCAATTGGCAACGCGCTTTCTGCTAAAGTTGAAAGGGGCTTTTGCGGAGAAATAGAGCGAACATCAAACCGAAGCGATAATTTTACGTTTTTTAAGAGTGACAATGGGGAATCGCTTTGGCTTTTTATTCATGGAATTTAACTATATGAATATTTTCAATGAAATTTCTTCTTAGTGAAAGAAAGAGGGGAAAGCTTTCTCTTCGAAAATACCATAAAAGTTGAAAAAGCTCTTAAAAACGGAAAAAGTGTAATCGACTTAAATCTAAAAAAAAGCACCAATGAAGTTGATTTTTTTTTTCAATATTAATATCAAATGAATCAATGACCAATTGAAATATACTTTAAAACTTTATATTTAATCGAGCAAAACTTTTTGCAATAAAAGAGAAAGTGAGTGAAATGAAATCGCCAAAGAGAAAATCATCTTTTTTAAATGAAATCAGTATTTTTAGCCGAAAAAAGCTAAATCTAATAATAATGGCTTTCTTGGGAGGCTTTTCTGGTGGAACTGGAATAAAAAAAACGCCTTCCCATACAAAGAGTGGAGCAAACTTTCCAGGAAGCCCGATAACTTTTGCGCTCACGAAGCTAGCGGGATATCGTGTGAGAGAGCTTCAAAGAAAAAACGCTAGATTTTTTCAGTTTTTCTTAGAATTCTGTACTTCTCGGACACGAGCGCGCGTAGTCGCGTATTAGGAAATTGAAAAAACGTTGAATTTGAAACTTTTTCAGTTTAGTTTAGTACGTCACGTTTCGCGCTTCGCTCTTTCGCATTGAATTTGTGCGCTTTTTTCCCCCCAAATTTTGCACCGGAAAGTCGAAAAGACAATTTGAAAAGTCAAAAGCCCAAATACCATACGCTAAAAAAAAACAAAGAAAAAGAAGAAAAAAAAAAAACAATAAAAAAAAACAGAAACACCGAATAACAGAAGAAAAGTGAAAGCATTTCTTTAAGATTTTCTTTCTTTCTGTGCAAATTCTTCTCAAATGCATAATTTTCAATTGTAAAAGAACAAGAAATATACTTCCTTCGGCAGAAGAAAAAATCAAAAGAGCAAAAAAAAAAAAAAGAAACGAAAAATACCAACACAGTTAGAGATACCGTTAACAGTGTATGTGCAGAAGAAGACAAAAAAGTAAAAGAAAAAACCAGGAGAAAAGAGCAACAAATTTTAGAAAAAACAGCAAACGCACTAATAACGACGACACCGCACAAGAAAAACAACAACAACAACAACAGCAACTAGTGTGTCGCTGCATGTTAAGTTAACAGATTTTTTTCTTGTGCGGCATGTTAAATGAACAGTGACATTTCGGCGCAACAACAATAACAATAACAATTCCTGCAACCAATGACGGAAACACCGGCATTATGGCAAAATTGTTGTTGTAGTATTTTTTCATTGTTGTTTTTGTTGTTGCTCTCGGCTCGGTTCGGTTCGGCAGGGGATTTGGTGTGCGGTTGCGTGTGTGTGTTGGGTGTATGATTTCGGTACAACTTGATCGCTGTAGCGTGCAAATGCCGGTGTTTGATCAGAATGTGTGCGGGCGCATGAGAGCGTTTGTGTGTGTGTGTGTGTGTGCTCGTGTGTGTTTGCTTGCGGTGTGATAAAATTTTGAATGTTTCATTCAATTTTTTTGTTTTTAGTTTTTTGTTTTAAGTGCTTTTTTGGATAGATCCGGAAAAAGTGATTAAATCGAGAATTGGAATTTCGGAAGGCAAAGAATTAGTATTTTTTCTTTCTATCCACTACAGTAAAGCCTCTTTATGCAGTGAAAACAATTATGTATATTATAGTGTACTTTCCTCTTGCGAGTACTCCTAATTCAATGCTTTTTCAATTTCATATGAAATTTTGAATCGCTTTTTGAATTTCATATGATTTTGGATTGCGATCCAGAAATTTTGAATCGCTTTTTCAATTAAGCAAACAATTTTTTTTTTTTTGGAATACTCTAGTTCTTATGCTTCTCGATTATTTTTCTCTTGAGCGGCAATATTTTCCCGTATGTGTCCGCTTAAAAGAGAGTACACTGCTTTTTTTTTGTTGCTTTTTTTTTTTTTGTATGTAAGGTAATTGTTTAAATTTTTGTTGTCATTTGAAACGAGTTTCCCCATATGTAACATAATTATCTAGTCAATTTCATTTGAAATCAATAATCGAACTTCGGTGAAAGAGCCAATTGAAGAAAATGCTTTGATTTTATTTTCCTACTCCTATAATAGAGCAAATCCATATTTATTTTTTTTGCTTTTTCTCTTCCACCTACACAATTTGCTTTTTATTCAATGTAGGTATGTATGTATCTTTTTCGATTCTATCATATCTTTTTCGTTTCTTGTCTTTTGCGTGTTTCCTCGCTCGTTTTGCGGCGCCCCAGCTCGCCCCGCCTCGTCTCGCCTCTTCCCGTCTGGCCGGCTAGCAAATTCAAGTAACTAAGTCTGACCTACTTAGCCCACTTATACAAATAAACACGCTGCAAATCATTTATATAAATATACATATATGTACATACAGACGTATATGTATGGATCTATGTTTAATTGTTTGTATGTTTGTATATTTTTGTACATATATTTTATATTGTTGCGGAATGTATGTTTGAGCCTAAATAGCTTTGAGGTGTCGTTGATAAGCTATAAACATGTTGCTTTACGAGTTTACTCAAACCCACCTATGCAAGGGGCCATACACACGAGCTCACGCGTCCACGTACAAAGGCATACATACATACATACATTTGTATGTGCAAATTTCTATGCTATCGACAACAACGCCGACTGTATTCAATTATGTTGTATCGAGTTAGCTAGAAAAACTATTGAAGGAAAAAAAAAAGAAGAAACACGCATATTGATTTAGCGCTGCCACCATTTTTAAACTTTGTAAAAGTTATAGAATATTAATAAAGTTTTTAAGGTGATCTTCCATTTCGAAGTAGGCATGTACTATTTTAAAGGCGCTTCTAAAATAAGAACCAAACTCCTTGTTTTGTGAGCAAAGGGACTCCGTCAAAAATATCGGAGTGTTCTCCCCTTCCGTGACCGCCCCCAAATACAAAAGCGAATGCCCCTAAAGTGTTTATTGTCCTATATGGATTAGTAGTTCTAGAAATAGAGTATTTCCCGGATATATCCACCGTGCAAAATGCACGAAAAATAGTGCTTATAAGCGGGTCTTCTTGTATGAAAATTTAAGGCAAATGACACAAATTCGGGTGCATAAAAACGGGGAATGCTTATATCCAGGGAATACTGTATGTCCACTCTTTACTTTTAAGAACTTGGTGGCATTCGGTGCAGCCAGAGGTTATTTTTGGAAAAAAGGTTGTTTGAACCAAGTCTTGGTTCTTATTTGGCCTGAATATTAAGGTTTTTTCAAAACTTTACAAAGTTTTCCAGTTCTAAGCGCATCTTCCCAGCAAACACAAGTCAAATGTTTGAGAATTTTTGTGTTCTCAAATTTGAATTCAAATCTGATTCTCATATCTTTCTCAAATCGAGAATTATTCGGGCATGTCACAGAAATCGAATACGACAGAAAACGTTCGATTTCGCTTAAATTTTCATACAAATGTAAGCGAAATCGAACGTTTTCTGTCGTATTCGATTTCTGTGACATGCCCGATTAACATTTGATTTCGATTTGAGATTGATTTGAGAACAAACCTCCTTTTTTTTTTCTTAATTTGAGAACAAAGTCCCCTTTTTCTTGAGAATGCTATCATTCTCAAATGAATCTCAAATTGAAATCAAACGTTTGACATTTGATAACACATTTGATGTCAAATCATTCTCATCAACCTCAATTTTTGCTGGGTTGGGAGTATTTATACCAGGTGACTGATCCTCAATGGGATTCAGTACATACTTTTCAAGAGTTAGTAGTAAGGCTGCCATATATTCTTAAGCATACTAAATGAATATTCCACGGGAATTTTTTCCCAAGAAATTTTTCTCCACGGAAAAAGGAAGTGTTCTTTGCACTGTTTTGCCGTGATCCTCAATTAAAAGAAATTTAGTAATACTTTAGTCAAGAGTCTAGTAGTAGGCTGCCATATATGTTCTTAAGGGATACTAAATGAATATTCACGGGACCAAGTTTTTGTCCCATAGAAGATTTTTCTCAACGGAAATCTTAAGGAAGTGTTCTTTGCACTTGTTTTGAGACATTCAGGGGAATGTTTCCTCTAAAAAACTGGCAACATTGTAGTAATCTTTAGTCGAGTCAATAGGGCAGAAAAGTGTCAGGGATGACCCTTGCTTGACCAAGTTTTTGTTTAGAAGATTTCTAAATTCAATCCCTTCAGGAGTTCCCTTGGCCAATGTGCTTGAGACATTCAGGCGGAATGTTTCCTTCCAAAAAATCGGCAACGATAGTAATTGTACTATGCATCAATTAAAGATATTTAATGAATGGCAACCTCTGCTTACCGGTCTTTTTGCGGGCATTCTTTCTCCCTTGCAATATTCTCACTTCCCAATGTGCTTCGATATGTGCATATTGTATTCCAATCCGTACTGTATGTACATATTGAAGTTGTATATATAAACATATTTACATGTGGCAACCTCTGCTACCGGTCTTTTGCGGGCAGCATGCTCTTGCAATATTCTCACTCTAATGGTTCGATAATATGCATAATGTACAGTTACGTAATGCCTTCCGACTCTGCTAATGCAATTATATTCCCTATTTTCCTTGTTTTTTTCTTTTAACTAAATTACTTAGTTGAAAACTCGCAATTGTGTACCATTCTTGCCCATTTCAATTTTTCAATCTTTTTGTGTTCTCCTTTGTTTTTGCAATTTTTTCTCTTTTCCTGTACTTAGTCATGCCAGCGCTGTTACTCATTCGCTGTTATGTTAACTACATAGTCATTAACCTTAAGTGACATTTTCTCTTTATTATTATTTCTTTTCTGCTTTTTTTTTTTGCAATTATCAATGCGAATAACAACAAAACAAATTATGACAGCGGCGCCTATCGACGTCATTTTTTCGCTTGCAGGGAGTTTTTCCTTTTTTTTTTTGCTATAAACTTTTCTATCGAGCGTTTGTGTGTGTGTGTGTGTGTGTTTCGTGTGAGTGTTAAATACACTTTAAAAGAGAAAAAAGGAATATGTGTATAGGTATTTTTCAAAATTGAATTACAAAGGCGAGCGGGCGGAGAGAAAACCTAAAGCTAACAAACTTAAATTTCCCGCGGACCTAATTGAATTTACCACGACGAGCGCCGCTGCGATTAATAATTGGGTCAGCATCGATTGTGGAGTATCGATTGTGGGCATGGAAAGTTATGAGTCGATATCGCAAAAATTTTTTACGAATTTCAAGAAGCTCTCCAATTCCGACTCCCCTAAATAAATAGCGGTTAAAAGAATATATTAAGTGCGAATCGGATTTCTTATCAACTGAAGGCGCTCTCATTCTCCGACTTTCTCGTTCTCTTAACGATGAGTGCTCCCCTTGCTTTCGTCGTCGTCGTCGTTGTTCGTTGTTGCTGCTGCTGTGTTGTTGTTGTTTATGATTTACGAAAAAAAAACCCCATTTCATTCAATTGCAATTTCGAATTGTCATTCTACGAAATTTTCTCTCTTCGTTCTTTCTTTTACTGCATTTTTTCGCATTTATTGTTGAAACTAAATTGCGGAAATTCCTAGCAAAACATTAAAATCTCAAGTGAACACGTCATACAAATTACGATAATGCGCTCAATCGACATAAGAGCGTGCAAAATAAGAATCAAAATATTAACAGCAAATACCGGTTAAGAGAAAAGCAAATCTCTTGAAAGAGCCCACAAAGTTGATCGAACATTTTTGAGAGAAAATAATAAAAAATAAATAAATAAAGAGAATTCAACTGCAATTTAACATAAAATTCTGTACTGTTATACACAAATGTGCCAAAAATAATAAAAATAAAATAAAAAAGTAATCGACATTTTAAAAAATTAAAAAAAAAATATATACCTATATAAAAAAATAAACTTATTAATTAAATAAAAAGAAATTTTTAATACTTTCTTCGCTTTGAGCAATCTCTTTGAGAGTTTCCTTTGCATTTACTACGCTTTAAGCTTTTCATTCGACGTTTGGAACGTTCGAAAGCAAGAAATTTCCTTCAAGTGCATCTTCAGAAAGTCTGTCATTTTTTTTTTGGATCTTGTTATAAATTTCTTAGAATTAAAAATCAAAACTAAACATAAAAAATTAACAGAAACATGTCGCGCTATAACAAACGGTGAGTCATATGAGTTCATTTATTCATTTTTTATATTTTTGTTTTCATTTATTATAAGACATGTTTGACTATTTTTATTGAAAGCTGCGGATAATGATAGAGAACAAAGTGCTTTCATTGCAACGATCAATTCCAGGCGATGGGTTACAGACAATTTTCCCGTATTATTGCTGCTATAAAATCCCTTGAGTCCAAAGATTTTTAAGTTATTAACTTATTAAACTTATTTTAGCGTTAAACATTTTGAATTTTTTGAATTTTTATACGACTTTTATATAAAAGGAGTTGAGAAGGATGTACATATGTATGTATATGACAATCACTTACAATATGACCTTTTCTCTTAAGAAAAACCCTGGGTTCTTATTTTTACGCACCAAATAGTGTTAAAACCGCGTTTCACGGAAAACGGTGGCAGATAAGAGAGGAGATGAAAGAAGAGCTCGAGAGAGACCGAGAAGAGCCGAGCAGAACGAATGAAGACCGAAGAAGAACCGAGAAAGAAGCCGAGAGAGAGAGAGAAAAGACCGAGAGAGACCGAGAGAGACCGAGAGAGACCGAAGAGACCGAGAGAGACGAGAGAGACGGGAGAGAGAGAGAGACGACGAGAGAGACCGAGAGAGACCGAGAGAGAGAGACCGAGAGAGAGAGAGAGACCGAGAGAGACGAGAGAGACGAGAGAGAGAGAGAGAGAGAGAGACGAGAAGACGAGAGAGAGAGAGAGAGAGAGAGAGAGAGAGAGAGAGAGAGAGAGAGAGAGAGACGAGAGGACCGAGGGAGAGAGAGACGAGAGAGACGAGAGAGAGAGAGAGAGAGAGAGATCCTAGAGAGACAGGGAGAGATCCCGAGAGAGAGAGAGAGAGAGAGAGAGAGAGACAGAGAGAGATCCCGATAGAGAGAGAGAGAGATACCAGTCAGAGAAATAGACTGAGGTAGATTCAGAGACAGATTTAGAGGAAGATCCATAGAGAGACTCAGAGACAGGGATACAGATCCCGAGAGAGATCCAGAGAGAGAGTTATCCAGAGAAGAGAGATCCAGAGATAGATAGAAAGATAGAAACGGATAGAAAGACAGAGAGTAATAGAGAGAGGTGCATAGAGATGGAAAAAGATGGTTAGAGATGGTTAGAGATGGTTAGAGATGGGATAGAGATTGATAGAGAGCGAAAAAAGAGAAACATAAATATTGAGTCGGGAAAAGAACGAACAAAGCTATTGAAAATCTATCCGACAAGAGGAGATCATCATTAAATATCTAAAATCAATAGATCTTGATGCTTTATAAAAGGTCATTCATTCTTTTCTTTTATCTTCTCTATTTTCGCCTTTACAAACAACTTTTTCCCGCGGAAAACGTTTACTCTGACATATAACCTCTAATTCCCGTGTCTCCAAATATAGAGCTGATGACTGATGTGTCTCTATGTGAATATTTTCAGTCGTGAACTGAATCGTCTAGAGTTTGACGATTCAACATGAACCAAATATCTAGCAAAATCGCTGAAATCTTCCATTCAAGCAGACCGAAATGCATGCGATCGTATCTTTGTGTGTGTTCAGAGTCACTTCCAAGAAGTTTGTCGCAAATAATGGGGTTTCCTATTTCATTGAATCCGAGTTTTCGCGTCTAGGCAAGCAGTTTTCTTTCTATACGCGCAGTGGGAAAGTTTCTATTTTACTTGATTTTGTTTTTGTTGTTCTCTCATTTTCAAAATTATCACACGCGTCGCAATTGAGTTTCATGTTCATACTTAAAAACGCTATAGGCTATAGGTATCAGGAGTGCCTGATCCTGGGACCATTACCTTGCGGGAATCCTAATGGAATAATGGTTGATTAAAAGGGAAGGGTAGTGGACAATGTTGTCTGAGGATTTTCTTTTTCAACCATCATTAGAAGGCTGCGATGTGTCTCTCTACTTTTCATTTATTTCAATCCCAATTTGCTTTAAATCCTCGTCTAAAAACGAATTTTAGAGGCACTAGTGTTCGAACCAGAATAAAGATTCATATTTTAATAAAAAATTCCCTTTCTCTAGTTTACTGTAAAAAGTTTTCGAAACCTTGTGTCCTTGTGTCTTTTTGCCGCTGTCGCTTTTGCATTCCTATTTATCTGTGAAAAAATGCATTACTTTGGTAATGCACTACCTAAATACCTACTGGGGACTAGCGCGTTTCCCGTCTTGCGAAATAATTATACATACATACTTATAAATATTTTTGGGTGCTCTGTTAAAATATTTGCTGTTGCCCTATTTATGAAAACTTTAGGGTATTCCTTTAAGCACGCCCACAAAGGAAATTTAGATACTTACATAATTTTTTATTTTTTACTTTTATACACAAAATTTCTCTAATCGACAAAGCTCTCCTCTTCTGAAGAAGCTCTCAGTCATGCGTGCGTGCAATTTTTTTTTTCCATTTTTCCATTTCTCTAATTGCGTTGTTTTTTTGTTGTTGTTGCTTTGAATCGCGGTTGAAAAATCACACCTGCAGACAGGCGTACCATATGGAAGCTTGTTTATTCGAAATACGCAAAATAATTTGAACTTCGCATTAAGGATGACTAAATTGTTTTGCGGAGAATCTTCACTGAATCATTTTAATAAATTCGCAACCCGAAATGCAACAGTTGCGGAAGTGCCAACGCACTTCTTCTTCTTATTTTGCTTCTTATTTTTCTTGTTCTTTTGCTTCTTCAACTTCATCATTACCTTCGAATAGATAGTATATATGGATGTCACGCAACATTGTTGCTTGCAAAAGGAAAACAGAGAAGCAGCAACAAAGTTGCTAGACGATAACACCGTATGGCTTTTTTCCTTTCCTCTTTGCATCCAAACGTTCAAAAAAATAAGAGGAGAAAAAAATGCTTTCCACGGCACTAAGAATCGTTGCCCCCAATACGCCCAAAACAAAGACGACGACGACGACGACGACGGCGACGGCTTTCTCTTCGTTCCTCACACTCTCTTCTATGGTGTCGAGTGCATTCCAACTGTAAACAAATACCAAATACCAAAAGTCTAAAAGAAATGACTAAAACAAAAAGAAAAACCGCAATTGTGAGAGAAGTTCACAAGACGAGAGATTTTTTTTTTTTTTACAGTTCTTGGTTGTTGTTTTGGTTGTTATTGCAATTTAACTAAGTCAAGTCATTGCGCTTTCAAGTCGTTTGCTCTCTAACCGCTTTTGCACTCACACATACATACATGCATGCATACATATGAAAACACTCACACACGCATAATACACTTGGGCACGCAGTGCTTCTACAGTTAGTCTCGCTTTTGGAGCATTTCTACCGGATGCAGACGGGAAAATGATTTTTTTTTATTAAGTTTTTTTTTTTTTTTCATTTTTTGAATGCTCAGAGCAATGCAACAAGCGAATACCAATTGCAACATGCTCAGTGGCCTCGTAATGTGCGAGTCAGCGAGCTCTTGTAATCACGGGAGGGCGAGCAAGAGCGAATGACGTTAATGATTCACACACAAGTCAAGTGAGCGGGACAAGAATGGAGAATAACGAAAAATGCATTGAGCTTAACGTGCTCGTCTGGTGTCAGCCACCTCCTCGAATATACATATGTACATATGTACATATGTGTGTATGTGCACGTGAGCGCGCGTGCGTGTGTATGTGTGTTTTCTCAGTTGTATGAAAATTTTCATTCATAAAAATTGCAAAAACGAATTTTACGCCGAAAAGGGCGCTATAAAAACGTTCCAAAACGACAAAAAACAAGTAAGAATTTCACTGAAAAGAGTAAAATCGAAAACACAACCAAAATTTTTACCACAAAACACGCGAAAACACAAGAGCAATGGATGGATGCAATGAATGAATGGATGAATGAAGATGAGAGAACGAACGAACGAACGACGGTGGATGCTGACACTGGTCGGTTGCACCAAAGTGCATTCCATTGCTGCGCTGAAAATTATTATGCATGAAGGGGTGGAATCTTTAACTCCGTTCCATGATAAAACGAAGTAAAAAGAGAAAAAAAAAAATCAAAACAAAAGCAATCACAAAATAAGAGAAACAAAAATGGGAAATATTTTGACTTGCGCGTCAAAGTCCAAAGTCATATTAAATCGAGTTTATCGGAGGCAATTGGAAAATGAATGGCATTGCAATATGGTTGCAATTAGATTTGAGGGTGCATTTCGAGAAAGTGGGCCGTAACTAAGTGAATTGTAAGGCTAAAGGGTGTGGAAAATACGTTCAACACATTCGCGCAGCCAAGTTCATACAATAGAAAGGAAAAAAAAAAATGTTGCGCGATTTTGTATGAAAAATGAGAGAAAAAATAGATTCCTTCGAATAAATATGGGCTACCTAAACACATTAGTACTTATGGAAAAGTTTTCAACTTCCTTTTAGGTTGGTCGCTGCGCCATTCAAGATAGCGATGAGTCAGAAATAAACATGCTAATTTTCTTAAGAACTATGAATTTGTTGAAATTGAACAATAACAAGTAAGGGTGTTATAGTCAGGTGAACCTGACAATGAAATACAGTGTACTCTCTTAAGCGGACACCTATGGGACCGAAAAATGTGTCCGCTTAAAAGATGGGTCCGCTTAATGGGAAACTATTTGAGAATCAGGAACACTAGAGTATTCGCAAAAAGTGTCTCTTTAAGAGGAATGTCCGCAAGGAGAGAGTAAACTATACCTGTCTCAGATAAACAGTTAGCCAGGCGCGGCGGAACACTAAAAATCGGAGTGGGTAGTAGTCATGGCACCATGCGACAGAGCAAAAAAATTTTTTTACTTCATTTATTATAACAATACTATTTATTAAATACATAACAAAAAGAAGTATTCTCCATAGCTTATAAAAAAGAAACATATAAATCCTTACTGTGGTACAGTGCAACTCGTTTAACTCAATTTCTAATAGAATATGAGTGAAAATTTCTCAAGTTGTAGCTCTTACTTTTTTTTAGAAGATTTTTCAAAAAAATTTTCTTTACAAATTTTGAGTAAGTTTCGGAGTGGGTTATTACCTATACCCTAAAAATCGGACTGGGTAGCAGTCCCATACTACCCACACCTTTCGCCGCGCCGGCAGTTAGCTATACTTATATTTTTTTAACAGAGGGTCAATTTCAAGTTAAAATTCCAAACTTCATTGAAATACATATCTCGAAAAATTCTGATTTTAGAAAATTTTTAGCGATATTTGTGGCAGGCCTTAGCACTGAAAGTAGTATTCTTAATAATGGACCGATTGAGAAAAAAATGTTTCGAGACGATGTCTACGATTTAAAAGAAGTCTTATTTGAAATTTTGTTATTTTTGGAAATTACATTTGACGCCTTTAAATATCTCCAAATATTAAATTTAACCAAAATATCTCAAACAATTCCAAAACAGAGGTTTTCGGGATAAATGTTTTTTTTTTTTTTTTTTTTTTTTTTTTTTTCATAACAAACCCCAGTACTGGAGGTGCCCCTGATAATTATTCGATCAGGTCCTTTATCGAACTTGTTCTTACTCATATCTCTGTCATCACGTATACCAAATTTCGTAAAAATTCTATACGGACAAACAGACAGACATACAGATGGACATGGCTAAATCGAATCTCCTAGTGAAGCTGATCATTTCTATGTATACCTATATATTTTGTATGGTCAACTCAACTAGTTCGGCACAAACGCAATTTACCCTTCACCCTGAGTGTGTCGGGTATAAAAAGGCAGAGAGTCCCCTTGAGCTCCCATAGAGAAATTGAAATATTCTAAAAAAAAAAAATAATAATAAAAGCTTTACTCGCAAACCAATAATATTTGTATTTATTTGTAATAACCCTGCAGTAATGAGTCGGTCAATTTTCTAAGAAGAACTAGCATTTGACCGGTCCAAATCCTACCGGTTATAATATGGCAGAATTCTGTAAATGACACTTTAATCAACTTAGAATATACGAAATTGGTTTTTTATTTTCCTTAGTTGACTATCCTAAAACCAGACAAAATTACGACAATTGACACAAAAAAAGGTAACCTACGGTCAGCCGTTTTGCGGACTAGTCCCTTTCCAATGACAGGCCCATGTTAAACAGGTCAGTTCAATACATTAGAAGTGGAGTTATGAGGAGACTAGTACTGATAACATGAAGTACTGACCAAAGGCTACACTTGGGTCCGCCAATATTACTGCAGGGAAGTAGGAAAGGAGAAAATATTTAAATTCAGCACCTAAAAGTATGCACGTCAAAGTTTGGACGATTTATAGAACTTAGCTACAGATTTTACATGATCCGTTAAATTCCATAAAACATTTTGAAGGTCTGTATAAATAGGCGTGTTTTCAAGAAAGCAACAGAGTTCCAGCATAGGAAACATTTCCAAATATTGTCATGTATAGGGCAACAGAAAATATTTAAATTCAGCACCTAAAAGTATGCATTTCAATACTCCGAATATTTCCGATCGTGACAAAGGTATTCGTTCTTGCCGGTTTGCCCATTTAATCACATCTTGAGGAAGGATTTTGAGATATATGCGGATATGTTTAAAGCCTTAATTGAGCTCCTTTTAGAAAAGGCTTAAAATGATATTTATTGGTTCTTAAATATTTAAATGCTTACCTTTAGGTACCGAGTTTACCTAAATGTTTTCTGATGCCCAAGTATTAAGTACCTATCAATTTAACAATGCCTTCAGCACATTTAACACTGCGGCTAGGCATAGAGTTGCGTGTCTGGCGGAAAGAATGATGGGTCCCCAAGCTATAAGTTAGTTTACTCCCTTGAAAACAATAAGATTTATACCTCAACATAGTCTAAGGTGCTCTTATAGCCTTAATTATAAGAATAGCAAAAAAAAAAAAACAATTTATAGCTTAATCCCCCATGAATGAGTTGAGTACTAATGACCGCGAAGCTCTTGAACGATTATTTTTGTTGATCCATTCCTACCAAAAATAAACGTGGTTATTTTAAATTAGCCGCTCTTCCGGTCTCTATTCCACAATGGAGGTGAAGAGATGTTAAATATTCAAAGAAACACCGTGATTTCCTTCTATTCCTCTTTCAATTGAGTCCAATGCCATACTTTGATCAATGATCTATTTATTACCTTGTTACTTTTATTTACCTCTTCGACCGTTTGTTATCTGTGATATCTCCAAGGGACCATGCTGCTTCTAACGGAAACCTTTTCCTCAGGATCATTTGTTGGTTTTTTCGCCAATATTTCTCAGACAGAAAAATTCTTCCATGTCGACCAATTAATTTTATAAGATATGGCATTCTTAAAAAACACTGGAAAAGTTTCCCTCATGGTGTCTAAATTCCACATGAATAATAAAAATAAAATCCACATAACAAAATTTTACCAATTTCCATCCCATAATGAAGTTTGCATTCACGGCATTCGAGGAATAGCAAAAAAAAAAATTCGCGCGCCAAAAAACATTAGCGGCAAAAAGCCCAACAACACCGAATCGACTTGGCTTAGCTTGACTTGACTGAACTGGACTTGGACTCGGACTTGGCTGTGCTACGAGTATGTGGGACATTTTCTCTTGTTTTTTTTTTTCTAAATATTTTGTTTCGTTTCTTTTCTTTTTTCTTCTCTTTCTTCATTATATTTTTCTTGTTAAATCCTGTTGGGTCGTATATCTTCGGTAGGATTTGTCCGTCCGGTGGATGCGTCTACCTTTGGATAATGCGCTCACGTATGACAGCTTTAAAATTGACTTGCGGCTTGAGAGCTTTGCCTCGCAGCACGGTTTTCTTGGAAGCAATTTTTTCGGCACTTTTTTAATTAAGGATTATGTCGTGGTTGTTGTTGCTGTTCCTGTGGCTGCTGCTGCTGCTGCTGCTGTTTCCCAAGATGATGCGATTTCAGTCGAGAGCAACCCAAGAAAGCGTGCAGCGTCATTTTTCATTTCGCGTGGTCAGCGCATGCGCGCGAGTGCGTTGTTTTTCTTGCACGTACAAAGCGGAAATTTCGCGAGCGAAAGAGCTAGCAAATATGAACTTGTTATTCACGACAGTAAAAGCAGCGTCAGCAGCAGCAGCAGCAACAACAACAAGTGCTGTTATTCATAAGATGCGTCTGCATTCCAATGTCATCTTCCCAAGCCAAAAGGCGCTCCACTCCTTTCAAAATGTGTGTGTGTGTGTGTGTGTGTGTGTTTTAGTAGAGTTCTTGCACATCGTCTTTGGTCTGGAAAAAACAAAAAAAACACGGGGGAGCAACAACATTTCCACTGAAAAGCGGTACCTCCACTGGTTTTGTGTGGGCATAACTTCTTAAGAATCCCAATATTTATTTTTGTTAAATGTATTTCAGCTGCAATAAAAATCCTCTGTGGGATCTTAATTCGGGCATTAATTGCTTGCATATCATTTCATCTGGTTGTGATGGATTAGAACAATTCTCATGAGACCAGTGGCGGATTTACCTTATAGGCAACATAGGCAATATTCTGACCGTCAATGCATCAATAACAGAAAAAGCGAAAATTAAGCTGCTGCCTGAGACGGCAATATCTCAACTACCTTGGGCGGCAAATTGTCCTAATCCGCCCCTGCATGAGACTATGTGGATCGCATTTTTTTAAATCGATTTTTTTGTTGTTTTTTGGATTTGGTGGATGACCAATTTTCATGCCGCAAAAATCGAAGAACTTAAACTGATCAACAAATTTGTCTCAAAAGAAAAACACATTAGCATCTTGCCGGTCTTTGGGAATCCCCCAATTGTAGGTAAGTATTTGTGTTGCAACGAATACATACTCGAATTCACGAATATTCGCCTATTTTTTAACATTCGTATTCGCACTGGCATTCGCAAAAATTTATTTGCACAATATAGAAAAATCTAAGCTGGGCCTAGACAGGCCCTGGACTAATAACTTTTGACTCGATCAGTCTTATATTCGCTTTACTTTGGCGCTGGGTAGAATCGCCCCCATATTCGCGATGACGTGAATAATCTACACAGAGTCTATGTAATTTTCTCAAGGAAAAGCCCGGCTAGAAAATTCTGTCCTGGCGTCATCGTGGGCCAATTTTGTGCCGTATCTTCTTAGGAAAAATCTAGGAAATAACTCACTAGACTTTAATAGTTATAGCCCGTGTGTGTGTGAATTTGATTTCCGAGAGAGAAAACTTATCACAAATTTTTTTTTATATAATTCTCACTTAGTTTAAATTCGTAGAAATATAAAGCAGAGGCGATATCTAACAAATTAGTTTCTGCGGAGGTGGCAGAACCCCATTGGCTATTGCTGAGAGCTCGAAAACCATCGATAATTGCGATAGTCAATAGTTTGAAATATTGATAGTATCTATATTACTTTCGGAAGATATATTTTAAAATTTAAACTAATTTCATTGCAAATTGCTACTGATTTCAATCAAGCATGTTTGAGCTGTTTCTCATTTAAATATCAACCATTTGAAAATTTTAAATTTTAAAAAATAATGTGGTCCTATAATAGTTAATAAAATACTGTGCATAAATATCCTTCTTCATTTAATATCAAGTGGTAATATACAAGAAGCCGAATTTGAAAACCTTTCTTACTCAATTCTCCATTCTTGTAACCAGCACTGATGCTAGTATTTTTTTTTTTTTTTTTGGTCACTCTTTTCCCTTGGATATTGAAAAAAATCCCTTTATTTCTATTTTCTTTAGAAAAGTGATCAATAAAAATCCCTTGTAAATATTTGAAGTGATTTTTGGTTAAAAGTAAAATCGAAAAATTCTATCAAACCGGAAAAAATCCCTCGTTCTGGCATCAGTGCATAGAATAAAATGTTAGCATGACGCCTATAATTCTCATTTGGTTAGTAAAATGGGACACTCTGAATTTCTGAAGATTTTTCATGACGTGATGAAGCAAGAACATGTGTAATTTTTTTTTTATTTATTGGCTCGATAGAGCTGGGGAACTATCGATAGTTTAATAATCGATTGTCGATATATTCAATAATTGATTATTTCAATAATCGATAGGTCCAACAATCGATTTTTTTATAATAGTAGGTTAGATAATCGATAGTTCGATTAGCGATAGTTTGTTTAATCGATCGTCAAAAATATCTATAGGTTTAACAACCGATAGTTTCAATGATCGATATTTCCAACAATCAATATTTCCGAAAATATTTTCTAGAATCGATATTTTCGATTATCGATAACTTTGACAATCGATAATTTTTGACAATCGAAAGATTAATTTTCGAGCGGCTCTCGCCCTTATCTAAATAAAGGCATTTTTAGCAGGGTTGGGCAAAATGCATTAAATATCTAATGCACTGAGCTTTGCACTACTGCCACTATTCGTTTAGAGGTAATGCATATATTTTTTCACTACCACCAACCATTCAGTAGATGCAAATAATTTTTCACCACTAAAAGAATGCTTTCGGTTTTTACACGGTAGATAGTATCTAATAGATACATACGTTCCAGAAAAAGCCGTGCCAAAATGTGTAAAAGAAGACATGAAGAGTGGGTACATTTGAAAAAAATGAAAATCAAATAGGGGAATTCCCTTAGAAATAAATATTTATTTCTTCGAAATGCTAATCGTTTTATATTTTTTAACCCAAAAAATCGTTGAATCAGATTTCGGGCGCTACTTTTGATTCGTAAATATCAGTCCTCATCCTGCTTTTATCACTTCCAAGATCCATAAACCCATAGGTGTATAGAGAAACACCGAAAAACGTTTTCTCAATAAGCTCCGCTCACCCCCTTCTGTCTCTCTGCTTCTATGTCCCTTTTCAAATCGAGAGAATCTCTTTCTTTTCTCTTCTTAATTCTTGCTGGTAATTCTTTTTTTTTGTAATTTTGTTTTGGTCTGGGAATGCTGCCTCTGGATTGTTGTTTGTTTGTTGGTTCATCGAGTGGAGTCGGTTCGGTTGGCTGGCTAGTTGTCTGGTTGGTAGGTTGGTTATGTTGCTTTTGCGATTGCATGCCAAGCGAGTCAATTTAACAACGGGAGCATAAAGCAGGCAATCATGAAGCCCATGCCGGATGCTGGCCGACAAGACTCTAATAGGCGAAAACAGCATTAGTCGTGCGGACAACGTTGGCAGCGACGTTGACATCGGAATGCAACGACCGTTGCCGCATTTTTGCATCATCTTCTTCTTACTTTTTCTTTGACTTCTCGTTTTTGTTACCCATATTCCTTTCTTATGTTATAACCCTTTTTTCTAAAGCGCCGTTGGCATTTATTTTCTCTCAATTCCCTCGCTCTCTCTCTCTCTCTCTTTCTCTCTCTCTCTCTCTTTCGCTGTCTCTTTTCTCAATTCATTAACCCTTCATAACGCCGATCAATGAATGTTTCACCTCACACAATTTTTTTTTGTTCTGATTACTTCGCCCCATCTTTATTGCTCCTGCTTTGTGAATGTCGGGAGCTTCGGCGTCCCTTTCAAGTGTTCCCCCTTTGTGTGCATGGAAAGTGTGTTGAACTCTTTTGCACTCTTCGAGTTCTTGTTTTTAAAAATGTTGCATGTTTATGCTGTTGTTGTGTTTTTGATGTTTTTGTTTTTTATTTTTCGGAACGCTCGGCGATCATTCTGAATTTAGAAAAATTTCATTACTCTCTGCAAGCGCGATCTCAGCTCAAGATAGTAATGAGAGAGAGAGAATGAGAGAGCAAGTGGGAGAGAGAGAAAGATTTATAGAGAGAGAGAGAGAGAGAGAGAGAGAGAGAGAGAGAAATGCGTACGTCTCCTCCACATCGTTTTGTCGTCCTGTTCTGAAATTGTAACGTATTGAAACTCCTTAGATCAGGTTGCTTCTTCTTCTTCTTCTTTCTCTTCGTTGTTCACGTGTGCCTTCCACTGCCTTCCTTTCCCTCCCTCTCTCCCAATGCCTGTGTCTCGCTTGATAGCTGGCAAGTGCTATTTGAAACCTTGTTTTTGTAATTGTTGTTGCTGCTGCTGCTTTTGTATCCATTTCTGCATTGTTGGCGCTGTTTTTCCTGGAATTGTTTATCAAAAATGAAATTCTTTCGGTTTTGCGATCCCATTCTTTATCCTATTTCGTTTTGGGCTTGAATTTGTTTTTGTCATTTTTGTTTTGCGGCTCGTAATGCAATATATTTGCATTTTTTGATGCCTTTGCGCTCTCCCTCCACTCAGTGCTCGTGCGTTCGTTGTTAATTTGACGCGTTGTTTGGGATTTTTATTTATTTTTATTTTTTTATTACTTATTTTTCCCCCTTTTTCGTTGTTATAGTATTATTTTTAGGAGGCTTCAGCTTACGTCGCATTTTTTGTTGTTTACATTTTTTTTATTTAATTCTAATATGTATTGTGTTTGCGAAATTTTTTTTTCTAACGGAAAACTCTAATTTATTTTATTGCGTAATTAAGTGGAAAAAAAGCCTTAGAATTTCCCTCCTCCTCTCTTAGTCTTTTCTTTGTTTGTTTGTTTATTTCTAAGAGCGCTCATTTCTCAGATTTACTCTACTTAATTTCCCTTTCGTTACTCTTGGAAGGGAATTCAATTTCATGAGGAATTTTTCCGTCGTGGCTCCTTTGAGTCTTAACCCTCTGCGGGTATCTTCGTGGTCTGACAGAGCCCTCTGAACAAATTGCCTGTTTATTAAAATTTTCATTCTTTTTACGCTTGAAAACTATTACTCCGTTTATACGTACGGCTTACGCGCGACTAAAAATATCGCGAGTAACGAATTGTGCCGTTTAAACGGTTAGAAAAATCTTACTCGCGATTAGCTAATAATTGCAATAAATACGCCAGATGATGCCACTTTTTTTTTTGCATATTTTTGACGATCCGGCAGGATTGATTATTTCAATCTCAGGGAAGAAGAAGCATTTCATAAGAATATCCTTCCAGTTTTGCATTAATTGTATTGATTATAATTATATAAATATATACCTATAATGCCATGAAAATCGAAAGGCAGGCTGTACACAACAATTGTCAGGCTCGCACTCTTGAACGCGTCCGAATGTTGGACCATGCATAACGCGTACGAGAGTAAAATAACTGCGACTGAGATGATATCAGACAAAGATTGGTCTTAGCAATCACAAGATCCAAAATCGGAATGCCTGCAAAATGTGGTGCTTTGACGTCCGAATGTTACCACATCCTCAGGAGGAGCATGAGCGACATGAAAATATCAGTAAAAGTGGTTTATAAAAAAAGAAGATCAAAATCGAAGTGCAAAGGGTGCATGAAGGTCCGAAGACTCAGAAGAGAGATGAAAGAAATCGAGAAGATGAAGAAATGAAGAAAAAAGATAGAAATGAGAAGTGAAGAAGATGAAGATAGATGAAGAAGATGAAGAAGATGAAGAAGATGAAGAAGATGAAGAAGATAGAAGAAGATGAAGAAGAAGAAGTGAAGAATGAAGAAGATGAAGAAGATAAGAAGAGATGAAGAAGATGAAGAAGATGAAGAAGAAGATGAAGAAAGAAGATGAAGAAGATGAAGAAGAGAAGATGAAGAAGATGAAGAAGATGAAGAAGATGAAGAAGATGAAGAAGATGAAGAAGATGAAGAAGATGAAGAAGATGAAGAAGATGAAGAAGATGAAGAAGATGAAGAAGATGAAGAAGATGAAGAAGATGAAGAAGATGAAGAAGAGAATGAAGAGATGAAGAAGATGAAGAAGATGAAGAAGATGAAGAAGATGAAGAAGATGAAGAAGATTAAGAAGAAGAAGAAGGAAGCTGAAGAAGATGAAGAAGGACAATACCAAGAACAAGAAAAAGCGCCTTCTACAGAAAGTTGGATACTAAAGGTCTGTTCCTGTACTGCACGCAACTGCCCAAAACTGCCCAATTTTACCGAAAACTGTCCCCGAACTACACGGTTGTGCAAATGAGAGAGATTTTAACAGACTATTTGTCTTCTTTTTCTATCAGAATCTCTCTCATTTGCACAATCGTGTAGTTCGGGAACAGTATTCACAGGCGCCTTAATGGACGTCCGGGCCACATTGGGAATAAATTCCCTTGTTGGCTCTCTCACATCATACGACCATCGCTTTCCATGAAAACAAAAAAGAAAAATTAATACCCAATTTCTTCTCACTACTTCTACTTGTTCTCCCAAAATCCTGAGCATGCCATGAATTTCTTTGAAAAAAAAGTTCCCTCAACTTTGACTTGGGGAAAAATCGTAAAAAAAAAAATTTTGAACATTATCGTTATGGAAAATTAAAATATAAAGTATTTTGTTCAGTTTCAGTGGAGTCGTATTATTCATCAAATCTGAAATTAATTTAGTCAATAAAGTTAAATCCAATCAAACTCTGAAGAACATTTGGAAAAAATATTCCTGTCGCTATTTATGTTCGAGGCCGCTTGAGTTAATTATTCAAAATTTCCCAATAATAATAATAGTCAAGTGTGACCAATAGCTGACGCTCAATGCAATAAGCTGGAGGAGAGAAAATATCCGAGAATAACCCAAAAAAACAAAAACAACAACAACAACAACAAAATAAATAAGAAATATTTATTTTTTTCGAAAAGGAGGAAATTCCGTCGTGATCAAAACCGAAACGAAATCCTTTCGCCTTCTTACCATCGTGTCGCTGTAGTAGACGTCGCTAACGCCAACGCCAACGCCTTCGTCGGGTGTTCATAGTGCACAATTCGTTTTGTCACTAGGGAGGAAATCCAAGTCGAAATCGAATAAAATTAATTATAGAAAGTACACGCACACCAGCAAACGCACACATACACATACAATACAAACAAACCAGCTCGCCCTCGCACCCACACATTCATACATAAAACACACACAAACCTACACGGATTCAATCTTCTACGCTTATTGTGTTGAATTTCAAGAGTGCCAGCAAAAATCCGAAGCAGTATGAATCAAGTGGAAGTTGCTACGTAAGTTCGAAAAGCAATAGGGCAATGTGCAAAGCGGGGCGGGATGCGGCCAGCTCGACTCGACTCGACTCGGCTTCAAGTGGGCGTTATAAATCGGCGGCTCCTATATATCTCATGTATATGTACATTCCCTGAAGTAATTTCCTTCAGTAATGAGCTTGTCAATTTCCTAAGAGGGACTGGCCGTCGTCGACCGGTCCAAATCCTACCGGTTATATTATGGCAGTTCGCTCCATCAAGTTCGGCTAGCCGGCGGTCATCTTCATCAACTTAGAAAATCAACTAAGAAATCGGTTTTATATTTTCCTTATTTGGCTAGCCTTAAACCAGACAAAATTACGACAATTGACCCAACAAAATCTGACCTACGGTCATCCGTTTTGCGGACCGGTCTTTCTTCAATGACAGTCCTATGTTAAAAAGGTCAGTTGAATCCATTAGAAATGGAATTATGAGTGACTAGTATCGGTAACATGAGGGACAGACCAGAAGCCTACACTTGGGTACTACCGGTAACATGAGGGACTGACCGAAGCCTACACTTGGGTACTACCGGTAACATGAGGGACATGACCGAAGCCTACACTTGGGTACTACCGGTAACATGAGGGACTGACCGAAGCCTACACTTGGTTCAGTCCATATTACTGCAGGTAATAAAGAGGTCAAGTTACCAAAAAGGAGTAATCTGAGGTTACTGGGAATATGACAGTCAAAATTTAGAGAGTTTTATATATGGCAATTGACTAGACCTTGAGTGGCAGCAAGTGGTCTAGAAGAAATGTAGTTAAAACATTGGACTTTACTTGTAAATTAGTTGAGCACTCCAAAGCTAATTGGTACATATGGGTCGATTGACCGCCATTTAACCACGGGTCGTCTACTCGTAGGGCAGTTATGAGGAGTGGTTACTTTTCAAGGCGATCTCAGAGTTAAAAAATACAATTTAAAGCATTGCTTGGCAATCTAAAAGCGAGTAGTTGTGGTATTTTTGCGACTAGTCGGGGAATGGTTGGAATTACTGCGCGGTTTGTTCGTAATTTTTCTCTATAGAACAGAAAAGATAATCTCCTTTTGCAGTCTGTAGCTTTTTTTTTTTTTGCTTTTTTTCGTTGTGCTTCTTTTTTGCTTTGATGATGACGCCGCTTTCGATAAAATCCTCATTAGAAGAAATTTCATAGTCTTTACTTCATGATTATCTTTTCAATTTTCTTGAATCTTACATTTCTCTGCTTTCATTGCGTTTCTAAATAATTTTTATTGTAGAACCTTTTTTAATTTAATTCCATTTGTGATCTCTATATTTCTTTCTTTTGTTTTGTTCTATACTCCCCCAATTTCACGTTATTTCCATTTCCCGTTTTGTTTATTTTTGTTTGTTTTTTATTTTTGTTCGCAGTGTTACTACGTCAAAAATTATTATAAGCGGCATACCGCTCCAGACCCGCTTCGAGGACATCGAACCTCTTTTGAAGCCATTCGGTATCGTGAAGCAATGTGAGGCTGTCTCTAGTAAGGACCCCAATACACAGACGGTCCACATAACATTCGAAAACACCGAACAGGCGCAAAGGTATAAACTTTCACCTCTTCTTTTAATGTTTTTTTTTTTTTTTTTGTTCATTTTTTATTTCTCAATCTTAATTTATTTATAGAAACGCAGAACAAAAAAGAAAAATACAAATTAATAAAAAAAAAAGAGTCCCTCAATAGATTTTTAAATCAAAGAAATAAACAAGAACAATGTATAACCTAGACTGTCTTTGGTATTCGCATTCACCTTCCCGAAAACAAACTGTTATACTGCCAAATTCATTCGGCAAAACGTGTCGCATTGATCAAGCGTTGTTTCAATGAAATCCAAAACTTAATTTTCGAAAATTAGTGAAAATTTCTTAATGATATCATAATTATCTCAACTGTTATACTCCATTCATTGGCTTGATAGTATATTCGAGTAAGATCGAATCATTTATAGAAAAATACCATTTGTGTTCTACTGTCGAGGTCGACTTGTCTTCCGAATTGAAGTGTTATACAGCCATAGTTAATTATAACAGTTATATCTTTGAAAAAAAAAAAAAAATGAAATCGATTAACTGAAGTTTTCATCTATTTTAGAGCCGCTGGTGGTCTTAACGGCGTCGAATTCGAGGGCAATAAATTGCACGCCGAGCCCTTGGATAAAAACCAACGTCGAGCCAATCGTAGTCAACGTAATCCATATCCCGGTATGCCAGGACCCGGACGTCAAGCCGATTTTCCATTGCGCATTTTAGTGCAAAGCGAAATGGTCGGCGCGATCATCGGACGCCAAGGTAGTACCATACGTTCAATTACCCAACAGAGTCGTGCGCGCGTCGATGTGCATCGCAAAGAGAATGTCGGGTCATTGGAGAAGGCGATTACAATTTATGGCAATCCGGAGAATTGTACCAACGCATGTAAACGCATTTTGGAAGTGATGCAGCAGGAGGCGCTCTCCACCAACAAGGGGTGAGTTGTTCATCATGTCATCATGAAAACGAAATATTGTGAATGATTTTCGTTTTCGATATTTTCTTGCAGCGGCGATATCTCGCTTAAGATACTCGCTCATAATAATCTAATCGGACGTATTATCGGCAAAAATGGCAACACGATCAAACGCATCATGCAAGAGACGGACACTAGAATAACGGTCAGCTCGATAAACGATATAAACAGTTTCAATTTGGAGCGCATCATAACGGTCAAGGGTCAAATTGAGAATATGTCGAGGGCCGAAAGTCAAATCAGTTCGAAATTACGTCAGAGCTATGAGAACGATTTGCAAGCGATGGCGCCGCAGAGTCTAATGTTCCCTGGCTTGCATCCGATGGCAATGATGTCGACATCGGGCAATGGCATGGTATTCAATACGAATATGCCGTATCCATCGGTTCCGGGTTTCCCGATGTCAAAGACACCATCAGCTATACCACCAACCTTCCCCAATGACCTGCAAGAGACCACTTACCTCTATATACCGAATAATGCGGTCGGAGCCATTATCGGAACGAAGGGCTCGCACATACGTAGCATAATGCGCTTCTCGAATGCATCGCTTAAGATTGCACCGATCGATAATGAGAAGGCTGCCGATCAGCAAACGGAACGTAAAGTTACTATTGTCGGCACACCCGAAGGACAATGGAAGGCGCAGTATATGATCTTTGAGAAAATGCGCGAGGAGGGCTTCATGTCCGGAACGGATGATATCCGATTAACTGTTGAAATATTGGTCGCCAGTTCACAGGTGAGTAAAATTTCAAAATGATACAAGTTCAAAGTCCCAAAGGATTTGTTTGCTAGCGAAAGGTGGAAATTGATTTGACTTTAATGGATGAATTATGTATATTAATTCTATTTCTCAAGTTTTTTTCTTTTGTTAAAACTGGGTTCTTCTATATCTCAGGAAAAAGCTTTCGTCCGCCGGCTCCAACCAACTTTAAAATTAAGGCTTATATTGGGATAGGAATTATAGATAGTGGTTCGATTTATTCTGCAGATTTCGCAGCTCTGAGCTCGGAAGTCTGCAGAATTATTTTTCCAGATTTTTAAGAAATGAAAATTAAAAAATGTAGGATTGTTTTCGTCCGTCCACCAGATTTCAAAAATCTAAATGAAACTGTTCCCTTCCGGCAAGGAGGTTTTTTGGTAAAAAGATTTTCGTATTGCCTTATAAACAGGGCCGACTGACCGAGACTCGTGAAGAAATAACAACATAGAAATCACAGAGGGCTCGCAAAAATGGTACACTGACGGATCCAAAATTGATGATGGCAGTGTTGGAGCGGGAGTTGTGGAGCCAAACTTTCAAAAGGCAGCTGCAATGGGAAAAACATCATCAATTTTTCAGGCGGAGGTCCACGCCATAGAGCTAGCTATGTGTCAGAAAGTGTAGACGAAGGAACACCTCGGGTTCCCGCATATGTGTCTTCTCAGACAGTCAAGCGGATCTAAGAGCCCTATCAACATTTACCATAAACTGTAAACAATTTTATGAGTGCTAAGGGCTTCTTCAAAGCCTATCCAAGAGGAATATGGTAACTCTATATTGGAACCCGGGGCATGAAGGACACGAGGGCAATGAGGGCGGAGTTAAAAATAGCTTCAGAAACGACCTGATTAGAAAATTGGAAGAACGTAGCCTCGATGAATACTGGAGAGCCCACAAGGGCATGCGGCAGGCAAAGAGGCTCATATGTCCAAGGTCTATCGGGCCGGAGGCTACACTTAACCCAAGAAGAAACAAGATTAAAAGGCACTGTGGACTGAAATATCACCTGAAAAAGATAGGAGTGATAAACGAAGGTCTCTGTAGACTTTTTTAAGTCCGAGCAGGAAACAGCAGAGCATGTTGTGTAAATATCCTGCTGCGGCTAGGCGTAGACTCGTGTGTCTAGGAGCAAGAATAATGGGCCCCCAAGCAATTAGTCATTTTAGTCCCTTCGAAATTCTAAGATTCTTCAATAGTCTCAAATTATCCTAAGGGAATGCGGGCTGCAAAAAATATATTTTAGGTTGTGGTGTACCTTAGCAGGGACGTGAACCGGGTGGAAAATGTGTTCGGTTCGGTTCGGCGGTTTGAACTTTTGGATTGGTTCGTCAAACCGGTTTTTCTACTTCTATGAACCGGGGTTTCGGTTCGTTTCACCGGTTCGGGAATTTCTCAAACTGAAAAAATTTGTTAACACGTGCTCCCATTTTTAACGCAATTTTTTACCATTTAGGGTTAAAAATTTTCAAAATAAAAAGTTAGTGGTGCTTACCTTACTCATATTAGAGATGGTATCGATACTAAATTCATAAGAATATCGACTTAGATTTTTATACTCAGCGTAAGCCGGGTATACTAGTTTTGTGCAGATCTTGTAACAGCCAGAACTAAGCTCCGTAGATATAGACATATATATATATTCTTGATCAGGATCAAAAACTGAATCGATTTAGACATGTCCATTTGTCCGTCCGTCCGTCCGTCCGTGGTCGGATCTCCTCCGAAACGGCTGGACCAATCAAGTCGAAATTTGGCACAGGTATATCGGGATCCGAGTATGATCCTAAGTAAAAATGGGTGACATCCGCCCACTGCCACGCCCACATGAATTTAATGTGTTTTCAGTGAAATGCTTGTAACTTGCGAACCGCTCAACACATTTCATTGATATTTGATGTACTGGTAAACTAAGAAAATGGACATCCTGGAAAAAAATTAACGCCGTCCTCGAGCCACGCCCACAAATAAGGGTTTATCGTAACTTCCCAAGTAAAAGGCTAGCAGCTTCAAATTCGCAACATAGGTTGACCAAGGCAAATGAAAGGTGCAGGTGCTTAGAGCCTTAGTAATAATAATAATATTAACTGGGCTCGGATTTTGTTGACTTATTAATTTAAAGCATACCTTATGGGGCAAAAAAATTTTCTTACCAATATGTTGGCGAACAATTTTAGCGAAGTTGAACTTCAAACCTCTTTTCTAACTTCAATAATATTCATATTGAAGTTAGAAAACGATTTGAATCTTCACTTTATATGAGTTGAACAAAATGTGTACCCCATAAAGTATGCTTTAAATTTATAAAAGTCAACAAAATCCGAGCTCCGCTTATAAATAATTGGCCCAATTCAGATGGGGGAAATGAATATAAGAGGAGCATGAATTTCGAGAATTTTTAAGCAAATGGCTGCCGTTGGCTCAGGGAATAGTGTATAGCCTTCCGAGTCAGAAGTATGTGTGTTCGAATCCCGCTCGACGCAAAAATCTTCAAACGTTTTTTCAGCTAATCTTTAACAAGATACGGCGCCCACAAGTCGGTTGGATCCTGGCAAGTCCACCGATGAAGCTAAAATTTTCCCATAAAAATGATTCTTTAAAAAAAAAAAAAAAACGAAATTTGCCATTCTGAGCCGGCGTTAAACTGTAGGTTCCACTTTTCCTACTAGTTATTCTTTTATTCCTTTTCTTATGGAAAAAATTTCCCAGACAATAATCATTTCGAATCGGTTCGAATGAAATGCTTTGAAAGAATTCAATAAACGATCCATCTGTTATATTGATTTCCCATTGCATCCTTTTGCACCCTTTACAGGTCGGCCGAATAATTGGTAAGGGTGGTCAGAATGTGCGCGAGCTGCAACGTGTCACTGGAAGTGTCATCAAGCTACCCGAGCACGCGGCAGCACCGGCATCTGTTGGCGATGAAGAGACACCCGTTCATATTATTGGTCCATTCTATAGTGTACAGGTATGTAGGCAGAGAACTCTGGCAGAGAACAAAAAAACTAGAATTACCAAAAAAAATTTTCCTTGCTCACCACATTTTTTTTTGTGTCCCTCTTTCCCCATTTAGTCTGCACAGCGTCGCATACGCGCTATGATGATGTCAACGAATCCGCCGCCAGTAACTAAAAAACAAAAAGCTGCCAAAGAACAATCTGCCGCTGCCTCAGCAGCGGGCAGTGGGTCGCAACAGCAACAACAACATTTGGCTTCGCAGCAACAGCAGCAGCAGCAGCACAGCAACAACCGCAACAACAGCAGGGTTCAACGCCGCAGCAAGCACAATCGACTTCAAGTATAAGTCAGTAAGCGAAAGTTTATAGAGCAACCCCGTCAAGAGAAAGTTATATATTTAATTATACACATAAACATATATACATATAGTTTTTATTTTTATTTTTATTTTTTTTTTAATTTTTTCGAAAAGTTAACTAAATTCTTTGTTAAAACCATTTTTTTTTTTTTAGTTTTTGAAATATTTTTTCTTTTAATTTTCCCTTAAAAAAAAAGATTTTGTGTAAATTTTTGATTACGAACAAAGAGAGAAAGAGGAGGCACTCGCTGACATATTGTACAGAAAAACTGAAATTTTGCTCGCTACAAAAACGCACTAATACGAAGTTAAAAACGAAGACACACACACACACGCAAACACAAAACTATATGCGACTAATTTTGTTGTTATTGTAAAAACGAACCAGAAATTGTGTGTGTATGAAATTAATTTTTTTGTAAAATTTGTTCGCGATGCAAAAATTATTATCGTTCCCATGAAAAGTAATTAAAAATAACACAAAAATTATGTTTTATTATTATTATTATTATTATTTGCTATTATTATTTGTTCAACTTTTTTATTTTTGAAAATTTCCTCCAAAAGAATTAATCAATCACGAAAGAAACAAAAAAAAAAAAGATTAAAAGTAAAGAACATAGAAAATAATAAACAAAAAAAAAAAAATAAATAAATCCGCTTAAAGGCACTTCAACTTCACAACAATTTGAAATGCATAAATACATAAATACACCGGTGGAATAATTCGGGGAAAACAGAATTTAATAATAACTAAAGAAACTAAAGAAGAAAATTAATGAAGTTTATGCTTGCTTGAAGGCAAAGTGCTAAAAAAAATAAACACACGATTAGAATACACAAAATAAACATGAACCAAACACAAAATCAACAACAAAACTAAATTTCTCACAATTACGACGAGAAATTAAATGCATTTTTAGAGCAAAATTCAAAACTATTTAAGGCGGCTCTCCTACATTAAGCGCCAGACTATAAGTAATATTTTGTGAAGAATGAAGCAACGTTTCGATACGCCTATTATCTGCCCATTTATTTCCCTGATTTCGTCGCTTTTTCCTAGGGGCTTGAGCATACGATAGGTCAGAAGACTTTCGTCTCGGCTCTTACCGAAAAACGAGAAATTGGTGTGAACGAATCGGGATATTGTAAGCACGATATGAAAAAATCTAAAACTCATGGTGTTGCTTTCGAGTGGCGGTTGGCGTGGTGTTGTAGGGCCGACCTAAGAAGCCGAAAAGAAAAAATTTATTATTAACAAAAAAAAAAATAACTACTTTTGACACTAAACTTAACTGGGGCCGGCCCAATCAGATTTGATTGTGTAATTCAATCAAGTTTGGAGTAATGACAATCGAAAGCTTCTGAATTTTTTCCAAATGATAATATTTCTATTGTAAAAGTTAGACGAACGGATGTGTGAAACTATATTTTTTTATTCCACAGATGAACACAAGAACAAAAATCATTCTTCTATAGCCAATCCATTTAAAGCATTTAATTTTTAACCGACTTCAAAAAGGGAGGAGGTTATCAATTCGTCTGAATTTCTTTTTAATTTTTATTTTATCATTTTAGTAATAAATTCTCTCACAAACGAAAATGTTCCTGGTCACGTAAAGTTCATTATAGATCGAGTTTTTCTCTGTGCTTTAAATGGAACATAAGCATATCAATTCTAAATACTCTCGTGGAATTTTTCCCTGCGGTCTCCCATTCTAAGCGCACGTTAAGAAGGTATTATAACGGGAGCAAGAATTTGGAACATTATTAAGCAAAGATCAGCACCTTCTTTCTTTTATTGAGGCTTAGAATACCTTATTTTACCGGCGAGAAAAATTTTTAGCGAAACAATTCACTGGAAATATTATTTAGAATAGGGCTTAAGAAAATTCAAATCAATTCTCAGAAACCCTAAGCTTTTATAATTAAAAATAAAATTCCAAAAAAAAAAAGCTTTCGATTGATTCATTTACTGCGAAACTTGATAATCGAAACCTAGTGAAAATAAATTATTCCCAGCAATAGGAGTCAAATCGAACTTGAACCGAATCCAGATTCTTTTAAATTGCCAAGAAATGACACGGAAAAGAGTAATGAAACAAAGAGACAAAAAAAAAAAAAAGGAAAATCCTATAAAACTATCAATCAGTGTGTATCAATCACTCAATCAATGAAGCTTAAAATGAAAAAAAAAAAAGGAAACAGAAATTGAAAATCATTGTATTTACGCTGTGCTGTGCTTGCGTTTACTATTGAACGGACGTTTGAAACGTTCGAACAGAGATAGAGCATTTACTTCTACTTTGAAGTTTGAAGGAAAGCGAATAACGAATAACGAATAAAACAAAATAAAAGATAAATGTTGATGTTGATTTATAAATAATAACATAAAAGGAAAAGAATGGAAAATTGAAAATAATTGAATTAATGTTGTTAGTAAGAGTAATAATGCGTTTGCCTTGAAACGGTGCTGAAATGTTAATTGATAATAAATTATACCCTACACTTATTTTTTTTTTTTATTATTATCTATTTTCTTTTATATGTTAAAACCTTAAATTGTATAAGAAATTTACTTACTATAAAACATAACATATTCATATACATACATGCGAACATAACTGAACAACACAATAGCAAATCAAACAAACGATTTTTGTATGCAACGAAAATAGACAGATTTCTTTTAGTTTTCTTTTTTTTTTTTTTAATATATTTTTGTAATAAAATGGAATAAAAATATTTTTTTCCATTTAAGCATATAGTACAATAGTTGATATAAACAGTGATCAAATAGAGTAAAGGGATATTTTTCAGCAAATTTTGATGGACTGGATCATCGGGGACTCTTCATTAATTTATCTGTTTTAATGTTATTTCTTCTAAAAATAATCAGCGGTGTTATGGAAATCAATAGTTGCCAGAATCGATTTTGAAATCATCAATTAATTTTTGATGCAGCTATCTTGGAAAAAGATGATGGATTTGAGCTACGGTTTCATTTTTGGAAAAAGATACCGTTACCAAAACTCAAATTCGATTTCAAATTCGACACCTGAACAAAATAAATGATGATTTCAAAATCAATTCTGAAAATTTTTTGATTTCCATGACACCCCTGAATAATTTCAGTAATTTCAATTTCGCATTGATACAAGCTTTTGGAAAGACTTTTAACTCAAATAGAAATACTACAGTCGGGGACCCTCTGAACACTACTACCTACTAAGAACAGAACAAAACTATTTACAAGATCATTCACTGTAGCTTAAATGTCCAGTTTTCAGTATGAATATGAGAATTCGGATCCACTTCATCAGAATGCTAAGATATCCTTTCAGTGCCTGATTTTTTAATGTGAGCAACGTATAACAGTTAAATATAACAGTTTAAATATTTTATTAAAGTACCAATTTGTGTGAGCAGCAATCAAAAAGTGCGATCAGCAGAATCGGGGGGTATGCGATCATCGTATGTATGAACAATTTCATGTTCGAATTTTCGAATATCTCAGCCAAAAAAAATTTACGAATGGATTTATAGAAAGTATGCCCCTCTCTGCTCGATTTACGCTTAATTTTATAATTCTACAAAGAGTTTCTCTATCCTAACAAAGTGCAAAGACAATAGCCCAAGTAGTTTACGTAAAAAATGTGCCCTTTTTCATATATTAAAAATAAATGTAAAGTGTTTTTTCCTTTTTTATTTTCTTTTATATAAGAATGTAACGTAGTTTCCGTTATTGTTAAAACTTTATTAACTATTACTATAATTATTGACTATTTTAATTAAAGCAAATATTTAAAAAAAAAAAAAACCACAAATTCCTACTAGTATTTTTAAACTAATTAGCGAATTCTTAAAGAAAAAAAAAATCCTTTCTCTTTCGTTGAAACAATAGCGCTTTATCGTAATTTTAAAAATATAACGAACCCACATTTCACACATTTTCGGCATCAAAATTAACAACAGCAAAGTATAAATACTCATATGTAATTAAAATTGAAAGAAAACAAAAAAAATTAATAGAAAAAAATCAACATTTCGGCAAATGAAAGAAAAAATTCGAAATTTCGCAAAATTAAACGGCATTCGTAATACTTTTTGGCATGAAAAAATTTTTCTGACATATTGAAAAAAAAAAAAAAACAAAAAACCAAATTCAAATAAAATTGGTTAGAAAAAATATTTAAAAAATATTTTGTACTATATCGTTCTTGAGAGAAACAAGAACCGTAAAGCGACGATAAAAATAAAGAAGATGAAAAAGAAAAGTAGAAGAGAAGAAGAAATTAAATACCTCAATGTAAGTGCATTATCTTCTTTAAAACAAACAAAAAGATTAAATATATATTTATATATTTAATTAGAACAAAAGCAAAATTAAATAAAAATGCTTAAAATAAAAATAAATAAAAAAAAAAACGAAAAATAATAATACATGAAAAGTCAAGTAATAACATAAAATAGCTTAACTGCGAAAAAAATATCCCATGAAATAAGCTTTTTGAGAATCTTCTGAAGTGCTTAACAACAACAACAACAACAACAAAAGGGAACTTTCAGAACAGCGCTTCGAGAATTATAAATTGTGTGTTAAAAAAAAAAAAGCATATCAAGATTAAAATGGCGAATAATTTTAAGTAAAAAATCAGTGTTTTTGGAGTTGAAAACTTTTCGTTGAAATTTAGTTGAACAAAGCGTTTGGACAAAATCAAAAACAAAACAAACAAAAAATTAAAGAACTTCGAAAGATGAAGTCCTAGAACCACCGAGTCACGCGTTTTCAACTATTCAATTGGAAAACTTTGCAAATTTCTTTCTTCATGCTCAGAGAAATTATTGCACTCAATTTCAAATTTCATTTTCAAAATATCAACAACAAAAAAAAAAAACATCCCTTTATGAAAACAAAAAAAAAATTTAATTCGATGTAATAAAAATAAAAATTGTCCCATAAAAAAAAATCCATTAAAAATTCTTGGCATAAATTTTCGAGTCCGTATCTTACAAACAACTGCGCTCAAATATTATACCAAATCATAAGTATATAAAAATAAATTGAAAAATAATTCAAATGAAAAATTACAACTAAAAAAAGTTAAAAAAAAAAAAAAACAAAACCAAACAAAAACTATAAATAATAACGGCATAAAATGGGTAAAAATTAGTGTTTACAAAGTCTCAAAAGAGAAATAGAAGTAAGCGAAAAAGAAAAAATTAAAAGCTTCAAAAAACGTTTATATGTATTAAACGTATATAAAGTCTTTATATACATACACGACACATACAAACATAAACACACACACACACATTATTAGGGCATTTATATATTATATATTAATAAATGTTTACATATTTTTTATATTTTGAAAAAATATATACTATATTATCAAATTGTGAGTAAAATAATTTTTTTATAAACTCGAAGCAAAGAACTTAAGTCGTTTTTAAAACAACAAATTAAAGGCATTAATGCAGAGGGAGAGAGACTTAATGAATTGTACTTTCATTGACCGAGGGGAAGGAAACTACATATACACAACAATTAAAACTTGACCATGGATTTTCAGTGAAAAACTTTCGAATTATCATTAGTGTTTTAAATATTTATTGCAAAATGACATCCATATTTTTTATTCATGAAATTTTCTATAAGAGGAAATCTCCAGCTCTGTCAGACATGAAACAGAAATTCAAAAACTTCGTATAGAAAAAAAAAACACTTCAGGATATTTCTGATTCATTTCTGAAGTGTTTTTTTTATATGAAGTTTTTCATTTCTGACAGAGCAACTACCTTTTTAAGCATGAAAAATTCCATTTAACGGACTCACTTTGGTCAATTATATGCTACTAAAAAGTTTTCAAATATTTTTTATTAAATCCATTCATCATGTTTATGAGATTTATGTTCTAATTTTCTTCAGGTCCTAACAAAAGGACAAACAAAAATTAACTTCAATATAACACTTTAATGGATTCAAAATTTGAATTTCAAATTGAATATTTTAAACATTGGACAGAAATATTGAAAAGTTTCTCCCCGAATTCGATAAGTTTTAAAGTAATTTTTTTTCTCAAAGAAATAACATCCCTGAAAACTCTTCCTCGAGACACCAGCAAAAATCATTTGCCTCAACAAAAAAAAAGTGAACTTAGAATTTCAATTGAATTTTGTCGAAGGGGGCTACCTTAACATAGGACCTATGAATGAAAATCGACGGACAAACGTATTTTCTTTATATATACAACTTTTTAAAAGTGTAGTTAAAAGGAAATATATATAAAAAAAAAAAAGAAGAAAAGAGATAAAAAATCAAGAAACGAGAAATTTTAAAATCGAAACTAAAAGCGGATATTATTGAAATTGTGCGAAACGGCATTGAAACGTTTATTAAACTAAAGAAGAAAAAGAAAAAGAAGCAGAAGCAGAGGATGATGAAGATGAAAAAGAAGATGAAGGTGAAGGTGATTGTGACGATGAAGATGAAGATGAAGAAGAGAAATTAGACGGAAATGGACAATTGAAGATTTACATGTGCGAGAGAGAACATATTTTATAGGCGAGGAAGATACAGAGTTTATATATGTATTTATTAGTATTTAGAGAGGCTATTGATATCGTTATTTTGTAAATGCATAAAAACATAAGAGTTGAGTTGGAAGATTTTACACATATTTATATACATAAATGTATAAAAACAACAACATAATTGTTCTTTTTGATTTAAAATTTAACATTTTTTTAATTCTTTTAGGAAATGCGGAGAGCATGTTAAAAACATGCGCTATGCATGAAAAAAAAAGATAAGAATTTGCTTTGCTCCTTAAAATTTTTTAAGTTGTTTGGTTTTTTTTTTTTTTAATATTTAACACTAAATTATATTTATAAAAAAAGATTAATTTTAAATTTTCCAGAAATTTTTTTAAAAATTATATTTTTTTTGAGACTTAATTTAAAACTTAAATGCGTGGTATAAGTAATTATATAAATTAAAATAAACAAAAAAAAAAAATGAAGTCGAAACATTCGTGTTGTAAGTTGTGCCAAGTACTGACTAAATTTAAGTGTGATATACTTTTCCTAATAATTTTTAAAAAAATTATTAATTCTTTGTGTAAGTGTTGTGTATTTTTTAGTTTGAATTGAATTTAATTTTTCCTTTGGAAAATTTTATTTATTTATTTCTGTTTTTATATTTTTTTTTTGTATTTTCACTTTTAATTTTTTTTTTTTTTTTTTTTTTTTTTTTTTTTGGCTTTTCGAGTTCAATAGTGGATGGGAATTGAGGACAGCAAAATTTTTCCAAATTTTCTACTAATTCTGAAAGAATTACAACATTAAAGAACTAAAAAAAAAAGCAGAAGTATTTCAAATAATTTCTAAAATACCATTCAACACAAAAAAAAAAAAAAGATATCACACAGCGCTTTTGGACACTGAAGATGTAATTGTGAAAAACCAAGAGGGTTCACAGTGTGGGGAACAATTAACATTAACCAAAATCATTTGAGATGTACAGTTCGCATCCTCTGCAGAGATACGAAAAGAAATAGAAAAGCAGAGCTTCTCACAACCAATTAATGCCAGCGTTATACTCGTTTCCATCATGAAAAAAGCTATCGAAATTGAGGTTGGGAAGGAAGAAATTGGATCCTATGCATACATATGAGATCAGACCGTTTTCTCGAGCACTTGAAAAATTTGCTTAGTTTGGAGTGCCAGACAAATAATTGACCTATGAGTTTCAAATAAGGTATTTAAGCTTTATCTCGATTGACTCAAGTCAGAGATCCATCTCATTTTTATACGAGCCATTGTCATGGTTGTGTGCCCTTCTAAAAAAAAAAAAAATTTGGATCCACAAATCCATAACGAAATTGCTTTGTTCCCAATCCCATACTCGACTGGGTTTCTTTCTCGATTTACAACAAATATAAGGCAAGCATAATTCAAAAATATAGCACAAAAAAAAAAAAAACATTTAATAAATTATCCCCACACAACTTTGAAGTCTTTCATGGGGTCTAAAAATTACTTTCGGACACATTTTTCTCAAAAATATCGAAAAAAAGTACGAAAAACAGGAAAAGCGCACACATTTTATTACAAACACAGGAAGAACTTATTTTTAAAAATTTCAAAGAGAGAAAAATAATTGAATATAAACAAATTTTTCAATGAAAAGGACACTGTGCCGATGGAGATGATCTCTTTTGATTGTCGAAAACATTTTTCATGCTATAAGAAAAACTTATGTAGTCCGAGGCAAGAAGACAGTCACAGTTGTTCCAATACAATTTTCTCAAAATTAAAAAAAAATTTTTTTTAACGCCACTTAACGATTTTTTTAAAAGATATTTTTACTGAGTTTTTAAGATTTGAGAATCTTGTTAAGTGTCTCTATCACTTAAAAGCTTGAAAATGTTAAGAATTGAAGAAAAGGATATATGTATTTCTTACAATTTTATATACATATATATACATATATATATATATATGCGTACAAAAATTAGTACAAACACATTTTGAATCAAATTTTTTTCGTATATATTTATAAATTATCTTAAACTGACAAAATTGAAAAGGTTTTTATGCTTTTTGAATTCAAAATATCGAGTAAAAAATAATGAAAGAAAAATAACGATATATATAAAATCAGAAGACTACTGGTAAAATGAAAAAAAAACAACATCAAATTTTTTTGAGACAGACCATTGTAGCTACAGATAACGATAGACTCGTATAGGTAAAGGCAATAAGAACAGGCAACCATAACCATAGCCGATGGAAAAGATGGAAAAAAATTGAAAACAGATTTAAAATAGTAAGGGGTGAGAGTGAGAATACTACAGCTCCAACACTTTTTTCACCCAAAGATTCTCTTAATATTGTATACATACATATTTATAAACACATAATAGCCGTTGCATTGACAACAGAGACGAGAACATTGAAACGATTTCAAGCAGTAATGTGCACATAGTATCAAAAAGACAAAAAAAAAAAAAAAATTAAGAAGACGAAATCAACGATCCAATTTCATACTAAAAGAAAGAGAGTTTTCAATCACACCTGCCGTTTTTTTATCGCATGCGATAAGTTTGTGTGATTGAAAGCTTTTTTTTTTGGCTTTGTTTACACATACATGTATTGACACGGCACATTAGTAGTATTTAAATCACGGACATTCAACTGCAAAATAGTTCCGCATAAATATACAAGAAACTACATAAAAAAGATCAATGATTCGAAAAATTTTTCAACCGGATAAGACAGAAAAAAACTCATTTTTTAAGATGAAACAAGAAACAAAAAAGAAAACCAAAACAAAACCTTACTAGAAACAAACCAGAATGCGACCAAAAATATAAAACAAAACTAAAAAAAAAAAAACTTATAAGATGTTAAAATTTTTTCATTTCAAATAATCACACTGCCCGAGTTAAATTTATATTCAGACAACAGTGAAAACGAAAAAAAAAAAAAACACTAAACATGCTTACCCAAAAAAAAGACCGTTTAAAATAATCGTAAAAATAATATATGAACGTAAAATAAAAACAAAAATACGAAAACAACATAAAATTTTAAAAATAATTAATTATCACAAAATTATGGGGAAAAAATAAAATAAAATGAAAATAAAATAAATATACCTTTGTTTTTTTCGGAAAAGATAGCAAAGCAAAGTTAAGAAAATTCACAAGAATTGTTTAAATAATACATCTGCATGTTACGATTACTTTAGCAGTTAAGCATGAAAAATGTCCACAAGGAAATTAGACACAAGAAAAACGAAGAAAATTGTTTCAGTGTTATTAAAATGAGAATTCAAAAATAAAAACAAAACGAAAAAATATAACATTTAAGTACATCCAATTGAAGAATAATAGTTTTTAGGCAAAGAATTAAATCACAATAATTGAGAAAAAACAAAATATGAAAAAAAATAATTAATAAAAAAAAAAAAACTAAGAAACTACATTGCTGTATGTGTCCAATTGTAAAATGTCTTTAAAGAAAAACAAAATGAAAAACCAAAAAAAAAAAAAATTTGAATATCAAAACCAAAATTGAAAAAAAATAATAAAATTTAGATGGAAAATTTAAGAAAATTTGTATGTCAATGTTGAGTAAAGAACTAAATATTTTTGAGATAAACAACTTATAAAAACAAATCAAACGAAAATGAATGAAAATACATAGAGGAAAAAAGAATAAACTTCATACGCTCCGCTTCAAAAAAAAAAAATATATATATATAAGAAAATACACATTCATTCAGTTTTAAAATAATGCAAAAGTAGAAAGAAATATGAAGAACTCCTGGCAACATGATCGCATTTGAACGATATGAAAGTCCAAATAACACTTTTCAACATTATAGAATTAATTTCAAATTCTCGGGAGCAAAATAATAAAATCTGTTACTTTTACGCATCATTACGCATTTTTTGCCTTTACGGTCGCTTCAAGACGTAGGGATTTTTAGTTTCTAAGACCATTAAAAGAACACATCTTTTTGTGCTCACTTCCAAATGTGCTAGAGTCTTGTCAGACTCGTTCTTTTTTTCAACATCCTTGCTAATTACTGTCGCCTTATGGGCGATGTGTACTATCGCCCCTATTCGAATAATATTAGGGGTGTATTTCTTATGGCTATTTTCGTTCCAAATATTTTCGATTTTAGATTTTAACACAGAGAAACACAATGCAAAAAAAAAATTGAAAAAAATTTAACAACAAACAAATACAAAAAAAAAAAAATTATTTTTACATACTTACTTTCAATTAATTGCGCAATTATTGAAATACACCTAAAGTTATGCATACCTATACCTTTATACACAAAAATATGCCTATCATGAAAAATTCTTCCAACTAAGACGTCCGGCCATAATCGGAGACTGAATTACATCATTTGTACCGCAACGTCTTAGTTGGAAATATTTTTTTTTTTTTTTTTTTTGAAACACTATAATAAACTTAATTCATTATTGAAACTAATTTTTATTAAAATTTATTTACGGTTGACAAAAATTAAACAATAAACTGGGAGTGGCATGTGTGAGTCACACACACAAAAATAAAAAATCGCACGCGATAAGCTTTGATAAATAAAAGTCTCATGCGGCTTCAATTCTTTATATCGCATGACACAAAACAAATCCAACTTTGTTTTTGCTGCAACATGCAACGTAAAAGAAGAAATACCTTTTTAAAAAGTTTTTGTCCAAAAATCATATTTACGTATGCATAGAATTATAGCATGAATGCAATTTTTCTAAAGTTAAATAAAATAAAACAAAATCAAATAAAATAACGAAATGGCTCCCGTGAAGAAAAATAAATTTCTTTGAATATTTTTAATTGTTTTTTTTTTTTTTTACGAGTCAAGCTTAAAGATGAATTGTCGATTCGAAAATAATATAACCGCTATGTATAAATTTGTATTATTTAATTTTATATATGTATCTTAATTTTGTTTGTAAATTTTTATTTTTATTTTTTTTAATTATTTGCTATAATTTATAGAACTCTTAAAAGAGCGCAAATCTGCAAAGGCTTTGTCGCTAAGCTTCAAGAAAGAAAAGAGTTCATACAATTAAGCCAGACAACGAAGTTGTTTCTATTAAGTTTTCTTTATTCAATCGGTTAATATTTCATTTTGAATTCTTTATTTTTATATATACAATATATATATTTTTTTTAAATTTTACTTTAGTTTTAATTTTTTGATGATATGATTTTTTTTTTTTCGTTTTTTATTTGCTCCACAAAACTTGTTATGTTGTGTTCTTGGTGTACGATTTATCTGTATCTGTGTGATAGTAGTTTTTAATTTTGATCGTGCGTCGCTAACCCAATTTACAGGTCAAAAGTTTGTGTGCGTTTATTTGATTTTATGTTGTTTTAATTTCTCTTATTTTTGTATGCCTTTTTTCTTTAATTTCGTCTTACAAGAAAACACTGTACTACTGTCTTTGGTTCTTATATTGAATAAAACAAAAAAAAAACAAAAATTATTATTTTTAAAAACTTATTTACATATTTTAGCATATAAATCACGAAGAAGAAGAAAAAAGGAGAAAATTGAAGATAAGTAATTTTTTTTTGTTAGTTTTGTAAAAATAAAATTTAATTAAAAAAGATAATTTAAAAATATGAGAACACTTTTTTAAATACATATATATACATATGAAAGAAAAAAATAAACGTATAAAAGTTTTATTTGTAACTATATAATTCATTACCTTTTAAAATTACAATTAATTATTATTTAACAAAAGAGGAAAATTAAGAGCAAACAAAAAACCGCAAAATTATAAAAAAAATCAAATTAAAATCTTTTGTTTTTTGTGTAAAAATTTTATATTTTTTATGAAGAAATATAAAGTTAAAAAACGATTTACTATTGTGTTTTATTTTGAGTTCCATTATTTTGAGATTTCTAGCTTATTTGTTGAACGTTTTTCTTTTGTATACATATGCGAATGGGTTCGAAAGGCTGCAAGTGATGTTTATTTTACATAAACACAAAAACACCCTTAAGTGAGACCCTCCTGACGTTTTACTTAACGGTGGTTCCAGGAGGTTCCAACCGTCCGCACTAGGGGAGATGTTTAGAGGATTAAAGTCTCTCACTGACTTTGGCTTTCGATGCTTTTACTCCTCGTAAAAAAAAAAAAAAAAAACCCTTAAGTGAGACGTTTTGAGGGAATGAAAAATACTATCACACTATCAATATTATCAATATTAGCATTGGAATAGATCTTTTGTCAGGCATCAAAGCCAATAAAATGAGGTTTCAAGGCTCTCTTCGGGTCTGGTATTTTCTCTAATCATCGCGACTCGAAATAAGCCATCGCATCGAATTGCGTTTTGCATCGCAATATAGAGTAGGGCCCCAGAAAAGATCAATGGATCACATGCTTTAAAACATACCACTTTCAATATGTTGTCAGTCACAAAACTGGGAAGTTTTATAAATTGGATTAAGAAAGAAAAATCTTATTCATGTCTTCATCCTTAATAAAAAAAAAAATTATATTTCAAAATTCAGCCACTGTCATAATTTGCTCATTTTTTACACAACGATTTCTTATAATATATTGTAAAAACAAAAAAAAATCGAATGCGATCAGAAAATTCGTTCAAAAACTCGCCAAACTATTAAAAAAAAGTAGCTGAAATAAACCATACACAGAGAAAAATTTATAAAGAAATAAACCGATAACAAGATTTCAAACAAGGTTTACCTAAAAAAAAATTTTTTATTGAATAGTGTTGCAAAAACGAACTACAATCTATACATATTTACTAAAATATATATTCGTATATACATAAATGTATATGTTAACATACAGAGATCGGAGCAAACCTACACACTCTATATATACATATATATATACGATAATAACTATTCAAAAAAGAAACTACCTCAGAGAATATATATGTAATAGACACTTCTTTAGTAATATTATATTATATATATATAAAAATGTCCTATGAGCTGCATTTACATATATACATGCATGCATATATGCATAGACATATACAAAAAGAAAACAAAATAAAAAATTATACACAAACGTATACAAAATGAAAATAAAAGAAAAATATTTGAAAAAAAAAATCATGTGGAAAAAATGTGTTAAAAAATAACTTCAAAACTCGAACACAATGTTTTATTGAAAGTCGTTCATATTTTAAACAATTACACTGAAAGAAAATAATCCTTCTAAAAAATTATTTAACGTCCATTTTTTATGTTAATTGTTTCGTAAATTTGTGTATACGCTATTAATCATGTGTCTGTGTCCAATTTAAAACATATTCCAAAAACTATAATGCATAAAACTTAAATAAAACTAAATTATTGTGGATCTATATTGCAATGGCAAAAATATTCATTCGTACACTAGAAAAACAAAAAATGATATTCAAAATTGCTATAGAAAAACTTGAAAATAGAGGAAAAATCCCCAAAAAAAAAAAAAAAATCAAATTAAATGTCGAATTAAAATTTGGAGAAAAAATGTGTTAAGGAATTCTATGTTAAATGTATTTCGCTAGAAAAATATGCTTACATGTCGTGCTCACTGAAATAAAAAAAAATAGAAGAAAAAAAATTAATAAAAACTCTCAATGAAATCAAGATCCAAAATGCTCTTTGAAAAATCGAAATCAAAAAAAAAAAAAAAAAAACAAACAAACAAAAACAGAAAAAGCTTACACACAACCTATAGGCAAGGAAAAACCAAAATTTAACCAAATACACCCAGAAATTGTAATGAAATTAAAATTTCCAAAATATCGATTTAAGACTATGAATGTTCTACTCTACAAAAGCCATTTGAAAAAATTTGAAATTCCAAGTAAGTACATTACTCTTATATTTATAGATTTGTGTATTCAATGTCATCAAAATTAAATTAAATTAATTACATGAAATTATGTCAACTTAAATAAACCGACAAAATTATTACCAAAATGTATTTCATCAATAAAATAAAAAACGAAAAATTCCGTATTCAAAAAATGTAAAAAGTTTTTTTTTTTTACTAACAATTTGTTATTTGAAAGTACAGAAGTTAAATTCCTTTTTAAATATTTTATAGGTACTAAGTATAAAATGAATTATAAAATAATTTTCCCATAGTTTTTGTTAAAGCTGGTGTAAACATTTAGTGAATTGCGAACATTTCCTTGCTTTTCCTTTCTTGCGAAAAATTTTGGTTTTCTAACATTCCCAACATTTTCCATTTTATGCCTACCCTCAATATATTCGACCCAAAGAAGCAGAATTGAACTTGAAAAAGCGGCAATGTTGCCTCATATAAAAAGAATATGCTACTATTTAATTTCTATTATTGAATTATCGAGTGTTTAAACCAAATTTAATTTTTTTTTTTTTGCAACATTTTCTCAAAATGATCTTTTTATTGCCGCAACCACATTCGCGGATGTGATTTCCTTAAATCCATATCCGCTTGTGCCAAAGAAATCCCATCCGCCACATCCCTAAACGTAACATAGAATATTCTCTCGCTCTCTTGCTTGCGATGTGGAGAAATAGTAATTTCTATTCACCACCACTACTAACTACCCCTTCACAGTGCTGATTGAATGCTACTATAGTAGTTTTAATTGGTACTTTTTGTCCCATCATACTACTTTACTACTCCTTTCATTAACGAAAAAGTGTACATGTTTTCATAGATAATTACAATCATTCATTTTTAAGCCTTCTTTGTTTACGAGTTTTCGATGTTTTTAAAGGAAAGCCTCTAACTAGTGTTTATTTTTCTTCAATTGCTTAAAAGCTACTTCTTTTTTAATATCCTCCGTTTTTTTTTATAAAAACTACCATTTTAAAAACATTTTGCTACTTTCTAAGATAAGAAAACGACAGCACTTCCCCTTCTTCGTAGAAAATCCCACTCTCTCACTCACATTCTCTCATTAGATTTGCGCAGCTGTGGTGAAATAGTAATGCGTAACTGCGGTGGAATAGTGCGGCAACAAAGCAGCTCATGGAATTACTTTCATTCAGAATCTTCAGTTGGGTTGTTATATATGGTTGGTTTGCAAAACGTGAAATAAGACGGGAAGAAATACGCACAAATGTGAAACGAAAACATCGGAATTCCGAATTTGAGAAAATGAGAAAAATGAAAAAGCTGAAATAAAAAATTCGCCCAATCGAAAACAGAAATTGAAAGAAACTACTTTGGCGTCTATCGCGGCGGCTGTGGTCTGCTCTGCTCTGCTCTGCTTTTCTCGGCTGCGCAGCTGTTTTCGTTTGCCGCATGAGCGACCCAATTGGATTTTATTAATTGCAATTTAGTGGAGAAATAGTGAAATGATAAAAAAGTGTGATAAACAAAGCGAAAAAAACGGAAATTCATTGTCAATCCATACAGTTCAGTCGGCGCGTTCCTTCGATGATGTAGATATTTACTTATTAAATATATGTATGTATGTGCCTACCTACATAAATAGTTCCGTAAACAAAAGTAAAAGCAAAGTTGGGAGAGCTTTCACGCGCGAAAAGGGTTTGAGCATGAGTATTTAAAGAAAAAAAAAAAAAAAAAAACCGAAGAAAAGAACAACAAAACAAAAAATAAAAACAAACCCTTTTGACTCTTGGTGAAGATTCGATTGATTTTCCGCGCATTTAAAGCACAAGCCGCAAAAAAAGGCATTTAGGAAAGAAGAAATTCGAAATTGAAAGCGATAATACAGTACAGATTGAAGAGTGACTGCAGTGAACGTAAATTCCGAAATATCGCACAACCCTCAAAGAAACAGGAGCACTCTTCTCGAAGCACAATGTTCACTTTCTTCGAGCTGCTGGGACTCTTTGCTCTATTGATGATACCCTTCATCTATGAAGAGAGTCACTTATTCCGTTACTATTTTAAATTCTTCCTCTACTACGGCATCGTTTCGCTAAATTCTATCATTTTGATCCCCGCTTTCCTCGTCCGGCCCTGCGACGTACGAAATCTCCTGTAAGTAATCAAAAGTATTCATCTTTCAATATAGACAATAAGATGTATATGAACTTAGCGAAACACTTTTTCAATTTGAATTTCTAAACTATCCTATAATTAGCCGTTAATTAACCGTTAATTAATCGTGAAAGAAAAAAATTTACCGCTCATCTAGTTTTTTTTTAATGCGATTGTTTCGCTAAGTTCATATGAACTTAGCGGAACAAAAATTTTAAAAATTATGTTTTTTGTTTCCACTTATAGCTCAATCGATGCTGTGAATTAACCGTTAATTAATCGTGAAAGAAAAAAATTTACCGCTCATCTAGTTTTTTTTTTTATGCGATGTTTCGCTGAGTTCGTATGCATGCAAAGACTGAAGACACAAACGCGAAAACAGTGAATAATGCGTTTCAAAAAAAATTTGTTTTGAATTATTTTATGAATAGAAACCACTAACTGATTTTAATGGTTATAGTCTCAAAAAATTCGTCATAGATTGGGTTTTGCGGCATTTGAGTCGAAAATTTAATTTTTTTTATGCTAGGATTATTATTTGGCCAGTTAGGAGAAGGAACCCAAAGTGCAGTTTTAAAAAAAGGTAATAATTATAACATATTATTAAAACATAACAAAAACTAATCCAATATTCTTCATATTAGGCTCGTTTTAAAGGTAATTTTGTAAATTTTTCTAATATGCATACCGAACATGCTCGTTCTTGTTCGTACGGCATCTATATCATAGATTGAAGTTCGTGAGGTATTTTTCTTTAATTTAAGCCTAATCTTGTATGGTGACCCCCCTAAGGAGGGGAGATAGAGGGTAGGTATGTTCAAAGAAAATGTTTAGGGTAAAAAATAATGGGGTCGGTCAAACATATCATCTCTCTAGGAGGGGTTTGACTGTAGTGACGGCCATTTTTAATGAAAATTTGATAAAATGAAGGTAATTTTGTATGGAGGGCCCCCCTAAGGAGGGGAGATAGGGGGTAAGTATATTTGGGTTAAATGTGTAAATGAAAATAATAGTTGAGATTAGTCATACATTTTAACCCATTTATGCCATTGGTGCGTGGTTTGCACCAATTTTATAAAAAGGGTACTTTTATATGGGAGCCCCCTTAAGGAGGGGAGATAGGGGGAAAGTTTGTTCAGATAAAATGTTACGGGGGAAAAATTAATGGGGGTCGCTCTCACATTTTACACACTTTCTGACCTCCCTTACAGAGTTATGGCGACTATAGTAAGATTTGGCGGGGTTTTTGTGAACTTTGACCCCCGTGGGGCACGTCTAAGCGTCGTCCTACAGAAAAAAAATTTTGGCCCATAAAGTTTTTCGAGGAACCCTACAAAATGAGACCACCCACCTAAGAAATTCCAAAAAGTCGTTTTTAACGTCATGTCTACTGTTTATGCTTGCTTAGTCCGCTGTCACATTAGCGAAACATCGCATTAAAAAAACTAGATGAGCGGTAAATTTTTTTCTTCCACGATTAATTAACGGTTGATTCACAGCATCGATAAAGCTATAATGGAAACAAAAAACATATTTTTAAAATTTTTGTTCCGCTAAGTTCATATGAACTTAGCGAAACATCGCATAAAAAAAAAAACTAGATGAGCGGTAAATTTTTTTCTTTTCACGATTAATTAACGGTTAATTCACAGCATCGATTGAGCTATAAGTGGAAACAAAAAACATATTTTTAAAATTTTTGTTCCGCTAAGTTCATATGAACTTAGCGAAACATCCGCATAAAAAAAAACTAGATGAGCGGTAAATTTTTTTCTTTCACGATTAATTAACGGTTTAATTCACAGCATCGATTGAGCTATAAGTGGAAACAAAAAACATATTTTTAAAAATTTTTGTTCCGCTAAGTTCATATGAACTTAGCGAAACATCGCATAAAAAAAAAACTAGATGAGCGGTAAATTTTTTTCTTTCACGATTAATTAACGGTTAATTCACAGCATCGATTAAGCTATAAGTGGAAACAAAAAACATATTTTTAAAATTTTTGTTCCGCTAAGTTCATATGAACTTAGCGAAACATCGCATAAAAAAAAAACTAAAAGAGCGGTAAATTTTTTTTCTTTCACGATTAATTAACGGTTAATTAACGGCTAATTATAGGATAGTTTAGAAATTCAAATTGAAAAAGTGTTTCGCTAAGTTCATAACATGAAAAAGAATTGCCAATAAATTTCTGAAATATTATTTTTTCGATAGGTGTGAACGCGGTTTTATTTTCCCATTGAACAACTACCATTTTAAAAACATTTTGCTACTTTCTAAGATAAGAAAACGACAGCACTTCCCCTTCTTCGTAGAAAATCCCACTCTCTCACTCACATTCGCTCATTAGATTTGCGCAGCTGTGGTGAAATAGTAATGCGTAACTGCGGTGGAATAGTGCGGCAACAAAGCAGCTCATGGAATTACTTTCATTCAGAATCTTCAGTTGGGTTGTTATATATGGTTGGTTTGCAAAACGTGAAATAAGACGGGAAGAAATACGCACAAATGTGACAACGAAAACATCGGAATTCCGAATTCGAGAAAATGAGAAAAATGAAAAAGCTGAAATAAAAAATTCGCCCAATCGAAAACAGAAATTGAAAGAAACTACTTTGGCGTCTATCGCGGCGGCTGTGGTCTGCTCTGCTCTGCTTTTCTCGGCTGCGCAGCTGTTTTCGTTTGCCGCATGAGCGACCCAATTGGATTTTATTAATTGCAATTTAGTGGAGAAATAGTGAAATGATAAAAAAGTGTGATAAACAAAGCGAAAAAACGGAAATTCATTGTCAATCCATACAGTTCAGTCGGCGCGTTCCTTCGATGATGTAGATATTTACTTATTAAATATATGTATGTATGTGTCTGCCTACATAAATAGTTCCGTAAACAAAAGTAAAAGCAAAGTTGGGAGAGCTTTCACGCGCGAAAAGGGTTTGAGCATGAGTATTTAAAGAAAACAAACAAACCGAAGAAAAGAACAACAAAACAAAAAATAAAAACAAACCCTTTTGACTCTTGGTGAAGATTCGATTGATTTTCCGCGCATTTAAAGCACAAGCCGCACAAAAAGGCATTTAGGAAAGAAGAAATTCGAAATTGAAAGCGATAATACAGTACAGATTGAAGAGTGACTGCAGTGAACGTAAATTCCGAAATATCGCACAACCCTCAAAGAAACAGGAGCACTCTTCTCGAAGCACAATGTTCACTTTCTTCGAGCTGCTGGGACTCTTTGCTCTATTGATGATACCCTTCATCTATGAAGAGAGTCACTTATTCCGTTACTATTTTAAATTCTTCCTCTACTACGGCATCGTTTCGCTAAATTCTATCATTTTGATCCCCGCTTTCCTCGTCCGGCCTTGCGACGTCCGAAATCTCCTGTAAGTAATCAAAAGTATTCATCTTTCAATATAGACAATAAGAATTGCCAATAAATTTCTGAAATATTATTTTTTCGATAGGTGTGAACGCGGTTTTATTTTCCGATTGAACAACAAATTGATAAAAAAAACAAATTTTTTTTTTTTTGATTATTCAATAATTTTTCCAATATTTTCGACAATTTCTTCAAATACTGGAAACTTACTCAGTGGAAGGTCAAAAAGTAGTTCTTCTTTTTTGATCCACGTGGCATAATCTTGAACTTCATGAAGTTGTCGAAGAATGATTTGAATGAAAATTCTCCTTTCGCTGGAGTTGTTCAAATTGCTCATTCCCTTCAGCATTTCCATCTTGCCTGCCAAGTCTCTAAGGTCAAGATGTAATTTCTTCTCGACCGATTCCAAATGAGCTCGAAAACATATATAAAATTTGTCCAACCGGTGAATGGCGAATTCTCGAATCTCATCGATTTCTTCCGAAGAGTTCAAAACCTGCAGATTCAGCCTTAGATGCTGCTCATGGAGCTTTGCCACTCCAAGTAGACGATTGCCAATCAATTGTGCCTCGTTCACACGATGCTGCAGGTCGGTGATATGCATTCCATATACAAATGCAGCCAGTTCGAAGAGCTCTTCGGTCGATGCTGGTGTTTTAAGTGCTCGAAACTTTAGTGCTTCGACTTCTTTAAGGATTTCTTGAAGTAAATCAAAATGTTTCCACATCAATTGACACTTTACACTCTCAGCGAGGCCAAAAAGGCTCTGAAGCAAAGATCCGTTGTTAATTATGGCTCCTCTCAGGAAGAACGATTTAGGCTCAAGTTGGAGCATTGATAAAGCTCTAAAAAGAACTTCAAAATCAGCGAGATCGTTTTCCTTGACTGCGCTCAAAAGGAATTCATAACGCTCTTGGAAGCTTTTTAAAAAATATGCGACTGGCTTGTAAGTGGCTCTGACCGCTTGCTTAACATCTGAAATGAATTCAGCCAAATAGATTTCTTCCATTCTCATATTTATGTACGAGAACTTTCCCTTCGCTCCATAGAGGGACCCGTCGATCTCATTGTCCAATGTTGGCAGCAAACCGACGCCCAGATTTGCGATTTTTAAGACCAGTATTTCATAGAAGCTCTCAAGCGTTTCCAGCGTTGGATTCAGAGTAATTCCGCCGTTTCCATTGAATTCCAATTTAAATGCAATCATTGGAATATCACCATCTTCATTCGTAAGGAATTTCAAAAGGCCTGCAAGCACATCCGCTTTCATTTCGTTCAAATGGATCACGATTAAGCCTTCAAGGCAATTATAAAGCCTTCTGGGGCATGTCCTTTGAACTATTTTCCGTTTGAGCATATTAATTAAGCAGGGATACCATGTCCAACGTAGAGTCTCATTGATTCCATCGATACCTTTGAATAATGCATTGAAAAATGAACGCTCCGAAAGCGGTCTCTTTGGCAATAGAGGCTTCAAACTCAATTGAAATATCGGCAATTCACTCCGAAGAAAACTAAGCAATCCGCCAACTGATCGTCGTGTCAGAAGGAACATTTTTTCCATCCTCTCTTTAGCTTTCTCAAATCGTTCACGCCTGCCATCCGGCCACTCAGTATATATCCTATGGTCTAGACAATTCTCTTCCATTCTCTTGAGTTGATCGTTTTTTTTCAGCAGCTGATTTATGGAGTACTCACGCATTGTTTCATCGTAATGGCTTCTCGCTTCTTCCATAACGGTTTCAGTGAGCTTCGTGTGCATCTTCAATCGTTCTTTTGAAATGAAACTCCAAATTTTCTCTTCCAAAAATCGAGGCATTCGTGCAACTGGGGCTTCTCTTGCGTATGCGTTGAGGCGATGTTTTAGCTCCTTCCACGGCATTGGATGTTGCTCCCCCGGTTCTGCCCTTTCACGTAATGCGGCCTTTAATATCCTTTTTGAGGCGAGCTCTTTGAGCAAGGCAAAATGTCGCTGATCGTTCAACGTGGAGAGTCTGAATTGTAGAAAAGGGCTTGGTTTGTGATTGGTCTCGAGAAAGGACATTTTTTTTAATGATCCTGCAAATTGATTGATATTCTAATTTAACTGATTTTAAGGACAACTAAAATGGATTTATTTCGATAACACCAATAGTTAAACAACAAATTATTATGGCGAAAAATTGAAACAGCGAAAAATTTCATCGAATTGAACTTTCCTTTGAATTTTCCTTTGAATTTTCATTTAAAATTTTGTCGGCTTTTGTAAAGTCCGTTTGGAATGGAAAAATCAAAAAACGACTAAGTAGACATAGAGCTCTAAGACGGGATTTACACAGTTGCAGTCGAAACTCTCTATAACGAAATTCTCTCTATAGCGAATATTCTGAGCCTTTTTCGATACATTTTTGGGCCTTTTGGAGTTTGTTATAGAGAGTTTGGACTGTGTTGATGACGAGACCAAGGGTATAAGATCATAGCGAGCCTGCGAATCCTAGCTCAATCTTCAAAAGTGAGTTTATCGGGTATTGGATCAAAGTGGTCGAGTTTTGAGGTCTGCAATACAGAAAAGATGAACCACATTATCCAAATATATATCTGGACATGGTACGACGAAGATCAGGAGCCACATAATTGAGAGAAACCAGCTCTGCCTGATCTTGGGGTAGTCCCTTGTGGAACCCCTTCTGGGGCTATGCTTAATCATAATTAAAGCACAGATAGTCCCGGAATCTTGACTAACGATCTCTACATTGTCAATTGGCACATTTCATATTGAAACAAAATACAGTCTGCGGCAAAAGGTCCATTTACCAATTCCTCTTTTTTTTGCTATTGCAGTTGACAACTCTATTTCTGTATAAAAGTTGTGAAAGTGACAGTGTTTTATCTGCATCTGTTTAGCAGACCTGTCAAATTACACTACTCTACAAAATCGAGCATTTTGTATGCCTTTTAAAGTTGTGTCATATATTTATACTAATTAAGGGTCCCTGAATATTGAAACACAAAAATTTCTTTTTTATTAGCTCCTAGTTAATAACGGTCTTTTAAATTTTTGTCTATAGTATCAATGAGTAACCCCTTGGGCTTCAGCCAATTTTAATGATCTTGATTTCATATGAAAGAAGAATAAATATGCAACATATCTCTTATTCATATCAATGAAATCCGTTCAATAGTTTGGGCGCTATGAGGCATCAAACGCATTAATGATGTGTGTTTTTTAACAATTTTGCTTCAAAAATGGGTTTCAAATCCATAACATTTTCCAAAAAGAACCGGTATTCCATCTCTGACTATCTTAAGTCAGAGAGAAGATTGCTAAAAGTACATATCTCAATCCGATGAAACCAAAAATCCGATGCTTGGTTCATATTTTAATCGGTTTTTGGAAAAAACGAGACGCGATTTTTCTTCCAAAATTGTTTAAATTTAGAAATCAGTATTGGGTTTATTGATCTATATGGCGGAAACTATTGAACCGATTTCATAGATATGTATGAGAGATACGATGTATTTTGATTATTCTTTCATATCAATCTAAGAATTTTACAAGCAGTCAAGGGGTAGTGGGGCTATGACTAAAAACAGACTTATACTATTATACTATATTATATTATACTATATTATATTATACTATTTTATATTATACTATATTATATTATATTATAGGGTAAGTTGCCCGGTTGTGGCCATAGTTTCGTTTTTTAGCCATAACTTTTGATAAAATCATAGTTATGTGGTAATATATATATCAATGGAAAACTTGAAGTCCTAGCTAACTATTCATACCAGTATTAATTCGATTTTCTTAAAAAACAACGTTGCTATTAAATTTTAAAAAATTTGCCTTTTTTAATGATAAAATTTTTTTTACCCGGTTGTGGCCACCCCTGAAAAATGTTCTGAAAATAGAAAAATAATAGGAATAAAATGACTCATGATGTTTAGATAAAGTAGTTTTATTGATTTCCAATGTTTTTAGTTGCAAAAATAAGAAAAAGTTTCAAAAACACTTTGGGAAAAAAGAAATGGCAATGAAATTATTAGTTTTTTTCATCGGTTTCGCAATTTTCGCACGTGTAATATCGAGTTCGCATATTAGAACACTTCAAATGTACCGGCCTTTGGCACGTGTTGCATTTAATAGAGTTGTTGGCGGTTAATCGAACGGGCAACAACTTCATACAAATAATGCAAAAGTCGAGATCCTCCTCCTCATCATCAGGAGATGCTGGTTGAGTCTTCTTTGTATTGGCTCGTTTATCCGCCGGTTTGACAGGCATTACTGCAGCTCCTCGCTTTGCTGTTCTCCTTCCTCGTGTCGACTTATTGTTTTTAGCTTCTTGATTGATGGCTCGCTTCGTGGCTTTGTCCTTTAATTCAGCGAGGACTGACGATGAAGTGAGAACGGCGCTTCTCATGGGTTTTCTGTCACAATTGGAAGGTTTCCGTGGGGGAGCTCCTTACATAGGACCTATGGAATTCAGAATCGATAGAGAAGTTCTCGATGTAGATGGCTCAGGTGTGGTGGCACTTTTCTCGACATTCCCAACTGCTGCATCGGGCATGACAATTTGGCGTTGATAATTTTCGTCATCACCTTCATTGGCAATCTCTTTCTCGTTGTATTCGACAGCTTCGATATAATCTACTTCGCTGAAGATATCTGGATCAAACGGACAAATTCCGGTTGATCGAAAACCCGCCTTGATTTTGCTTGGATTTAAAGCCAGGTCGAGTGTCCTAGAGACAATTCCTGCTATATGACGAATTTCCAACACCTTATTTTCGCAATATCATCTTATATGTCCAATTTTATAAAACAACTGAGAATTATAAACAACGTAATGAAAAAAAAAACGTATAATAACCTCCCAACATCCTCATGATCATTTTGTTAACATAAACAACGATATTCAACAATGTGTTTACATAATACGCCCTTTACGCGATAAAGAAGGGGTGGCCACAACCGGGAAAATTTTGGTGGCCACAACCGGGAAAACCAGTGTTGTCGAAAAATGATCAAAACATTTTTTTGGTGCAGAACTTTCGATCAAACCGAAATATAATCAAAAAATACCATGTTTTCTCTTTCCAAACATATATTGCGCTCACCTTTTTGCCATTCCAAACTGTAATAACCGTGCTTTGTACACGAGACGAAGTTACATCAGCGCTGTCAAAAACACGCAAGACAATGTTACCGATCATAGATACTTCGCGTATGCATCTGTAGACGGTCGGTATCGGCAAAAAACATCGTGTTGGCATCGCACATCAATATCAATTATCGTATTGACTCTATCTGCCCCATGTCGAAAAATAACCAGGGGTGGCCACAACCCGAGTATGGCCACAACCGGGCAAGTTACCTACTATTTACTATGATACTATGATATTTAAAAAACGCGTATTTACTGATTGGGATTGCGAAATGCCCGTCCGTCTTTATTTATGAGCAAGTTCGAGAATCGACCAGATCGGACCAATTTTAAGGGTACCCTTAAGTGCTAGGGTCTGTCACAAAAATCCCAAAACTGCCCCAAAATCGGACTTTTTCGAGATATTTCAATGAATTTTTAAATCTGATCCTAATTTTAAACCTCCGATTAGAATTCCAACAATTTGATAAAGTGGGCGTGGTCAGAAGACGGTTTTCAGAGAGAAATTTACCTTAAAAATCTGAAGAGCACTTTGTCTTCACATGCGGGGTCTTGGGGCCTGTATTAAAGAATGTTCAAACATACGAATATGTCTGTGTCGGGTATTGTATTTTCAGGCTCGCCAGACTATAACATCCTTAATTTATTCATCTATTTTTATTTCAAAACATGGAAGATAGACCATGGACAACAATTACTTGGTTTTTTGTGCATTTACTGTGTTTCAAATTTTGGTAAAATTATTCAGTTGATAATTTGCGAGCTTAAGGGAAAATTCTTTTTTCCTCGGAACAGTCAAGTTCTAAAATGTTAAAGTTTTCGATTTACGGGTGAATAATAACAAGAACGTGTGGCTATTATCTCAGATTATTTGATAACCAAAAATTAGGTAAATACATATGACATCGTAAATTAACTAAAGATAAATTTGGCTGATAAAATTCAAAACCATTGAAGCCTCAAATAGATGAAATACTGAACGAGTGCTAAGATCTTCAAAAGATATGAGATTACTGAAGAAAACTCAAAAAGCTCTCAACCGATACCAATGGTATTTGACAAAAATCTGCTCTTGAGCCGTAGTGTGTAAATATATGAACGTCTAATCAACCAGAACTTCCGAAATGTTCAACAAGTTTGTACTTTACTTTCAAAAGAGGCCCGGAAAAAAGACAGAAAAGTAGAATTTTTTTGTACGGGCGCCAAAAATCCAATCCTTTGCTGCGTTTTGATGCGAGGATCTTACAAGATTGCTCACCATTGCTGCCAATTTGAAAAAAAAACAATTGTTTTTCTTGTACTGTGATTTCCAATAAAAAAATATTTTCCTTAGTGCTGTCGATATGCTATTATAGTAGTGTTTTTTAATACTTTTGTCTCGGCATACTACCTTACTGTTCCTTTCATTAACGTACTACTATTTGGTTCTAATAAAATTTTGTTATCCCTTCTTTGTGCTGTAAAAATTAACTGCCATTCATTCAGTTTTTAGCCTTCTTGATTTACGAGTTTTCGAAGGAAAACCAAGTTTTTCTTTTACTTCTATTGCTTAAAAACTACTTTTTTTTTAAATATACTTCGTTAGTTTTCAAAAACACCATTTTAAAACCATTTCACTACTTTCTAAGATACAAAAACAACAGCACTAATCCATATCCGCTTGTGCCAAAGAAACCTCATCCGCCACATCCCTAAACGTAACATAGAATATTCTCTCGCTCTTTTGCTTGCGATGTGGAGAAATAGTAATTTCTATTCACCACCACTACTAACTACCCCTTCACAGTGCTGATAAATGCTACTATAGTAGTTTTAATTGGTACTTTTTGTCCCACCATACTACTTTACTACTCCTTTCATTAACGAAAAAGTGTACATGTTTTCATAGATAATTACAGTCATTCATTTTTAAGCCTTCTTTGTTTACGAGTTTTCGATGTTTTTAAAGGAAAGCCTCTAACTAGTGTTTATTTTTCTTCAATTGCTTAAAAGCTACTTCTTTTTTAATATCCTCCGTTTTTTTTTTATAAAAACTACCATTTTAAAAACATTTTGCTACTTTCTAAGATAAGAAAACGACAGCAGTTCCCCTTCTTCGTAGAAAATCCCACTCTCTCACTCACATTCGCTCATTAGATTTGCGCAGCTGTGGTGAAATAGTAATGCGTAACTGCGGTGGAATAGTGCGGCAACAAAGCAGCTCATGGAATTACTTTCATTCAGAATCTTCAGTTGGGTTGTTATATATGGTTGGTTTGCAAAACGTGAAATAAGACGGGAAGAAATACGCACAAATGTGACAACGAAAACATCGGAATTCCGAATTCGAGAAAATGAGAAAAATGAAAAAGCTGAAATAAAAAATTCGCCCAATCGAAAACAGAAATTGAAAGAAACTACTTTGGCGTCTATCGCGGCGGCTGTGGTCTGCTCTGCTCTGCTCTGCTTTTCTCGGCTGCGCAGCTGTTTTCGTTTGCCGCATGAGCGACCCAATTGGATTTTATTAATTGCAATTTAGTGGAGAAATAGTGAAATGATAAAAAAGTGTGATAAACAAAGCGAAAAAACGGAAATTCATTGTCAATCCATACAGTTCAGTGGGCGCGTTCCTTCGATGATGTAGATATTTACTTATTAAATATATGTATGTATGTGTCTGCCTACATAAATAGCTCCGTAAACAAAAGTAAAAGCAAAGTTGGGAGAGCTTTCACGCGCGAAAAGGGTTTGAGCATGAGTATTTAAAGAAAACAAACAAACCGAAGAAAAGAACAACAAAACAAAAAATAAAAACAAACCCTTTTGACTCTTGGTGAAGATTCGATTGATTTTCCGCGCATTTAAAGCACAAGCCGCACAAAAAGGCATTTAGGAAAGAAGAAATTCGAAATTGAAAGCGATAATACAGTACAGATTGAAGAGTGACTGCAGTGAACGTAAATTCCGAAATATCGCACAACCCTCAAAGAAACAGGAGCACTCTTCTCAAAGCACAATGTTCACTTTCTTCGAGCTGCTGGGACTCTTTGCTCTATTGATGATACCCTTCATCTATGAAGAGAGTCACTTATTCCGTTACTATTTTAAATTCTTCCTCTACTACGGCATCGTTTCGCTAAATTCTATCATTTTGATCCCCGCTTTCCTCGTCCGGCCCTGCGACGTCCGAAATCTCCTGTAAGTAATCAAAAGTATTCATAAGAAGAATTCTGTATAAATCTCCAGTCATGAAAATGCAAAATTCATTCCTATTACGTACTACATACATATATAGAAGTCTCTTTTGCCATAAGATCGTTCATCGTATTTTAATCGGTGCACGGTGAATTGATTAAATACCGCCCACAGATCAATAAGCTTAAGTGAAAGAAAATGGAAATTAAGGCCGGGTGGCAAACGACTTTGTGGCATTGTGGCATCGCACGCGAAGTTACGAATTATAAATTATATTAATTCGCTTGCATTAGGGAAATTAAATGCGGTAAATAATTGTCGCGCCGACTTTTCTGGGTCGCAAGTCTTTCACTGCTCTAACTTTCTGACCTTTAAGGGTTATATAAACTCGAATCTATGCTCCTTATGCAGTGGAATATCTTATATGCGGACAATTATTGTTAACTTAAATAGCTGAAATAGGAGTGTAAGTAAACTAGGCATTCACTCTACCGTTCGTCCTTATAAATCATAGCTCAAAGAAACGAACGGGGTTTTGTTTTCCACACACGTGGAAGTAATAGGATTTGAGTTGATGTGTTGTGGCGATTCACACTCCATCTAGTCCACTTCAGCCACCAAAAATCAATACTTTCTAATCTAAGTACACTCGGGTGTCCAACAGTCCCAAACTGCATGATGTAAAGCAAATCGTAACATGTTGGGAAGCGTTCGAATCGTGAGACCTTTTGAAAAAAAAAAAAAACATTCATCCAAAAATAAACTTCTGAAATGTCACTTGAAATTATAATTATCGATCTGTAGATGGAATCGGTTTGAATTTGAATTTGGATTTGATTGCAATTGAAAAGGCAATTTAATATATGTACATATGTATAAAAAATACTAGCAATTAATTGACGAATATCAGCAGGCAACTCACAATACTAATAAAATGTGCAATCTCTGAGGATAGCTAATAAAATTAGCCGAAATATTGGATATTAATATTAAAATAAAAAGAAATTGGTTTGTCTGCCGAAAATATAATGAAATTTCGTATCGTCCGATATGCAAGTTCCTATCGTGTTTGTAGGAGATGTCCGAGAATTATGTTAGAAAAACCTCCAAATAATTTCTTTCATAAACGTCAAAATAAATTTCTTAATTTTAATCTGAAGGATTCATTCTTCAATCAACGAAAACGAGCTTACGGCAATAAGGGTGGTAGTTACCAGCCCGGTTTAAGTAAATTGTCGTAGTTACCAAATCAATTAAAGCAGTAAAGGCTCGATATGTACCCACATATGTTCCACTGTGTATACCAGGAAGCTAAAAAAAATTTCATTTTGTAGCATCTTTCTGCCTTTATCTTATAAAGGCTTAAATTCTACCCCATCTTTAGGATTTTTTTTTGTTTTTTGGTATAACAGGTTGGCTGATAAGTCCCCGGTCTAACAAAGAAAAACACATTTTTTTGTCAAAATTCGTTTTTATTATTCAACATAGTTCCCTTCAAGAGCGATACAACGATTATAACGACCTTCCAATTTTTTGATACCATTTTGGTAGTACTCCTTCGGTTTTGCCTCAAAATAGGCCTCAGTTTCGGCGATCACCTCTTCATTGCAGCCAAATTTTTTCCCTGCGAGCATCCTTTTGAGGTCTGAGAACAAGAAAAAGCCGCTGGGGGCCAGATCTGGAGAATACGGTGGGTGGGGAAGCAATTCGAAGCCTAATTTTTTTGCCATCGTTCTCAATGACTTGTGGCACGGTGCGTTGTCTTGGTGGAACAACATTTTTTTCTTCTTCATATGGGGCCGTTTTGCCGCGATTTCGATCTTCAAACGCTCCAATAACGACATATAATAGTCACTGTTGATGGTTTTTCCCTTCTCAAGATAATCGATAAAAATTATTCCATGCCCATCCCAAAAAACAGAGGCCATTACTTTGCCAGCGGACTTTTGAGTTTTTCCACGCTTCGGAGACGGTTCACCGATCGCTGTCCACTCAGCCGACTGTCGATTGGACTCAGGAGTGTAGTGATAGAGCCATGTTTCATCCATTGTCACATATCGACGCAAAAACTCGGGTGTATTGCGAGTTAACAGCTGCAAACACCGCTCAGAATCATCAACACGTTGTTGTTTTTGGTCAAATGTGAGCTCGCGCGGCACCCATTTTGCACAGAGCTTTTTCATATCCAAATATTGATGAATGATATGACCAACACGTTCCTTTGATATCTTTAAGGCCTCTGCTATCTCGATCAACTTCATTTTACGGTCATTCAAAATCATTTTGTGAATTTTTTTGATGTTTTCGTCGGTAACCACCTCTTTCGGGCGTCCACTGCGTTCACCGTCCTCCGTGCTCATTTCACCACGCTTGAATTTTGCATACCAATCAATTATTGTTGAGTTTCCTGGGGCAGAGTCCGGAAACTCATTATCAAGCCAAGTTTTTGCTTCCACTGTATTTTTTCCCTTCAGAAAACAGTATTTTATCAAAACACGAAATTCCTTTTTTTCCATTTTTTTCACAATAACAAAAGTTGCTTCACAAAAGACGCTCTATCTCACAAACTAATTGACTTACAGACGTCAAATTTTGACACGAATCATTTGAAGGTTGCCACTATATAAAAATAATATGCATTTAATACTAGCGACGCCATCTATGTGTCAGACCGGGGACTTATCAGCCAACCTGTTAATAGGTATAAAAAAGTTGAATCTTTTTCATTTTTTATATCGCACCCTTGCTAATAAATCAGCACAATTCAAAATTGTTTGAATCAATTTTTTTATGTACGATTGAATTTTTCTGTAAAAAACCCAACACATAGAGAATTAACGCTTTTATTGAATGAACCAGCAGTCGAGTAAGAGTAATACATATTAGTTTAGAAAAAATTTTATTTCTCCTTAGAGTCAAGAGGGATTGAATGATTGTCGAGAAATGCGAATTTTTGAATTGTGCCGATTTAGTAGCAAGGGTGCGATATGTTTTTATTTGTATCTTAAACTGCATAAAATTGTTTTTCTTAATTTTTTATATAATTTTTTAAAAATTAAGTCACTTAAATCACTCGTTTTTAATTTCCATAGTTCCATACTGACTATTTTAATAAGATTATATCATTTTTATTACAAAACAAAAAAAAAAAACATTTAAATGCAATCTTCAAATCAAGTTTTCAATTTCAAAACATTTCATTTGAACTCATTTCGTATGCAGTTTGTAGTTGCGATGACGTCACCGATCACAATTAAATGTATGCACATAAATGATAAATTTTCTTACAAGAGAACAAGACAACAATAAATACTCAATTCGCATGCCTTGTCGCACGTGTTGTGGTCTAAGAAGGTCAACTCACCCACGGCTCGATGTGGTTGGCAAGTGGGGGGGGTTCGAGAGCGGCCGCATCTACACATACATTCATACATACGTACGTACGTAATTGACGAGAAAAGAAATCGTTCAAATCTATTTTGAATGTAATTTACTGCACTGGCGACTTGTCCATGTGTAGATGGGGTTTTTTATTATGACATATCTGTTGCCAGATAAATAATATGAATAATCGAATGCGATTTCAAGTTCATGCTTCTCTATACAGGGTGAAAAAATGCAATTGAATAATATAGTTTTTATTCTGTTCAAAGTATCTCTGTTGTGCAATCTTGGTAGCAAGGATTTAGAATTGCATAGGTATGTTGACCCTTTGCAGCTGACGTCGTAGTCTGACAGACACTGCACAACAGAAAATCTTGCGGGCGTTTGTAAAATCCCAAGCTACGATCCTTGCGCTTTCTCAATAAAATGTCTTTAATCACAAATTTTCGCCAAGAACACGCCAGTAAGGCATTTTTTCAAGAGGAAAATCAGTTTACACCGTGAGAAATAACAACAGTTAAATCAACTACTTAGAACAGTTAAAGTAAGAGTGGTCAAATAAACTGTATTCCGCGTTAAATGCACTGAAAAAGGCAGTCAAATGAACAGTTGAAAAACAGTTACTTTTTATGTTCAAATTCGCTTTCGTTCACTTAGACGTATAAGTTCGCATTCTGATCAACCGTCTCCGGAGGTTTCGATAGCTCAGTGCTTTAAACTGTGACTCGACAGGCGTGAGCTTCGGGGCTCTATCCCTGCTGGCGGCGGGAATTTTTCTGAATTTTTTTTTGTAATTATAGTTTTTTTTGTTCAGAGTGTAGTTGTTTTGGAAGACAAAAATTTTCTCCTAAATTTTTAAGGTTTTAATTTATTTAATTTTTTTTTTAAGCAAAAAATTTTGGGAGTGAAACAATTCCTTAAGCACGTTCCCCAAAACTGGAGCAACCATAAACTCAAGTGAACATTTTGACCAACAAATTAAATTCGTTCGTTTAGCGTAATGGTTAAGACGTTCGACCAGCGAAGTGGAGGTCAGCGGTTCAAGGCTCGGCCGAGGCAAGAAAATTTAAAGAGATGGAAGAGAAAAAGATTTAAATAGAAACAAATAAATAAAGAAAAAAAATTTTTTTTTTTTATTTAAACTTTGCTTCTCTTTACTGGATCTTCCTTTGGGTGGGAACTAACAGTAATTAATCAAATCTTATTTTTTAAATATAACTTAACTATTTATACAGAGATATATAGTTTTGATTCCAACGGGCCTCTATTTGAGAAAGTAAAAATAAAATAACGAAAAAATATAATAATTTAATAAAAGAAAAAATATTAATAAAAGAAGATATAAAAAAGTCAAAGCAAAAATTAATTTTTTTTCTCCCAGTCGCTGGTGACAGTTGATTTAACCGCGAGACAGTTATATCAACCATCAGGTAGTTATATCCTTATTCACTGTGTTTGTACTGTTGAATTGACCGCTACTACACATAAGCTAACAATTAACGGTGAACTCGGTTATTTTAACCTGCTTTTTCAGTTAATATAACTACCTTTTTCTCTCGGTGTAGAGATGAGATGTCTGTTAGACCCCACGTCAGTTATAATGTCCACGTCAGCTGCAGAGGGTTAATTAAAGAGAATATAACAGTTTTCAACAATTGCTTCCTCCAAAAAAAAATGACATTTCCATAAAAAAACTCGATTATTTTTTTCGGAAATTTTTTCTTGATCTCTCGATCAAATTAGATCGAATTTCTTATAATTTCAAAGCGCAATAAACCATTTGACGCACATAAGAAAATTGAAGCTACATAACTAACGGGATTATTCGTTCAAAGTGGGCACGTCAAAAAAAAATAAAATGCGGATTAATTAATCAAGTGCACGAAGTTAGCTGTGATTGGAAATAGAAAAGGTGAAGAAGAAATAAAAGAAATTATCAAGCAGATTTAATAAATAAATAAATAAATAAAAAACTGCCTTTGGCATAAGCAAACAGATTCACTTTTCGGAATCATGCTCTTCTGTTAAATAAATTAAGGCAATAAAAGAGCATATTTCTGCTCAGAATGCCCATAAAAAGGCTGTGACGGGTGTGACCTGTAGGGTCATTCGAAGTGGAATTGCTCAGTTACAATTTGTTATTTTATTGTTTAATTTACCCGTTTGTATTCTGCCATGGTAAGCTTAGACATTTGGTGCATTCAGTAGACGCAACTCTTGTTCATTTATTGAGTAAAATTCGGCCGAACGGTGCGCTACTACTGAACGTTTGTAACATCTTAAGTGAGTCGACTCCATTTTTGGTAGCGAAATTTATTTAGCTACTTTTTTGCTCAACTTGTTGAAGAAAGACAGTTGATTCAAAAAATAAAATGAATCGAAAACAAGAAATGCTTCTCCAATTCATGTTGTGAGTGATGTACCTACTTCATGTACTTACGAAATATTACGAAATACTTTTCAGTGAAGTGAGCATAGCGTTCAGGAAAAAGAACAGTTGGGAATATTCGCTCACTCAACAGTTGCTGAATGCACCCAATTAATTTTAATCATTGACGTGTTTCCTTAGGAAAACTAAAATAAATAATTCTTTACAGTTTTTACGTATTTCTGGTACGGAAATTATAGAAAAATGGATAAAATTAAAGAAAACTGTTATTTTGAAACGCACAAGCAGTCTGGCTACCTAACTATGGCTACCCAACTATGGCTACCTTATCTTCAGAAGTGTTTTCCTCTGGGTCAATATTTTCCTCATTGCAAATATCATGATATGAGAAATACATGATTGTTTTTCTTTAAAATGAATAAAAATTAAAAATAAAATTTAGCCATTTAAGAGGAAAATTAACTGGCATTGATGCATAAGTTTATACGCACAAACCGTTTTATTCTTACTTTTGGACCATTAACGGCCGCCTTTTTGATATTTGTGCCCACACGCACCACGGCCACTCGCCGGAGGCTTAATTATCCATTTTACGTTTCTTGAAGCATATTTCGGCCACGCTTTCCGCAGGGCGCCTAAGTCATGTATGGTATAATGTATGTTCTGAAGAATACTTTCTAGTATGATCTATATATCTCGGTATTGCATTCAATTCTCACTTGGGCATAAATCCAAAGTCCTTTTTCCCATGTTTTAGAGAATGCTTAAGCAAGCTTCTCCACAGGGAATCTTTGCGACCTATTTTGAACGAGCCGGGCAGGTGATTTATCTTTTGATAAGGACGGATCGTTCTAAAAACAGGGAGATTTTAAATGCTTTCCCCAAACTCCCATCCAGTCGTTGGTTTCTGTAATCGTGGGAGAATTTTTTTTTTTAGACTTACTGCCTTAAAACTGTAAGGCGCTATAACTCCTCAGGGTTACATTTTAGACACCCCCTCCCGCACGATTTTTTGTTCACAATGAATTTCTCTATCAACCCTATAGAGAAAAGTACTCAGCTACGGAACACCCTGTATATATATATATATATATATACAGTAGAGTACGGATAAATGCAACACTTTGTTTGCTCGAATTCTTGTGCACTTATGCGATCTTTGCATTAATCCGTGCATATTTTCATGAGAACTCAAAAAAAGGCATCAAAGCACCTTGCATTTATGGGGGTTTTTGCATTTATTCGTGTTGCATTTACCCGTAGTTCACTGTATATATATTATTATTATTATTTTCATATGATTATTTTATTTTATATTTATTATTATTTTCATATTATTATTATTATTATTTTCTTATGAAGCACGATAAGGCTTCAAGGTTTTTATCGTCAATAAAATGATTCAATGCTTCAGTTATTGGGAGCAAACAAACGTGTAAATCCATACATGTATATATATGGGCGTGTGCATGCGTATGTGCGTACATAAATGGGGCGCGAGATATTATTTCGGAAATTAATAAAATGGCTTTTTAAGACAAAGCGCTGATAGTTGAAACTATAATGAAGTCATAAATAATATATTTTTGCCTACGTTCTCTGGTAAAATGCGAAATTGAAAGTTTGATTTTCTGCGCCTCCCTCCCCCTGCGGTGGTTCGTTCACGATGGGGTGAAACAAATGATTTTTTTTTTATCGATTTTGGTACAAATCGATCATTTATTATTTAATTGCATACATATGTATGTATGTGCGATGAATTTATGCCCATTATGCGAAGCCAACAAATAATGACACTTTAAACGTGTTTGGTTTCCCATTAAAATAACGGATCTATAAGTGCCTTTTACTTGGCCATAAAGCTCAAATCATTTTGTTGGCGCAAAGTTGTTGTTGCTGTTATTGCTGTTGTTGTTGTTGCTGTTGACACTTCATAAAAACAAAATAGATAATAAATAAAGGGCAAAACCGTATATTAAATTGAAATAATCGATTTTTAAATACCAATAAAAATGCCTAAATAGTTTCAAATACCGCTATTTAAAAAGTCAAGTGGCAACTCTAATCGCTTAGCCACTTAAAAATAATAGAGCTATTAATTTATCAATAATTTCAAATAATTTTTAATATATACCTACATATTTATATTAATTACAATATACAATTTGTCGATATGTCGATATGTCCAGGCGAACAAAGATCAATTGAGGCTGTTCATCAGACATACTTTGCAGTTGTTACAGCGTTGCCAACTGAAAAAAAAAAGAAGAAACAAAACAAAACCTCAATTGGCGCGCAGAGGTTTCTAACATTTTTCGTCTTTCATATAAATTTCTGGTATAACAGCCGGATATCTTGGATCGTACAATTGCGATTTTATGAATTCGACTTTATTCTGGGGCTCGGGAAACACACTTGCCAAACCATGCCGGTATCCATACTCCATTACCCAGCGGGCAATTTGTACGGCAATACAAGTTGTTCTCGTATGCGATAAGCTTGGGAAAATTATACCTTTCGAAAGTTCTTTTACGGTTACAAATTCCACAAATGTCTCGGCGCCGATAAGAAAAACTTCAGTGGGAATTTTTCGCATTCCAGAGCAAATTACACCCAAAGCAATGGCATATGGTATGGGAACATGATGAATATAATTGGAGATATATGTTCGAAAATTCATTTCAATCGGCTCGAAGGCCGATCCAGACGCGAATATACATTTCCCGTATGTATAACGGATCGCATCTTTTGCTGTACATTCGGCCGTTGCCGGATTATTGGACATAACGAAAATAATGGGTCGTTCATTGATCTTAGCCATCAGTTTGATCACTTCCGTTGTAAAGGCCCCTGCTTTGGACGCAGCACCTATGAGTATTGTCGGACGTAGAAATTCGATTGCTTCGATCAGACTGTCAATGGGCTTTGCGGTTTGGGCAAATTGAAATTTTCGTGGAGTTAAACCACCGCTGGGACGATTCCGTACAACGAGTCCTTTGTCATCGAATAACCAAATTCGACTTTTTCCCAACGCCTCGACACCGATATTTCGAATTTGAGCATGCATATAGAATTTCGCAATTCCAATGCTCTCTTCGTTGGCGTCATAGATCAAGAGAATCTGATCGCAGAAATCTTTTTTCGTTATTCTCAACGCCGCGAATATGCCAGCGATAACAATCGCCGGTATACCCTGTATTTCATGATTGAACGTACAGAAACTATCACCGTATTTCTCCAATAAAAGATTAGCATTCTCATTGCTGAAATTCTCAAATTGTATCAGACATCCGCAACCGTAGCGATGCACAATAGCATCCATGAACTCATCGATCAATTGCTCGTGCTTACAGCCGCAATTGAGTCGCTGCCTTTTCAGTCCAATGTACAAAGGATCTAGCAATAGGCTATTATTGTTCGTACCACAGTCGAGTGTAATCGGAAGACATAGCTCCGGTCGAATGCCAGCAAGAACCGTATAGCATAATGTTTTTCCAACTACCATACCAATGCTCTGTGCCCCGAAGTCGCCATAGTCCTTAACGTACTCGCCATCGGTAACAACGACCACACGGACATGTTTCTCCGGCCATTCATATACGACTTCCCGAATGTATCCTTTGTGCGTTGCGTTTATAAACATACCAATGGGATTTAAAAAATTAACACCATACTTCTCGCAGCCCTTATAAACCGTTGGTGTATAGATCAACGGCAAATATTTCTCTACATTCGTTCTGATTAATTGAAAGAACAACCGTTCGTGACGTTGCGATATTCCCATTAGATAATTCAGTTTAGCAAGCTTATCCCTCAGCCGATCTATGCAAATTGCACAATTTTTTATCTGCTGTTCCGCTGTCTTCACCACCGGCGGAATGAGGCCATGTATTCCAAGGAATTGCCTTTCCGATATTGTGAAGGCCAGACCTTTGCTGTACTTTCGGTTGCGAAGTTGTTCAATGCCGCGCACATTGGCAAGTGTGACGATCTCTTCAGTGTTGCCACACTTTGGCAGAATCGTTTCAGGGTCGCAAATCACCTCACACTTCCCGTCAGCGGTCACACAATTCTCCATTTTTAAATATACAAATTTAAAATTTTGCTCAATTATTTGGAATTTCTGAAGGAAAAATCAAACAAAATCTTCTTCGAAATTTTCAGGCCCAATTTGTGTGTTAACGCAGCGTGCATTAAAATTTATTTAATTCATTTTTGAAGAAATAACCAAAAATAATAATAATTCAGATTCGTGGTTTCTCTACCCGAAATTAGTCTTATCTAAACTAAGCCTTCGGATTTACGGAGCAAACTCTTGAGCAAGGTCAATAAAAAAATATTTTTCTACATTCTTAAGCAAAAATCACCCGCTTCTTTGATAACTGCTTCCTTCAATATTTCTGATATTCATTGTAAATCGAGAATGCCTCTTTCAAAACCTTGCTGGCTCTCAGGAATCAGTCCCATATAAACAGCCCTGTTCTAAATGAATATTCCCCAGAAATTTTTCTCGGCGAAAAGAGAAAGTAATCTTAGCGTCAATAAAAGCAATAGGTGATAACCTTAATGCTTAAAAATCTTCGAAATTTCGTGCTCCCTTTACATTCTCATCCAAATTGCCGCAAGGGGAATCTTTATGTTTTACGGGCTTGGCAAAGCCGCGGACCCTAGCCAACAGTTTAACATTACTGATTAATTTGAATATAGAAACCGCAAAATTGTAGTGACTTGTCTAAAGTTACGAAAGGTTGACCAAACGACTCTGTTAACTTGGTACGGGGGGGAGAACAAGAGCCTCACGTGGCTGAACAACCATGCCTGATCGCTGGAGAGGCCCTTTTGTGGGAGGCTCGCCGGGGCTGCGGTTGTTGATAAGGTGAGCTGGCAGCGAATCTCGACCAATAGATTTCAATTGCGGCTATACCGCTGCAAAAGAAGAAATTGGTACACAGTGTGTACGCAGTGAAAACTTTCAAGTCAAGTGAAGTGAAGCAATTTTTTTTTTTTTAAGCGCAGGGAAAAATTCCTTGGGAATATTTAGGATCGGGCTGAAAATTTACTAAGGATCGCTAATCTAAGTTGCTCTGGTCAAGTCCAACTGAGCCTTTATTTGCAAAAATTAATAAGTTGAATCAGGTTATAATTTTCAAGGAGGTGAGGTTTAATAACCATACGGTACAAACTTTTCTTATATACATACGTAGGTATATTGATTAGAAAATCTTATTCCGGTTCTAAGTTCTTTTTCTGGTCAATTAAGCGCCTGAAACGACCGTTTAAACCGAAATTTTCTCTATATTACTATTCCAGTTGGGCTAGTTCGTTCTGCCATAGAATATCAACCTTAATTGGACTACGCTGGGATCTGCGTGGGAAGGAACATTTGGAAAAGGATCAGCCATGCATTATCGTCGCGAATCATCAAAGTTCCCTCGATATTTTGGGTGAGTTCACTTTGGAACTGGAAAATTCCGAAAATTACTAAAATTTTTGGCAATATTATTCCCTTCGTCAGGCATGTTCGATATTTGGCATGTGATGAACAAATGTACCGTGGTCGCCAAGCGTGGGCTATTCTACGCATGGCCATTCGGCCTTGCAGCATGGTTGGCTGGACTCGTATTCATCGATCGTGTACGTGGCGAAAAGGCGCGCGCGACTCTTAATGCTGTGGCTGCGAAAATCAAAGATCAACGCATCAAATTGTGGGTCTTTCCCGAGGGAACACGTCGCAATACCGGTGAATTGCATCCATTCAAAAAGGGTGCCTTTCATATGGCCATCGAAGAACAGATTCCGATAATCCCAGTCGTTTTCAGCTCGTATCGTCCATTTCTGAACGATAAGATGAGGATTCTAAATGCGGCTCATATAATCATTACGGCTCTGCCGCCAATTCCGACAGTCGGACTAACAAAAGACGATATACCCGCACTGATGGAAGTAGTGCATCGTCTCATGAGTGAGACCTACAAGAAATCAACGGCAGATGTACTGCAGAAGTATAAGGCGCCGCCCTCGATGATTGCCAATCGTCAAGATATCGGAACGATATCGAGAATATCAAATTCCAGTTCAATAAACCGAAGTATGCCGAATGATATGCGGCACAGTGGAGTTAGTCTTTCGATGTCAAAGCAAAGGCTGCAGACAACGACTCCTCAATCGGGGAAGCTGTGAGGAAATTGAAATTTCAATCTCCCCACCAGCGAACGGAAATTTGAATGAGGGAAGGTGTTCCGCGCCGCTTCTTGGGGGTTTGGTTTTTGGTTTTATTTATTATTTCTCAACGGCTTATAATGTATTTTAATAATTTAAATTTTTTTAACGAATGACGAAAGACCAAAGTCCTTATTATCTAAATTTTGTGCTTAGTAATGTTGTTATTACTTTTTTTCGCAACTCCTTCTGTTGGAAATCTTTGTAGTTAATTTTCTTGTATTTTGTTTGCTAATTTTTAAGACGATTATAGCTTTATTCAGAGGAATTTTAAAAAATGTATTGAAAGACAAAGTCTGTAAAGTGAGTATCGTACATGCATATATAAATATACAGACATACATACATGCGTATACATTCATAAATTAGGCTAGCTACCTAGGTGCGTTCGTATACTGAAGTATTCCATTTATTCATGTGTTACTATGACTAATCAACTTTTTTCTCACTGTAAATAACAACAAAACTAAACTGTAAACGTGCTATAGCAACGTAAAAACCATGTAACTTAATCTTAAGAACTTTTCACTTTCATACTCATTTTCGCAGAGCTTCTTTGTTATTCATTATCAGGCCGATTCTGAATATTCCAGGGGAACGAATTTCTGGGGAATTTACTTTTCTCGAGAGTAAACTTCTGCTTTTTTAAATATTTGGGGGAAATGAATTTGATCGGGAATGAGTATTTGAGCCATACCCATAATTTTCCTTACCCTATCTATTTAAAAATGGGAGATTTTTAGTCTCGAGAAAAGTAAATGCCCTGGTAATATTCAGAATCGGGCTGCATGAGTTAAAGGGCGAATGTATTTCAATTATTACTCGAGTATTAAAACATTTTATATTTAAAAAAAATGAGCACATGGAACGCTTAACTTCAATTTAATACAAATAAAAAACAAAATTTTTTTTTTTTATATACAGTACATTTTCAAATATTTTCTTAAAAATGAACCTTTTTGGTAAGTTTTGTGTGAGAAAAAATAATTTAGAACTTGTTTTTTCGTTAATTCGCATTAAAAATGTGGCATTTATATGTAAGTATTTAAGTAAAGATATTCAAAACTTAATTTTACCAATAGTACTGATTACACAGGCAAACAAAAAAGAGGTCCTGATACAGAAAGGTGAAGTACCGTACCGTACGGTTTTTGGGCTGTTGAATACGAGTCTGAAGTCAGATTTTACCAATCACCCTCAGATTCCACCCCAGAAACCCACCATAGGGTGAAGTTTCTAGAATACATCAAAAAAGATATACCTATCCCATCCCACGTTTTTTGGCGTGCTAAATACGAAGCTGAAGTCCAAATATACCCACGACCCTTAATTTTCCCTCTTAACCCCTCAGAAGCCTCCCCGCAAAGGGTGAAATTTCTATAATATATAAGAAATTGGAAATTTTTTGGGGAATTTGGGAAATTTTCCTTAAAAAATGATTATCGAAAGCCAAAGGTAGCAAATTTTTTTAATTTTCGTAGGCTAGTGTTAGAGAAAACAGGGGAACTATTTCAAATTTATTAACGCAGTTACGATAGAATCTACATTCAATTAACTATATATTAATATATATATGTCGTGGTGTAATAATGGACGTATCGTCATATCGTCGTTCGTAAGCTATTGTGTTCTATACCGCAAAATGGAAAAAAAAAATGAGATAGGACTGGTTTTTAGGTAAACATTTCGAGATCTATCGATCTGTGTAATCAGTTTTCTAATATCTCCTAGAGATTTTGAAATATGAGACATTGACTTTGTGCTATACAACACTCTAGTGACAAACTTCGTAACCTATTGTGTTCTATATGCAAGAAACCGTGCATATAGAACAAAAAACGAAGCAAAAACACCGAATAAAAAAATATTTTTTTTATTTTGTTCCATATGCAAGACTAAATAATGTTCGTAGTAATTTGGAAGTCTTTGCATTTTATTTTTATACCCGAAACACTCTGTGTCGAGGGTCTATTGCTCCCGGGAGAGAAAATATGTAGATAAATGATGAGCGTCTCAAGGAGATTAAGCCATGTCCGTTCGTCCGTCCGTGTGTCTGTCTGACTCACTGTCTGTATACAGTTTTTGTATCGAAGGAGTTGAGCTATCTTGACGAAATTCGGTATGGAGATGCAAGGCGACATAAGTAATATTAAGTTCGAGAATGGGCTTGATCGCATCATTTTTTCGGGTACCTCCGGTGCTAAGGTCTTTGCTAAAAATTATAAAAATTGCTCTGAAACTTGCTTTTTTTGAGATATTTTGATGAAACTTTTGATGAAATTTTATATTATTTTAAGGCCATTAATATTATTTCCAAAAAAATTGGAAAGTGGGCGTGGCAAAAGGGAGATTTTGGAAAAATGTTTCCTGAAAAGATATCGTTTTTCATTTCTCACAATACTTTTTCACATTTTGTTCTATATGCTATAAAACAAGGAGAGCTTCATAAATAGGTGCATATAGAACAAAGCATTTTTTGTATAAACGCTTAATGCTGGTAGAAGCGTTTCCAAAATCCGAAATTTTTTTTTACAGAAAAAACCACAAACCCTTCAACTTTCTTTGGTAAAAAGGTCGCGAGAATTTTTTCGGTTCAGTTTTTTGTAATTAACAACTAAACTTTAAATGCGATTACCCAAAAAAAAGATTTTTGGCATATAGAACACAATAGCTTACGAACGACGATATATTGTTTTAGAATTCATTTAATAAAACTAAGTTCTGAGGGCGAGATAAATGTTTATAGCTTTCGATCGAAACTGCTTGCCTTCATCAATTATTAAAATAGTTTACAGTGTTTTGTTGCCGCGATTTCGCTAGGAGTTTTGGATTAGGGTGGTATTGTTGACATAAGGAACATTTTAGAAAATTTTTTCTCAGTTTGGATTTGGAGCTACCATCGATTTTGTAAAAAATCTTTTCTGAAACTTCGCCTGTAAGTATGCTATCTTTTGAGTATCCACATTAATTTGCAATAAACATGGTGCACAGTGCTTCCACAAAAATCAAAGTTTTTATTGTCACGAAATGTCACAAATTTGGCATCATTCGAAAGGGAATTGCTCCACTAAGAAAAAACCAATACATTATAACCGCAAAAATGTTTGTGTGGATGTTACAACTCTACAAAGTCTTTGCCAACTTTTAGTGGGCGTGGCAGCGTTACGAAACTAAACTTTTCCAACATTGGCGCACAACAGTAAGCTATGTTCTGAATTTTAACACTGTGGGTCTCAGATTGTGGAATTTGGGTCCCCTAATTAGAAAATCGTAAGGGAATATATAAACATGCTCTAAGTACTAATATTCAGTACAAATGTGAGGAAAATGGTAGAAAAACAAATCACGCGTACGGTTAGAATGCTTGACCTCCATACATTTCTTGGTAAATGATAGAAGGAGTTTCCCTAGAGCAATGAAATTTTGCATTAACGTTTCTTTGCAAATATCTATGAAATTAAAAAAAAAAAAAATTTGAAATCAAACCACCCCAACCCCTTCTCCCAAAAAAGGGGTGGACCCAAATTCCACAATTTTGAAGCCACAATCTTCAAATTCGGAATATAGCTCACTGTTGTGCCCCAAAGTTGGAAAAGGTTAGCTTCGTAACGCTGCCGCGCCCACTCAAAATTTGCAAAGAAGTGTTTTCACGTTCGCGTCTTAAGTCCTTGCTCTATCTCTCTCGCTTTTTATAACAGAACTGTCTACGCAAAGACTTCAGTCGCAAACTTGACAACCTCGCTTGGCACCGGCGACTTTGTTGCTCTGGCAGCAAGACTTAGATAAATTCCAAATGCTCCGCTTATGATGAGGGTAAGACAAGTGCTAGCTCTCGCACTTTGAAAAGACTTTTCTTTGGAAATTTGCTTCCACCGAATCGAGAATCTAGTGTGGAGTTATAAATCGAATTTGATATCTATTTTAAAAAGCAGACTTGATTTTATTGAATTTTCGAAAGATTTATTTATTCAGTAATTGATGTATAAATATGTGATTGTAAACTTAAAAATTATTTTTTTTTTACGTGACGAACGCAAAAAAATCCAAAAATCTTGCAACAATATTTTCTTAAGAATTGAGGCAGAACTAAACTTTTTCTATTGACGTAAAAACAATATTTTTTAAAAATTGATTAAAAATGGTCAATACATTGTTTTGTTCGTCACTTTATTAAAAAAAAATTTTATTAATAATACTATAGTATACTTTATATATGTGAATTACTACTAATTTTTCTTAATTGATTTATCGATAGAAATGTTTTGCTGCATTTAAAACGCTACACAAAGTTTTAAAAAATATAATGCGTTTTATGATAATTACATAACATAAAAAGAGCTGATTTTGAAATAGATTTCTATTCGTTAATGGAACTTAATGTTTTTTTTTTTATGTTTACTTTGCTGATTTTGCAAATTATTCGTGAAACTTTTTTTTTTAAGAATTTTTGAGTAAAATTAAACTTTTCAATATTTATATGAAATTTGTGAAAAATTTAGTTTCCCTTTTTGGATATTTTGAAAATTTTATTGCTTAAAAGTTACATCAACTCATCATTGCTCGCCATATATCAAATGTTCAAGTTCTAATAATTTGTATATATAAATAATTATTCCTTATACATAAAATGCGCTTCTCAGTATGCAATATAATTTTCTTTCGTCAAGTGTGTTGCCACATTTTATTATGTTTGCGCTTTTTAGACAATAATAATTTTTCTCGTTCATTGTGTATTTCCTATATTAAAACATTTCATTTTAAAATTAACAGCACTTTGTTCGGAACGTTTAAGGACAAAAGCTTTCATACAGTGCAGTCAAACTGGCTTTCAGCACATATGGAGAAAGTTTATTGAAAAAAAAAACGAAAAGAATTTTGTTGAACATGTGTGTGTTTTTCATTTTGCTTTAGTATCACAAACACTATGAGAAGTTTTTACAATTACAAAAACAATTTTTAAAAAGAAGTAAGGATCATACTGTTTTGACTGCACTATATCAAGCATAATTCAAAAAACTTTCAATAAAAAATTGAATAAAATTAAAAGGTTTTCCAAAGAAACATAAATATTTTCTTCTTTTTTTTTTACTTGAGTTTGCCATGGTCAGCCATCGCACTTTAGTAACTACACTTTTGAGTTTCAATTAAAAAAAAAAAAATATTATAAAAGAAAATTATAAAAGGGGAATTATAAATAATCCTTTAGGCTCCTAGTCACGTTTTTAAATTGATGAAATGATTCCAAGAAACGTTCGATCTATATTTAAATTATTGTTGCATGGATATTGCTTGATTTACTGATCCATTGCTTCTGCTGCCGGTGGACTTGTATCGTCTACATCCATTCCATCGACCAATTCGTCGGCTTTTGAAATAACATCGCTTGAAACTGTTGCTTCCATTGCATCAGTTGCCATTTCAGTACCATCGCCAGCCGTTGAAGTTGTTGTAGTAACAGTTTCTGCCATAACAACTTCATCGCCAGCATTAGTAATCGCATCCTCATCCATTGGTTGATCGTTGAGAGCAAGAGTTGGTGGTGGCACAATTGCAACGGATTCGGTAACCGAAACAGCTGGTTCAGCAATAGATTCGGCGGATTTGGGAGTTTCTTCAGCATCAGTCTTAACGGCAGGTGATTCTTCAACGGGTGCTGGTTTGGCAGTTGGTGCTGCTGCGGCTGCTGCTGTTGTTGCTGCCTCACTAGTGGTAGTAATGGTAGTTGTAGCGGTCTCAACTTCAACGGTTTTTGCTGGTGTTTTCTCGTTGCTCGATGTTGATGTAATGGGACTTACTGTCTCGGCGGCAGCTTCAATTTCTTTTTTTGACGCATCAACGCTTTTAACATCCTCAGTCGTGGTAACGCATGCCTCAACGTCTTCAGTCTTTGCTTCAGCTACTTCATTTGTTTCGATTGTTTTGGGTGTTGATGACAATGAGGTGGAATTCGAGTTGGAATTGGATGTGGATGTGGAGGATGATGATGTTATCAGTTTTTCATTTTCCTTTTCAACGGCGCTGGAAACTTCAACACTTGAAACTTTAGAGCCCTCTACTTTCGCTGCCTCAACGACGCCGGATTTTTCAGCTTCACTCGAATCATTTTCTTTTTTAGGTTTTTCCTTCAAGTCTTCTGATTTATCGGCTTTTTCATTTTCCGATTGTGTTGGTGTGTCATTTTTACTTTCTTCCTTTATTATTTCCTTTTCACATTTTTCGATTTCTTGCTTTTCAACAATTTTTTCTGCAGCCTCCTCTTCTCGTTCATTTCGATCAACGGCGCTTGAGATTTCGTCAAGTTTATCGTCTTCTCTATTGTCTCCTTTGGCAGCATCAACTACTGTCACATCATTTGGAACACCGTTATCTGTTGTGGTTGTTGTTTTAGTTGGTGTTGTTGTTGTTTTAGTTGGTGTTGTTGTTGTTTTAGTTGGTGTTGTTGTTTTAGTTGGTGTTGTTGGTGTTTTAGTTGGTGTTAGTTGGTGTTGCTGCTGCAGCTGCTGTTCCTGCTGGCACTTCTTTAGCGCTTGAAGAGTCAACAACTTCCTTCTTGGATGTTTCATTAACCGTTGCTGTTTTTTCAACGGCACTGATTTTTATTTCTGACTTGACCACTTCGCCAGTAGTTGTTGGCTTATCGATTTTCTCGTCCGATTTTACATCCTTTTTCTCGATTTCTTCGTTCTTTTTAACCTTTTTATCCACAGCTTCTCCTACGCCTTCAGATTTCTCCGCCTTCTCTTCTGCAACAGCATCTGTCTTTTCATTATTATTCTTAGTAGAATTTACTTCAACCGTTTTTGGCGTTGCTTCGCCATCAACATCGAGCTTAACCTTCTTCGGACTTGGTTGTAGATCTTCATCGTCAGCAGTTGGTGGCTCATGTGTTGAGTTCACTTTAACAACTGGCTCACTAACCTTTGTCATCGTGCTTTGCATCAGTGACACTTTCAGAATCATTTGTAGTGGCACTGACTGGCGAAGCAGCCGATGTCCCATTGCCATTCTGTGTTGCTTCCGCATTAAAGATCGAATCATTATCCATATCGATATCGACATTAACATCCAAGGATATATCACCATTGACGACCGAGTCAAGTGAGTCACCATTTTCGCTTTCCGTTCGTTTGCGTCCCGGTTCAACAGTGCTCACTACTAAAGAAAAAATTCAAATTATTGATATCGCAGGAAAATGTGTTGTACACGCTTGCATTGGCTTCGTCTTTCGCGATCACACTCACCTAAAATATTCTTCTCTAACGCACGCATGAATTTATCGATACGATTGTATTGCTTCTTCGGATCGATCAAAAGTTCGCACAACCGTTGAATTGTAAATGGCGCAGCATTGAAAAGCTCCAAACGCTCCAGTAATGATGATTTCATGCTTTCATAATTGAAAGGATCCACATTTGGATATTGAGGAATTTCTAAAAAGTTCAAAAATGGAGATAGAAAACTATTAGCAATAGGGAAAAATGATGAAGGAAGAATATATCGCACACTAATCACTAAATCGGCACAACTCAAAATTTTGCATTTCTCGGGCAAACAGCCTACAACTCTCGACGCCTGTAAAATCAATTTCTTTGCTAAACTTATATTAATCTTAATTAACTGGAGAATCAATAAATATCAATGTTAAATTTCAAAGTCTTCTTTTTCCTGCGGTAAAGTGTTGGCGAACATGAAAAAAATGATTGAAAAAATTTTGAATTGTGCCGGTTTAGTGAGTAGTGTGCGATATGTAAGTAGGTACAACATTTCGAAAGAAACTTAAAAACCGACAACAATAAAACAATTTTAAGGTGATGGTGCATTGTTGGTGAGAGGCGTTCAAAGTGAATATTAAAAATAAAGGATCAGGGAGGAGAATTTCAGTGGACCTATTCTGTATTCTGCGGGAAATGAGCCGCTTTGAAAATATCAAAATCAAATTCTTCCCATCATAAAATTTTTCAGTATAACACTTTTGTGAAATTACCAATCAATTATCCTGCTTCGCTAATTTCATTTTTTCGGGCTTAGTGAAAGTTGATAAGAGAGCGTGGTGGTGGAGGAGGTGGAGGAGGCATAGGAGAGTGAGTAGGATAAGGAGGATAATTAGGAACAAGAGAATGAGAAGGAGGAGAAGGAGGAGGACGGGATGAGTGTGTTATCGGCTTTGCATTTTTATTACAAGCTGCACTTGTAACCTCTTCTTTATTGAAAGAATGCCGATCTGATTAAAAAATATCAAAAGTATTTGGGAATTAGATTTTTCTTCCCTCGAAATTATTTTCATAAATTTTTCAGCATAACACTTTTGCAAAATTAGCATAGAAACAATCGAATGTATCGTTGTAATAATTTTTATATTTGATACTATAACCAGGGACGTGAACCGGTTTTGAACCGGAAAACCGCTTTTATTTGCCGATGAACCGAACCATTAACCGAATCGAAGTTTTTCACAAATGTTTGAACCGAACCGAAAAGCGAATCCCTTTTTGTAAAGTTTCAGGGTTTCATTTTTGCCAGCAACCATGCACAGTGGTCGCTCGCATAGGGCAAAAATAAAAAATCTAAGTCGATACTTTTATGAAATTAGTACCTATACCATCTCTAATATGAGTAAGGTAACCAACACTAACTTTTTATTGTGCAAATTTTAATTTTAAATGGTAAAAAATTGCGTTAGAAGTGGGAAAACGAGTTAACAAATAAGTTCAGTTTGAAAAATTCCCGAACCGAAACCACCTCTGTGAAGTTAGCACCCCAACATTAAAAGTTTTTAAATTTATCAATTGGAATCGATTGAACATCGTTTGACCACAATTGCCCACTAAAAAGTTTCGTTTGCCCGCCTTTTAAACAAAAGTTATTGAAAAAAAGTTTTTTAAAAACTTCTCGGGGGCTAACTTCACACTAGCCCCCGCTTTTCGAAAAACGTGTTTAGACAAGTAAATATTAATAATAAGGCTATGAAAACGTTTGACCATCTCGAGAAAACGTTTGACCACCCTGAAAACATTAATATTTAAAAAAAATTTTATAACTCTAAAATGACTTCCAAAAACGTAACTGTGCAAAAATGACAAATGGTTGTGAAAGAAGATCGATTGACCTCTATTGCCCACCAAAAATTTTCGTTTGCTCACCTTTAAAACGAAAGTTATTGACGAAAAACTTTTCGGAGGCGAAATTCACACTAGCCCCCGATATTGAAAAAACGTCATCTGACCGAGTAAATTTTCATTGAAACACATTTCTCTGGATTGACCATTGTTTCTAAATCTACATTAAATTGTCTCACCAAAAATTTTCGTTTGCCCACCTTTAAAACGAAAGTTATTGACGAAAAACTTTTCGGTAGAAAAACCGGTTTGACGGACCAATCCAAAAGTTCAAACACGGTTCGAACCGTTAAACCGAACCGGGTAAATTTTCCACCCGGTTCACGTCCCTGACTATAACACTTCATAAATAAAAAAAATTAAAATCTAGGGGCTCTTTACACAAACGAAGTAATCGTACTGCGGCCCAAAGAGGCATCTATTAAAAAAAAAAAAAACTGATATTTAAGGAGGCAGGAAGAAAGTCATAAATGTGTTCGAAAAATATTTAGAAGCAGAAATAATTATATCGAGAAAAGTGGGCTCTAGTCTTGATTGGGATTTGAGTCGCCCAGAAAAAGAGGAATTGTAGAAAAAATATATTCCCACCAATGCTTTACTGAGCCAAATATTTATTGTGTGTGAAAAAGTTTTTAAGGAAATTAATTTATAATTTTATATTAAATTATCTATTTTGACCAAAATGAAATTTAGTTAATTTTATTTTGAACTTCATTGGTCGCGATTGATGTAGTGTTTTTAGCTTATTTTTAATAAAAAAAACCCCCTTAAGATGGCGAAATAAAATCGTCGAAACGTCGGGTAAACGAGAAATGCAATAGGAAAATACTTAATTCTCGGGGAATTTTCATTCAGAAGAGGGCTGATCATTTTCATTATCTTCCGCAGTCCAAAAATATCAAGTTAAGCTTGGAATTGCTTTCATTCCGACCTCATACTTCTTCTACCTTAGACTAGATCCTAGCTATTGTTCGTCATATGGAACAATTACTTAGTAGAAAATGGTAAAGTAGTTATGTTTTAAATACACTTGCATTTTTAGACGAAATTCTTTGTAGTGAAATTTAAACATTATGACTTTTTAATTTTTTCTTCTAATTTACTATCTGACAATTATTTCGCTCCTCGCCACACAATGAGATGGATTGTTTTTCCGTCTCAAACTAGTGAATAAATACACTTAATATTCACGAAATTGCTTACCAAACGATTTTGAATACAAATAAATTTTTTTAAATGACTTATATTTATTATTTTATAATTTATGTTTATATCTATCGAGTCCTATATAACATCTCTTGCGACCACGACTATTACCTTAAGATGGACAGATTTATAAAATGTGAAAGTCTGTACAACGAGAATGAAAAGGAAATATTATACATTAATTTTTGGGCAACGAAAAAAATTTATCATAAAGAAGAGAAGGTGAACAATTTTCATTCAATAACTGTTCAGAAAAATGAAATCAAGTTCAAGCTTGAAACTGCTTATCATTAAAATGCAATACTTCTTAATACAAACTTTAACTAGATCATAGCAATATTTTTCATGTTCTATATGAACTTATTCTGCTAGTAGGACACATTATAGAGTATCATTTGGAAGTTATAGCACAATAAAAAAAAAATCCATTCCAGAAACTTTAATAAATCTTAACATAAAGCCGGTTATCTTTTTTATCTTTCGATTATTTCACCTGCACTTGCATTTGTACATATCTTGCATGTGTTTCTTAGCCTCTCATCACTTTGCTACACTTGCATGACTCCATGCTACCTCTTCCCCTAACAAAAGAGATAAAAACAACAGCTTATGAAGATTTAACCCAGGTAGTTAGAACTCATACCGAAAGGACTTTGTGCACATGGATGTAGCGGAAATTTGCATAGTAAAAAGAACCAACGTGGTAGCACTGCGCATGAGTCCTTTCGCCGCTAACCCAATGCAAGGGTACACATGTGTGTACATCTACCGCTACGTTCGCATATTTTTACTCACTATGAACGAATACAAATACACAATTAAAATGGTCCTGCTACACACAGCTGTCTACAATCACGTGTGGTCAATCTTCCACATAGTCGAATTGAAAAAGTCTGCAGCCGGCATAAAACTATGCATTAAAATGCCGGCAAACAAAAGAAGATGAAATCAAAGAGGAAATGGTGAACGAAGTTTCAACACCAATACATTGTTGGGAGGAATAAAGACCATTGCATGCGGCAAGAGCTAGAGTCGGAAGCGAAAACCGGCAACGAATGAAGGTAAAATGGCAACAGCAACAACAATGACAACAACAACACAACAACAGCAATAAAAGTAGTTATGTATGTCTCTACGCTAGAAACATTGTAGAGAACGGGACGGAATGCTAAATGTGGATACATTGCTGGCGCTATGGTTTAAAAATAGAGTTCAGATTACTTACGTTTGAAGTTTTGCAATAAAATGCACAAAAAAAATAAAGAAAATAAATAAATAAAAGGAAAAAAGAATCAAAAGGGGCTTGGGAGGAAGGAGAAAGATCAGACGTTATTTTAAGCCCATCATACTGGGGCGTTAAGAGCGAGTGAGACTGTGGAAGACAAGCTTCAAATGAGCAATAAAATTCGAAGAAATTCGTGTAAATGAGAGCGAAAGACACGACGCAGGCAGAGGCGGCAACGGCGGCTCTTGGACGCCGACAGTAAATAATGCGTGCAAAAATTTTGAAATTCAATTGATGAATGAATACAACGAAAAAGGGAATAGGAAGTACATACTTTTGTATGGGTAGACAGATAGACTGACAGATGCAGATGACGTGAGTAGATATGATTTTTTTTCATTTTCTTTTTATTACATTTTTTTTTAAAGGATAAACAAAGGTCCTTTCAAATTCTTAGGTAGGAAAGCAGCTGGTTATTTTTCAACGCACGTGGAGTTTTGAATTGATTTTTCTTATAACGCCAAACGCATATGTATTTATGTATGTGGTATAAGTTAAATTTCAAATTGGTTCTCTGCATTTAAGGCTAGAAATCATTAAAAATTCTACCTTTTTTTAGAATAGACCTCTTTATTTTTAGAAGTTATTAGAGGCCATTCATACGACTTGAAAACTGGCTGGTCCCGTTTTGAAATATCATAATGAACAGGTACCATAGGTACATTTACAAAAAAAAAAACTTTTAAAAAAGCGACTTCAAAGCTTTTGCCATATTTAAATGAAATAATAATAAATAAAATAATGAACCTTTTTATACTTTTCAATATCGATTTCGTATTCCCCACTTTGTATCTCAAATTTCGGTTTAATGATCTTTCATTTCTCTTTTTCATGGACTCTCAAGAATTTCATATCTTCCATAAACGAGAAATATATCGCATATCTTTTCTTTCGTCGCATCACAAAGAAAGGAGAGAGAAGAAATAAAACGGAAGAAGAAAAAAATTCGCAATTCGTTTAGAGAAAGTGGACAAATGCCCTCAAAAAAGAAAATTGTTCAAAAAAGCTCAAACACGTCCATGTGAATATACACATTCGAATATGTATATTAACAATCCAAGAGGCGAACGAACCGTTTTTTTTTTCTTCTTCTTCTTCTTTTTTCGTTATGAAAAAACCTTTTTCTCCAGCTTAACGGGTACATATTTAGGTATGTATGCATGTATGTATGTATGGATGGATGGATGTATGTATGCATATATGTATAGAATACTCACCATCCATTTTTTCGTGGAAGTGCGTGATCACGTTCAGCAGCTTTTCGCGAAACAAATACTTGATATTCGGCCATTTGAAAACGGTGTCGCCGGTCTTGGCCACATATTGCAAATATTCGTTCAATTCCTTTGGAATTTCCTTCTGCTTCAAGCGTGTGAAACGCTCCAAGATTTGCATGACTTCCTCAGTGTTCTCCATGTTCCACAAGCAGACGAATTGACGATTGACGATTCACTTGAGAAATTATTTGCAAATTCCTTTGTTTCTTTTTTTTTTTCGGTTTATTTCACACAAGATGTAGACACACAAAAAACGCCGGCTGCAGCAACAACGATACAACTCTTACTACTGTTGGTCTGAGCTTTCTTTCTTTGTATTTCTGTTCAACTTAAAACTTCAACTGCGACTGCGACCAAAAACGGAATGTCGTCTCTGTGGCGTTTCTGGTCTCTGAATGTGAGTTGCTGTGAGTTTCCCAGTTGTTTCGCGAGAGTGTAAGGAGATTATGGCTGTGTTGTTGTCAAGCCGAAGGCCAAAAAGGAGATGCAGTTGTTCGTTTTATTTTTGAGCCCGGTCGATTCTCTCGATTCTCGTCGATAGTATGAAGTGTTGCCAGTCAAAGTGAATACAGCAGATTTCCGAAGTTTTGAACGCGTTTCTCCCTATTTAATTTGCAAGAAACAAGATACACAATTCGAGAAAAGAAATGACAAAACACCGCAATAAGGGTTGGTTTAGAAAAAAAATCGAAAAAGTAAGTTTTTTATTTACGTTCTTCGTCATTGAAACAATTTTATATGGAAAAAAGGGTTGAAATTTTTAGCTGATAAGAGCAATATTTAGCGTCGATAAATTTTTTTTATAAGAAAAAACTACTTTTTACCACAAATTTCCTTCATGGAATCAAAAAGAAAACATTTAAAAATGGTACTATGAAAGTACTTTAATTAACAAGCCTGTTTGATCAGCTGTTTGATATAAAGTATGGCTGCCATGTTCGTACATTTTTGTATCGTTTGGTAGAGTGATGCGTGCTTTTCGGTTTTGATACATTTTATTGAGATCAGGAGAAAAATATTTATGAACTATAAAGCTTTTTTGTCCAGGCGGAAATCGTATACGTCGAAATTCATTAATGGGGATACTTTAGACTGTAAAGGGAGCATGAGAGTTCATAAATGGATCATTCTTTATGGGCCTGGTACATTTTTTTTTGGTACGAAAAAAGTTTATCAACGGCAGCCATGCTGGTAAGTCTAAAACATATGTGGGGTTTTTTAAGTCAATAACCAATTAAGTCGTTTTAATCTAAAATATCACTTTTCGAAATGTACGAAAATGATACAATAAGTCACCGTTCGTTTTATCTTTTGATCTTAATTATTTCTGGAGATATTAAGTTTTTAAAAACATGCCGTATGAGTAATGTGTTTTGTATAGTTTTCGTACATTTGTACTGGATATTAGTACATACTATAAGTACATGTGCACTTGTAATTTTTTGAATACCTATCTCGCTGTTGATCCATTTAATTTGAATGAAATTTTTTTTTTTAATGAAAGCAAATACTTAGAGGTATCTTTTAAAAAAATTTGTAGACTGGCGCGAAACTGGGAATACACTGAAAAAATATTCAAAATTTTCTTTTTAGTTTTGTGAACAAAAATTTCTCAGTGTAAAATTTAAAATTTTTTTTTTAGCTTTCTTGTTTTATTATCTAACAGAATCTGTTTAGATCGTCTCTCTATCTCAATTGGTTGTTGAGATATAAAATTTTGAAAAATGCCTTAACAAAAAAGGATTTTCAAGGATATTTAAAAGACCGCCTATCCTTAACCCGCCAGACCCTTTCAATTCGCAGTTTAAACTACTCGAAGTGAAAAAAAAAATGTTTTCTTAGTTGTTGTCATTTAGAGGAAGTATTTGGTTTAAATGTTCAATAACTTAAACGAACAAAATTGACCGTTTGAACTAAATATTACAAAACGAATCAATGAAATCAATTGTCAGAAAATTATGACAAATATGATTTCTGACCAAGAAGGCGAAAGCGGGGATGAACTTCGCGGTCTTACTTTGCTTCAAATAAGACAAATTTGGTTCCTTCCAAATCATTTTAATGGAATGATTTGGAACTTTACAACAGATTCCTCGCCAGGGTTGGAACATATTTGAATGAAATGTTTAGGTACATCGGAGTCAACATACCATGGAAGCCCCGTAACTTGCGTCGTCAACAAAAATCGTACTGTTTCATCGACACTTGTTATTTGAGATGGCGCAGGAGGTCTACCTCCAGTTGCACACAATTTTTGCTTTTCTGCAGCAAATTTATTTTTTGTTGTTTTCTTAATATTGTCATATTTAGTGCGCAGTGTCATCACAGATCGTGGGATTTTCTCATTTGAAGTACCACAAGAAGCTGTTCTTTATATATGTAATTCTTTCATGGTTTCCTTAGACTACTATGCCAAAAAAAAAAGAAAAAAAACAGTCACTGCCTCAAAAAAAAAAAAGATATATTTTAAAAATATTGAAAAACCAAAACGAAATATGTCCCAATAAGCTTAATCTGCCATTTAGCAAATCTTCAAATTAATTTGCTCAGAAAAACTCTTTTATTTTAAACTTAAGAATATATTTTCGTCTAAGGGTCGGTCTTTTCACGCCTGGTTAGTAATAACCCTTAATTATTTCCAGTGTTAACCATATATTGTGTGTTTTAAACTGCGGTTGGGCTAGCAAAGGATGGTTGGTTAACTAACCAAGGAAATTATAAGTCGGCCCTAAATAATGTAAAGTTTAACCGCTTTTTCAGTTTTAATATTCACTCGACCCCCTAAATTTTTAAAATCATTCTCAATATGGACGCGGTTAAACTGTCCTAGGGGCGTTAAATAAGTTATAAGTAGTTTATTCTAAACTTTTCCTAAACTTAAACGACTGACAATGGCCGAGAAGAAAAGAGGATGCATTTTTTCTTCGGAAGAACATAAGGTTCATCCTTATTTTCGCCTTCTTGATAAAAAAAAACATGTTTTTCAAAAACTTTTTGACATTTGATCTATAGCTTATGGCACTGTTGCCAGTTTAGGGCAATCTTCCCAAAATTAAAAGACATTTATGATCTTTAGTATGGGACCTTATGGGAATTTGGACCTTGTTTTGAGACATTCAGGAGAATATCCTTTCTTTCTTTCTTTCTTTTAATATTGCCTTAGCGCATACATAAATAATTCGACTGGAGACATTTGTAGTACATTTATCAAAACTTTTAGGACTAAAGTTTATATACGTACAATATCAAAATATCACAATTCCTTAAGCTAAGTTGATAAGTTCCTACAGTTTAAGTTGAGCCTTGAAGCTTTTGGCGTTACTCGTGAATTGCAATGTGCCCTTTTACATTAGGGCAACTATTGCCGGCAATTTTTTGGTTTATAGGCGAGACGAAGCGCGGGGATGTAGAGAAACTACCCCTCCGCGCTTCGTCTCGCCAATAAACTAACAAATTGCCGGCAATAGCTGCCCTAATGTAAAAGGGCACAATTGAGAAGGAAGCAGGTTTTGAACGATTTTGTTATCTCTTAGAGAGCGAGTAAGTTTTAGGCATAGCTGTGAAATTGCGATTACGATTAGTAATCAATTAAATTACATTTTAAGAGGAATTATAATAATTATATAATTCCTTATATGAGATTTTTCTGGAAATAATTGATTACGAATACAAATAATCAAATTGGAATCAGGATTACTTGCGATTACGAAAAATAATCAAAAATAATCAAATATTAAATCAAAACAGTAATCCGACTACTTTTGAAGATTATTTTTGATTATTTATTAGGGTTTTTGGTACAGTTCAATAGGAACTTTCAGAAATTTGTATTCAAAACTAAATACAAATTATATATAATACAAATATTTTACTATGAATATAGATTATGTTTACTTCAAACTGCTAAATTCCCTTGATTTACTATGCCGGCAAACAAGAAAATAGTCATCTCAACTGGCCCTGGAAGCCGGAATCCAAACATTTTTTTAAATCTCTATATCTTAGCGGATAACGCTATTATTTAATTACTGTAGGTATAACCGGAACCTTGCAACCTAATAATTAAATTTTCCATGATCGTCACCGAGAAGAGCTTCTTTATTAAGAGTCAAGCCACGTATAGTGAGACCCTTGGGTTTTCAACATGTGTGATGAATATAATGTTTTAGATATCTGTTATCCACCAGTTAGCATTGTCATTTATAGCCAGAATAGGAATGGTCTGGGAAAGAGGATTCCCTGGAAAAAAAAAAATTCTGTTGTAACTGTACTTTTTTGGCGATTCAAACTTATTCATATGTTTCTAGATTAAATATAATTAAATTCCTAAAATATTTTTCAAAACTAGTTGTTGCGTGGAAAGTGTTTGATGAAACTAAAGATATCAATTTAATGCATCCAAGTTGGAGAAGGTTATATTTTGAAATTAAAGCATTACAATAAACAACAACACATTTTTTTTCTCTACTTTCTACGAAGCTTTAAAAAGTACATATCAAAAGATGTGCAGCTCTGTCTGCATAACAAATTTTTTTCATCTATTTCTTTACCTAAAATTGCGAGCTCAATATCTCTTTTTATGAATCTAAAAAAAAATTTCACCGATCAGCTGTAGTTTCTACGCAATAATTTTAGTTTATTTAATAGAATCGATTAGTTTATGCCGTTTGTCTATACTGTCAATTGGTATTATATGAAAATTTTGAAAATTCTTTATACAAAAAAGAAGATTTCAAGTTTAAGAATTTTAAAGCAAATTTCAATAAAGAATCTAATAGATCTTCTCCAGTTGGTTTTAGATAGATTGAAAAATCCCAACAAATGGATTCCGATTATATGCGCTGCCTTGCTTAACCCGCCAGACCCTTTCAATTCGCAGTAAATTTCCGAATGAAAAAATTTTTCTTAGTGTTTTTACGAGGAAGTATTTGGTTTAAATGTTAATAACTTAAAACAATTATTTACAAATTACAAACACCAATGAAAAACTTTCAAATATCAATTGTCTATCAAGAAGGAAAGGGGATGAACTTTGCGTCTTACGTTGCTTCAAATGAACAATTTGTTCCTTCCAAATCATTTATGGAAAATTTGGATTTTCAAGATTCCTCGCCAGGATTGGAATTTATGAATTTTGTTACTCGGTACACCATGGAAGCCCCGTAACTTGCGTCGTCAACAAAGATCGTACTGTTTCATCGACACTTGTTATTTGAGATGGCGCAGGAGGTCTACCTCCAGTAGCACACAATTTTTGCTTTTCTGCAGCAAATTTATTTTTTGTTGTTTTCTGTAATATTGTCATATTTAGTGCGCAGTGTCATCACAGATCGTGGGATTTTCTCATTTGAAGTACCACAAGAAGCTGTTCTTTATATATGTAATTCTTTCATGGTTTCCTTAGCCTACTATGCCAAAAAAAGAAGAAAAAAACAGTCACTGCCTCAAAAAAAAAAAAGATATATTTTTAAAAAATTGAAAAACCAAAACGAAATATGTCCCAATAAGCTTAATCTGCCATTTAGAAAATCTTCAAATTAATTTGCTCAGAAAAACTCTTTTGTTTTAAACTTAAGAATATATTTTCGTCTAAGGGTCGGTCTTTTCACGCCTGGTTAGTAAAAACCCTTAATTATTTCCAGTGTTAACCATATATTGTGTGTTTTAAACTGCGGTTGGGCTAGCAAAGGATGGTTGGTTAACTAACCAAGGAAATTATAAGTCGGCCCTAAATAATGTAAAGTTTAACCGCTTTTTCAGTTTTAATATTCACTCGACCCCCTAAATTTTTAAAATCATTCTCAATATGGACGCGGTTAAACTGTCCTAGGGGCGTTAAATAAGTTATAAGTAGTTTATTCTAAACTTTTCCTAAACTTAAACGACTGACAATGGCCGAGAAGAAAAGAGGATGCATTTTTTCTTCGGAAGAACATAAGGTTCATCCTTATTTTCGCCTTGATAAAAAAAAACATGTTTTTCAAAAACTTTTTGACATTTGATCTATAGCTTATGGCACTGTTGCCAGTTTAGGGCAATCTTTCCAAAATTAAAAGACATTTATGATCTTTAGTATGGGACCTTATGGGAATTTGGACCTTGTTTTGAGACATTCAGGAGAATATCCTTTCTTTCTTTCTTTTAATATTGCCTTAGCGCATACATAAATAATTCGACTGGAGACATTTGTAGTACATTTATCAAAACTTTTAGGACTAAAGTTTATATACGTACAATATCAAAATATCACAATTCCTTAAGCTAAGTTGATAAGTTCCTACAGTTTAAGTTGAGCCTTGAAGCTTTTGGCGTTACTCGTGAATTGCAATGTGCCCTTTTACATTAGGGCAACTATTGCCGGAAATTTTTTGATTTATAGGCGATACGAAGCGCGGGGATGAGAGAAACTACCAATCGATAAATAGCAATTAAAGTAAAAATTTTTGCCTGAATGCTGCATTGATGTTTTCAATTTTAGAAAGGTTATAAATTTTTGTATATTTAATAGTAATTTTTGTTAATAAATTTCGAATTCCTAGTGAACTAAATTAACCCTTAAAAATTAAAATATTAATAATTTTAAAATAATCGGATTACTTTTTTATTATTTTAGATTAATTTCGTAATCGCAAGTAATCCTGATCCTGAATTGATTATTTGTATCAAATTAATGGATATTGCAAAAGAAAAGAATCAGTAATTCAACTCAATTTAAATTAATTTTGAATTAAAGGTAATCAAATTTAATAAAAGGTACTTTGTATTTATCATCATTGTAGTTTTGGTTTTTAGGTAAAATTTCTGTAAGTTATTTTTATGTATTTTTAACAATTTTGAAATCCTAGAACGGACAAAACCTAAAATAAGCAAAATAAAAAAAACACAGATAATTTCAAGTAATGGTTAGTTATGCGTATTACGCTTAACTAGACAAAAATTTACCACGGATCCGGCCCGGGAGCGTTTTAGCATGCCGCGATATTGTTGGCCTTGGGATTTCGTGGTTACTAGTAATTTACCAGCGGGATAGCACCGGTATCCCCCCAGGATTCCAATTCGGTCCGGACTCACTTGATGGCAAGATGGGTTCGGGGGAAGAATGCACACTTTCATGGGGTGGATAGCACCGTATCCCCACCCAGAAACCAATTCGTCCATACTCACTGATGAGGCAAATGGGTACCTGGGGAAGAATGCACACTTCCCAGGGTCTAAAAAAATTATTTTTGAAAGCACCATGTGTATAGACCGGACGCTAACGAAGGACACTCCGAATATTAATGGCGATAAGTAATAAAGTATTCGGAAATTTTTTTTCAAAGACCATCTTGCCATATTGTTATAATCAACGTTTAGTTTTCCTTTGCTTTCTGAGTCGTAATTAGCAAAGAGTTCGCAACCGTAAAGTAGAGCTGGTGCAAGATTGGTACGACATAAGAGCAGTCTAATTAACTGAGATGTGTGCTGTGACCATACGGACCGTAATTTACCGTACATTACCCTAAAAATTTGGCAGGAGTGGTTTAAATGGTCAATTTTTTTTTTCGAATTAGTTATTGATAGTTTAAACCAAAAATTTCCTCTAAGCGCTTTTACTTCCTGAAGAAGCAAGCTCTCTTTCTCTAGAACTTTCTATGAAGAACAATTTCGCTTGCTGAAAATGCTTTTTCATCAACCACACCTGGCGAGCGAAAGCAAATCACTTGTTAAAAGTGGTTTACTTTCCAGGTGGTGAAGCACCTTTTGAATTGAATTAAAAATTAATTGATTAAGGGATTTTCGGACTTGCTGGTTGAATTTTGATAAAAGTATCGCAGGTAAAAAAAAAAAAAAATCACGACAGATATTTTTGAAATTAAATTTGTTTTAAATTATTTCGCCCGCCGTTGGACGGCGGTTTTATTGACTTGGGTAATAAATCGTGGAAAATCCCGAATTTGTTTCTCGTTATTGTCTATTTTAATAAAATGAACCATTGTTCTATGCAACTATAGATCCTTAACAGCCCAAAGACTTCAATGGAAAAATTATAATAAACGATATGTCCTTTAATATATTGGCTCAGGAATTTCTAAAGAACTTGTGTTTTGAATTCAATTCCTTTTCATTGCATTCGTATGAACGAACCTTCTTTATTTTGATTAAAATCGCATATTTTCCGCATTAGAATATGAAAATGATCTGCAAATATTTGAGTGGATGCAAATTGAAATTCAAGGAAATACAAATGTTTAGCGAAGGTTCGTCATTGTTTTGAAAGTAATCTTACCCAGGTAGGCACAATAACCCTAGTGACCTAGTTTTTCGTTTAAAATTGCAACAAGCTTTATATACAAAATGCAAGGACATTGCTCTTTCGTCAAAAGGTAAATCCTTTCAACTATGACGTCATAACGATTAGCTTATCGTTTGTAAAATGTGTGTGAAATCCGGAAAAGAGATACCTATTTTGTATGTATGTATGTATATTCATGATGCTTCTCTACAATATAAAGTACCTAGGTATAATTTAAATAGTCCCCGCCTCCATTTTGAAATGAATGTAAACATTAAATTGTAAACAACTTAATGTCAGCGGACCTCTCCAAGAGAGAGCGCCCAAAGCATAACGGGAACAATAAAAGCACTTTGGCAAAAAGGAAACAACTCCGATTTGTATAAAATGACACTCGTCACTTCCGCAAAAGCACTACCCACAAATACAAAAAAAAAAAAAAAAAAAAATACCACGTGTACTCTCGCAGGACCACGAAACTCTCAATACGTTTGTTACCGTCTGTTTCTAACGTTCGCTCTCTTTCGCCATCGAAGGAGCCGTTATCGAATCTCTTCAGAGAGGAAAATCATAGCGGCAGGATGGTTGGCTTAGTTCAGCATGGGTATCTTTGTATTTATTGGGGCAGGCTAGGACTTCAAGGGAAGGCAGGAATGAGTGCGGCTGCAATAAGAGTTCTGTTGGTTATCGGGCATATAAATAGGCAAGAGTTTTTGCCATTTCGATGAGTATTCGTTGAGCTTAGCTCGTAGGAAGTGGCGCCGAAAGTTAATAAACCGTTAAAAGGACTATCATGTTATTTATGAATATGCATAAAAATTAAAAAAAAAAAAATAATAATAATATATTTAAATAAAAACAAAATCATTGCTCACAAAAATCATCGAAGTTCAATTATAAAAAACATATCAAAAATACAACCATCTCGAATATTAATGGTTTGAGGTCTACATTTTGCTTAAGTGAAAATTTCATCGTGTCTTAATTAAGAGCTATACTTATTATGGAAAATTATCATCATATCAGCAGGCTTGAGCAGACGGTAACTTCTTGCTACCAAAGTTTTATTATCTCTTGACCTATATTCGACATGAGAAGCTATCGATTGTTAATTGTAAATTAAAATATTTTTATTTTATTACGGGAAGAAGTTTTCGTTGAAATTTTTTTTTTTTTTTGTGATCTTCTAAGACACATACCTAAGCTTTTCGGACATTGGTCTTCATACAATTGCTCTTAATGTGGCTAAATTGAATTTAAATTGATACAAAATTGCGGTCACCTGTCCCACAGGATTTTGTATTGTTTAGCAAAAGAAATAATTCGAGAATATTTTTTATTCAAAAGAAATGATTCGAGAAATGATGTTAAAAAAAAAAATATATTCATAGAAAATAACATTTCGCTTTTCAATGAAAAAACTAAAATGCTTTCTCTCCTCACTCACTCAATTCTATTCATTCGGAAAGGTCGCTCACGCTGACAGTCAATTGTATACGGTCGCCCACAAGTTGCATGAAGTGGAACGTAGTCTTGACGATACGAGCTTGGAGGATTTAGATGACCTTTGTGTAATGGAGCTGCTCGAATCGATGACTGAGGTGAAAAAAATTGAAGAGAATTTACGCAAGGATATACAAGAGGTACAGCAATTGCAACGTGATGTCACAAGCTCTATACGAAGGAGCATGAGGAGCATGCAGCAAACTTTTTTTGTGTTAAAAAAACGCATTGAACTGAAAGCAGCCGAAGCCAGTGCACAGAATTGAATGGCATTCCACCAACACTGACAACATCCAACCCCTCCGCCACCTCTCAAAAACGATTCAAAAAATGACTGTATATGACGTCACATTGCGAAGGCGGAGTCGGAGTCGGCGTTTTCATAGAGAGAATTTTTGTTCGTTCGGTTTTCTTTTTTTGTTCCATCTTTTCCCTGCATGTTTTGATGTTTTTCTTTGGATTGGCTTGTTTTTTATTTCTAGAAAAATTACCTGTAATGTAGCGTAAATACTTTCTATTTTTTTTTTTTTTTGTTTTTTGTTTGAGGTCGTTCATTCGTTACTTTTGCATGAGATTTTATAAAATAACACCCCCAGTTGAAAATTTCGAATTCATGCTATGGCTGACATAGCCTAATGACTTAAAAATTTCCAACAGAAAAACAAAATAAATATTTTTTTATATTATACCTTTTTTGATCCTTTTGTGATTAACGGTAATAAAAGCCCTTTTTGCTTTTGTGCAGATGTTATCAATTGAATTCAGTTGAATTTTTAGTTTTGCTAAAATTTTTATATTTATTTATTTTTTTTTTTATCGAAATACTTCAAATGGAAAACTTTTATTGAAACAAAATGTCTGAAACCATATTTAAAAAAAAGTTGCTTATATTTACTGCACTGTTCTACGAATGCCTTATATAAGAGTATTTAGAAGTTGTATTCATAAGATGACAAATTTAATTAGAATAATAAGAAAAAAAAAAACATATTTATGCTATGTCCGACTGGGTATATTAAATCCTTTTTTTTCATTAATTTGATCATTAAAAGTTAATAAGTTTCTGTCCGTTGTACGTGCTAGTATTCCAGTCTAGAGATCACATTTAATGTTGCACAGTGGTTAATATGGCAGTTGTTTTTTTTTTTTTTTGTAATTTAAATATCCATATATCAGATTTTATGATAGGATCTGAAGAAATTCTAAATATATGGAATGAATGAAATATTCAATACTAGGAAAACTCCTTTCGAAGAAAATAGATTTTTTTTTTTTTGTGAGAGCTTAAAAATTTCAGATCGTCAAAATATACATACAATGAAAGGATTACGTTTTTTAAAATAATTTCCGAATGCAAATTTAATTCATTAGAATTTTTAAAAGTCGAGCCAAACTGGTTATTGCATGTATGGAACAAAATAATCATTAAATGATAATTTGCAGCCGTCTCATATACGTGACGCCGCGGCTCAGATAAGAAAATCAGGTCATCGCGCCTATGTCTATGATGAAGCGAAAATGTTAAATAGAACTATTTGAAATATACATATGTGAAAATTTCATTTTAAAAATTTTTACAATTGATTAATTTTTAAATCATAGTTTATTTTTGAAATAATTCATTTAATTTTTTTTATATAAATTCACTTTTCCAAAAAATCTCTACAAAATATTCCAAATATTGCAGTCGAAACTCTCTTTATTCAAGGGACCGAAAAAAAATGCGTTTTAGAGGGAATTCGTTATAAGGAGAAAAAAGGCACTTAAAACGTAGTAAAAAAGCCTTGAGAAGATTTGCTATAGAGAAAAATTCTTTATATAGAGTTTCGACTGTATTTCTATTATAGTTTTCTATATTTTCTTTTTCAATTCATTTTCTCAAATTACTTTTAATTGTCACTCAGTACATAAAAAAAAAAACTTAAATTTATTTTACATTCTTAAATTGAAACTACACGATCCATTTGATCCCACTGTGCAACTTTCGCTTTTCTCGGGTTTTTTTTTTTTAATCAGCATATAAATTATTTATGCCTTAAAGGTTTTTATTTAAAATTGTTCTTAAACCAAAACACTCAAAACACGCAATACTCAGGGGCGCTCTCCGGTTCTGTTAGAAATGAAACAGAAATGAAAACTTCAGACAATTTGTGATTCATTTCTGAAGCGTTTTTTTTTTTTATATGAAGTTTTTAATTTCTGACAGAGCTGGAGAGATCGCCTTAAAAAAAAAAATGTTAAAAAAGCTGTTTCAAAAGGGTTCTCTAATAAACATTCCATTGAGAAATTAAGTTGATTGCTCTGAAAACCCCACAAGCGATCACTAAATTTTGTTGGGGAATTTTCAAAAGAATAAATTCTATTAAAATATTTTTATCTTATGTTTTCGGTAAATGGAATAACGAGAAAGAATTGCAAAAATATTTAATTGATTGGATAATAGGAAGTGGGGAAATTTTAAGTAACAGACAAAAAGAAGAGTCTAACAATAAGTGATTTTATTTTATTTATGAAAGCGAAATTGCATTTTTTTTTTTAAATTTGAATCAAATTCGAAGATATTATACCAATCCCTTTTATATATTATATTCGTTAAGCGATTTTCTAAGCAATCGTTTTTATAACTGTTATACCTCGATGTTGTTGTTACGTATTTTTTTTTTTTTTTTGGTTTAGCAAGTATTAATGTGCCAAAGTTTTATTTTAAAATAATACAGATCCAGAAGCATATTTAACCCAGGTGTTGCATATTAAATACCCACATATTCATAGCCCACAGATTTAAATATTTCAGAAAACTAAGATCAAAAATTCAATTTTATGAGGAAATATCCCAAGCAATCCTTTTACACAATAACACTATATAATCAAATCAATAGACAAATATAAAAATTAATAAAAAATATATTCAAAATCCAAGTGATTTTTCCGTGTGTCTTTTCGCCCAGAATAACTCAGACGGGAAAATAAAATGGTACTCATAAGAATAAATGACCTTAAATAGACGTTGTGGCTTCTTGCTTTTTCCGATGAGATGAACGCTTTGAGAAATATTAACTTCAATTCGTATAAAAGTGCAAAAAATTTTATTTGATTAAAAACTTTTAAACTATGTACTTCATAATTTCTAACTATTAAAGCGATGTAATTTTTAGTTTATTTTAGAGACATTCTTTTGTTGCATTAGGATGAATTCAAAACGTCAACTCGTCACAGCTCATCATCGAAAGGAAGCATTTTTCTTCGGTTCTAAATTTGAAAGTAAAAAATTTCCTATCATTTCTTCTCGCAAGCATTCATTTGTTCTTCCAGCTCCGATAACGAAGGAACTTTGACTTTTTCATCATCTTCAATGACACGTTCATAATATAATTTGTACTCCTTCTTGAGTATCTGATGAGTTGCCGTCAGACAATCGGTTTTTACACCACGACGTTCATAGTCTAAATAGATTTGAACAAATAGTCGATTCGTTTCGTGTACATTGGGATGCTGTAGATATTCAGCGACTGGCATCCAAGCGGCACGAGCGATTTCGCGTGCACAAGGTTGTAGTTCGTGAGTTGTTGGCGTAAGACCGACGACGAAATACATATCAGAACAGCCAAAACTGCCTCCATGCGAATGTCTTAAAGCAACCATTGTACGGAAAGTAGTCTCAACTCCAGTTTCCTCTTTCACCTCACGCCTAGCCGCCTCGATAAGATTTTCCTCTAAAAAAAAAAAAGAAGCAGTTATGATTTTAAACGATTCTTTTTTAAATTGATTTTAGCTTAAATTCTTACTTGGATCAACGTAGCCTCCGGGAAGTTTCCAGCTTCCTTGTATCATTGCAAAACGATCGGTTATGACTAGAATTTCCATTTTCTCAATATTAATAACCAAGCCACCAACTCCAATTAGTGTCTATGGACGGAAAAAATTAAATAATTTGTAAATAAACAAAAATGAAGTCTATTCTAAGGACGAACAAACGGAAGTATGCTGTTTGAAAAAAAAAAAAAAAAAAACTAACTACGTTCTACGTACGTGTGCGTAATCAGGGAAGGTTTGCGTATTCATCTTCTGGTAACCAACGTTGTAATGAGACAAAATCCTTAACAGCATGATGGAATTCGAATCCATTCTATATGAAATAAATTTAAATAAAAAATATGTAGAAAGGGAACCATCAAGCTGCTTTACTTTGACTAAAATTGGGATCCATTCACTTTGTTCCGGATGAACTTTGAACCAAACAGCTCGTTTTTTGTTTTTCATCCAGAAGTCAAGGGATTCTATAAAAAAAAAAAAAACGAAAACAAGTTGGGGAGAAGTAGCATGAAAGATCCACATTATTTCGGCAGATTAGCAACGGATAAATTTTCATAGTCATAGTGGCAATACTGGTTTCCCGTCATTCTCAAACATATGTTCTTTTTGTCAGCAAAATAAAAATTGATTTACTTACTCTTCAGCTTGTCTTCAAATGAAATATTCTCTTCGAATTCCGCTGCAGAATCGACTGTTACCCCATTAAAACGGTCAACAACTCCAATAAATGCTCCAGCTCTTTTAGGATCATCCATTCTGAGAAATAGCTTATTGAAAAATTTTCCTAATCCGTTCTTGGATAGACTTCTGGTTGTTATGATGTAACTGCCGCCGAAATGATGGAAACTGCGCTTTTGTAGCAAAAACAGTAGATGTTGTTGCAATTGTTTTTGTTGGCTTTGTCGGGTAATTTTCCACAAGAGTTTGGGTATTTCTCTTAAACCAACATTGAACAACATTGAAATTGTTGTAGTGTAGTGAGCCCTTCTCCCCTTCCCCTTTGTTGATGCGTTGTTGCCTTGTTTTTTTTCTCTTTCGCAACCAACTAGGATTATTGCAAAAACCTATGATACATGATGTCTATGTCTAATGAATCAACTATAATTTTTGGCGAATTACAATTAAAAACACACAAATTTTATTAATAAAAAAAGTACTTTTTTTTAAAATTAAATTTTTGTAAACATCGAAACAGCTGTGCGTTTAGCTGATAAGAAATGAAAATGCTGCCCTCTTAATTATTTTCAGGGAAAATCTTGTACTTAATGCACACGCGTGGAATCGCGCAACCCAGAAACATTTACACTCGTTTTAGACTACTTTTAGACTCTAAATTTTGAGCAAAACAGTCTAAATTTAGCTTCAAAAGGACTATAAAAAGAGTGTGTTTTTGTTTGAAAAGGGAATAAGAGTGTAAAAAAAAGTACAATCGATCTGTGTTTTTAGAGTTTTATTCTACTCTTTTAAGACTTTTTTTATACTCTTTCCAGGATACATTTAGACACTTTTTAGACTTTTAAAACCGCGTTTATAAAGTGTTATTGCTCTCTTTTCAAAGTTTTTTTTGTGCTCTTTTTTGAAGTATGAAAATAGTGTTTTTGCAGTCTAATCGAGACGTAAATCAACTCGCCTTTTTACCACTATTTTTTAACCCTTTTTCTTCCTTTCATTGAAATTAAAATCATAATTTTTTTCACGTATTTTTTTTATTTTCTTCCAATATCTCGTCTCGTTTCGAAATCCTCAAAGGCACGCTCAGTTTTGAATGGCTTCATCGGCATAGAATTTTCTTGCTTCGAGCCCGCAACTTGTTTTCTAATGGCTATCAATTCCTGCAGAATCCGCTGCTGCACCTTCTCTATTGATTTCATCTCCACAGTGAGCTCATTCAGCGTCGTACGATTTTCTCCTACATTTTTTGCTATTGTTTCTAATTTATCTGTATGTAGTAACATATATATATAAATATAAATATATAGGAAACATTGTGAAGGAGTGTTATGAATTCTTACCATTCTCATTTGATTCATGGTCAACATCGCTAACTTTGTTTTCTTCTGGTGGTATGTTTTCGGTATTGTCGCTGTAATCTGCGTTCACTGGCGAAAAACTGACGCAGCTGTTTTCTTCGACATATATATATATATATATATATATATAGCATTTGCAATCAAATCATCGCTCACGGTTGTATTTAAAATGCATAATATTACGCACTTTGAATTTAAAGTCCATTACGACTGTTTTTAGTAATATAAGTAATATAACAATCAAAAAACACTCAAATTTATGATAGTTATTTTTCATTCAACATCATTTTGAGCGTTTCGAATTTAAAGTCTGTTAAGAGTGTTTTTATACTCAAAAATAATACAGTAAAACAAACGGTCAAATGTATAATTCTTTTATACTTTTTTAAGACTCTTATTTATGACGACTTTAAAATCAGTATAAATTAATACTCTTTTTAGACTCTAAAATTTTCAGACTCAAAAAAATGTTTAGCGGGAATTTCACCACACAAAATGCTATTAAACGAAACTGACACGAAAGGTATTTTTCAACATAAATTCATAAAATTAAGCTTGAAATTCGACATTGCGATATCGAATAATGTTCGCTAAAATAGGCTTTTTAGACTAGACAATAGTGGTACTCATGCAGCTTCGCAAATGCCTTCGCAACTTTACCCATCGTAAATTTTCATATAAATTTTGAAAGTTGTGTGACAAATTTCTCATTTCCCACAATTTGCGAAGCTGCATGAGTCCCAATAATTGTTGAAATCAAATCTACATTTTTGGGGGAGAAATGTGTTGGAATTGAGAGAAAAATTGAGCGTGTTTTGGTTGCACGTACTCGATTGATCGTTTTTTACCCTCGTACGTGAAAACACGGATGTAACTCTAAAAACGAATAAGAAAAATAGGAATTGACGGCCATTAATCGACTAGTGTAAGAGGGCTCAATTTTTTTTTTATTATTTAATGGTGTTCCTATCATAAAAATTTTAATATTTGATAAAATATTTCTTTCTTACTTAATTTTCAGAAATCTTTCCGTAGGTACTCTTTAACAACAGCACATGCAGTTTAGCATGACGCCTATAATTCTCATTTGGCTTATAAAATAGGACACATAAGACTCGCAGAATTTCTGTAAATTTTTCACGTGAGGTGGCGATAGTTTTTGTTTATGGGTTTTATCTCGTTAGATCTTGATATTTATCGATAGTTTTGACAATCGGTAAGTTCGATAATGGATAAATTCAATAATCGACAATTTCAATAAACGATAAAAATAACAATCGATAAATTTATTTATCGATCAATTTAATAATCGATAAATTAAATAATCTGAGAAGCTGTGACGTTAGAGTACAACTTTACCGTCTTCAATATATTTAAAAAAGAAGGGGAAATACAATTTTTCAAAATTTTTATTCAACATTCTAACATAACTTAGTTTTATTGATTAATTCAAAAACATTGAGCATCTTCATTGAGGGAAAAAATCCTATAACTATGAGACGAAGTATGAATTTTAATAAAAAGCGTTTTTCTTTTCAAGACAATTGCAATGCTAAACTTAAATATTTTTTGAGAAATGCTTTTAAGAAAAATCATAAGAAAATACCCATAAATACATCACATAAATTTCGTAATAAAAAACCACAAATTGGCAAGTCAAAGCAATTAATTATATTATTTTATATATATTTTCCGTTTGTAAATAAAGAATATGGGAGATATCAACTTTTGGAGTGGAAAAGATGTAAGATTTTTTTTTTTTTCTTATAATACCAAAAAAAATAGTTTTTACATTTTATATGCCAGCTCTTTCTAAAGCACTGAGTTGAATTCCTAAACGTTCTTCTTTGGCTTTACGTTCAGAGCTTATCTTTTTCGAATAAGCATAATTATTCAAAAAGGTTTGCACATCAATTTTGCCATTGAGAAACTGTTCCACATGATGATCACATTCTGTATCAGCGTTTGAAGCCGCGATTTGCAATAGTTCCTGGAAATTATTTTCATACTATAGTTCTTACAATTATCTTGTTTCGAATTTCAATTTACCCTTATATGTTGGGGAGCGAATTCCTCGGATTTTTTTAAGTACTTCTTATTCAATTCATCACATTTCTCACCCAAATGCTTCAAAGTTGTTACATCATCACTCAATTTTCGTTTGAGCTCAACTAAATTTGTCTCTTTTGATTCGTTGTCACCTATTTTTGATGGAAAACCATTACTCAACTGATATAATATATTGATGATTTATACATATATATATAAATATATATATTTTAATTTCTTACGTGATATGTTTTCCACTTGATTGATCATTGAATCGAGTTCCTCATTTAAATGCTGTACGACAGACATCTCTTCAATAAAATCATCGAAAAATTCTGTATTCGAGTCGAGCTGTTTTAATTCCTCGAGTGACAACGTCGATAGATTTGGCAAATTATTGTCGCTTTGTTTATTCATTGATACTAGTTTGCCACTTTCTAATGGAGAATTGTCACTGCTGTCAAGCGATTTGGCTGATTGAAGGTTTGGGCTAGGAGTTGCATTAGTTGCTGTCCGTGGTACATTAATTGGACCATTATTGCTGCCATTTGTGCTGTTTGTGGCCTTAAGAATAACAGGCGGAAAACGCTCAAATTCCCGAATGATGGCTTGGACGACGCGGCCAAGGTCCGAATGTTGAGAGTACTTTATAAGTAAAGAGAAAAATTCTATTATTGCCTTTGCTTTAAACATGTCCTTGAAATTAGTTATTGGAATACATATATTTATTAATGCTACAGTTATTGAATGAATTAATTCGATTTTAGATGTAATTTGGAAAATTATTAATGTTTTTTTTTTTTTTTTACTTTCGATGATTTCTCTTGCGCAGTAAGAATAAACAATGAATTGAACACCTTGAATTGATCATGAACTTGAAAAAAAGAATAAAAGCTAGTTATTTTTCCTTTGCATTCCTAAAAAGCTCATTGCAAGGCTTCGCCTTGAAAAAGCACTCGGCAGCTTAAAAATCCATAATTTCAAGGTAAGCCTGTCGCTTTCGTTGTATATGATTTTTTTTCACATAACTTACATTGAGTAGGCCGGGTGCAGTTTTCACTTCTCCAGTGTTTCCATCCACCCATGAATGTTGTACTATAGGCGATAAAATTAATTTCGGTCTTTCATTTGGAAAATTAGGGCCAAGTAGCACGGTGAGCATGAAGTTACGACCACCAGATTCAAAATGCACACAGTATTCTTCATTCTCGTCGACTTCAATTACACTATAATGGATTTAGAAGTTTAAATATTTTATTTAATTCATATTTATTATTCTTAATTAATTTTTTTTTGTGGCAAATATGGATTTCGTTATAATAATGGGATTTGGGTACATAAGTGAGAGGTCTTTCAAAATCAATAGAAATTCAAATACTAATATTAATTCATTTCTAAGCACTATGGGAGTACGTTGTATGGGAGTACGTTGTATGGGAGTACGTTGTATGGGAGTACGTTGTATGGGCAGAGTACGTTGAAAGGAAGCGATTAAAGGTTTCCATTAACAATTGAAATATTTTCGATTTAGTCGAAAGTATTAGCTCTAAAATGGCAAAGATACTTACTTCTCGTTGAAAACATTTAAATTTGCAATTTGCCGTTTACGGAAATCTATATTATATTGCATTGGTAGCATTTTAGCGCTTACATGCTTAATTTGAATACTTAATTCTTTGTAAAAAATATAATCAAAACAAAACCTTACAATTTTTCGTTCTTGCACCAAAAATTTGACACATATCGTTTGTCAGTTGAAACGTCAGAATGACGGCGCCATATGACAAAGTACTTCAATTTAACAGCGTTGCATTTTCTCGCAGAATGGAGGGTTAACTCAGGGCTGCCAGATGATTTTTGGCTAAAACCGTCACTTTTTAATAGAAAAATCGTCAAAATCGGCATTGAACTTTAAAAAATCGTCAACAAAAACGCAGTTAAAAATAAATATGTTTTAAAAAGGAAATTTGCCTTTATTGAATTCATTTTTGTACTCAAAAAAAGATAAATAACAGAAGTATGCTTTCGGCGTTTTTAATATTTGTTTGCAACGATAAATTTAACACTGGATGTCGCCGTTAATGCTGATAAAAATTATTAGTGTTTTCGAAAGGAAACGAAATGACAAAAAACCAGAAGTTTGCGAAGTTGGCTGTGATTGTATTGAAAGTGACACAGTTAGTTTCGAATAATTATAAGAGTGTCATATGGAACCTACAGTGACCCGAAGCCAATTTTATTGGCCCAAAAAAAAAGAGTGCGATATATCTCAGTATCTGCTTAAATTAAATTTTTAATAGAGTTTTACATCAAAATCTACGTTATAAAATCCTTTATTAAGGTGCATTCACATGGTGGCTCGCGCCAAAATTTGGCCGAAGTTGCAGCTATAGTTCTATATGGTATGAATCGTGCAAATTTGATTGCCATCTGTTTTATTATTATTAATGGTATTCAAGCAGGTGGGCATCTTGGGCATTTGGGCAAATTGGTTTGTATGGAAAATCGTTTCCGCAGCTGGGCAACTATTGCACATCGATTTTGATGTGCAACATTTTCCCGATTTTGTGTGCAAATGAGTGCTATGGCGACCCTACAGTGTCAAATGAGTATGAATGTATGAAGAAATACAAAAACCATGATTTATAAAGTTCAATAAGTGAAAAGCAAGTGAAATTGAATAAATGCCATGCATCTTTTTAATAATACGACTATCGTTTTTACAAATATTTTTCATTATTAATTATTATTTGGGCTTTTGGTCCCTCATTTTTCACTTATAGTGAAAAATGTATTATTTGGCAATCGAAAAAATTTATTTTTCATAAATTGCCGAGAAGTGTGGAAAGCCGATACGACCGGTTTCGAACCCAGCTTACAGGTTCATCATCAGGTATCTTTAACCAACACCTTAGCCACTCTGACCACCTCAGCGATGTGAGGTAGGTCGGCTAAATTGTGCATATATATGCACCATTGGCGTGCCCGCCTTATTAATAATTAAATTATTAATAATGAAAAATAATATGAAGATGGTCAAAAATAACAAATAAATATTTTTTTTCCAAAAAATTTTTGCATCTTAATATTTTGATATCAATTATATCTGCGTAATATAAATGTGAAAGACCAAACATGTTTGACTGTCCGTATGGATCTTAAAATCAAACAGCTGTTATCGTTGAATTTTTGCACTCGTTCTTCTGAGGGTTGTTCATGCAAAAGTGCAAAATTTGCCCACTCCAATTGCCCCATCTGCTTGAATACCACTATTATACACGACAAACGATTCGATTTGCATCCCTGTTTGGACAGGCGATTTTGCTTCTATATCCAAATGCAGCCCTGTTAAAACGCCGAATTCAACGGCTGTCAAAACACAAAAGATAAGTTCTTCACGCTCAACAATTACTAGAAGCACTTGTTTTAATGAAAAAAGGCAGAGAAAAACTTTCAAAATACATGTGTGATAAAGTGCATTAAATATATAAAATGGCCAAATGCCTCTTGTGTAACTCCAAAATGAAAAATGACGCCTATTTCGGCGAACTATTGCAGAAGGATAACATTTCAGTTCATGAATTCTGTTTGGTAAGTGTGTGTGTGTTTTTTTTTTGGCGCCAACTTCTTCCCAACTACAAGTGTTTTTTACGGTTTCTTTCAGTATCTCTCATCGGGCTTAGTCCAAAATGGTAGAACCAGAGACGGGATTTTCGGTTTTTTACCAAAGGATATCAAATTGGAACAGAAGCGCGTACAAAGCCTTAAATGCTATATTTGTAATAAATTCTCAGCAAATATCGGTTGCTGTGAGTCGAAATGCCGGAAAAGTTTTCATTTAATTTGTGGAATGAATCACGGCGTGGAGAATCAATTCACTGGATCGTTTCGTTCGTTTTGCGACAGGCATGTGAGGAGAGACAGAGGGCAAAATAAACCAACTTCTCTGAACGAATTGTGCTGTATTTGTTATGAATTGTTGATTGTGCCTGGTATACGTAGTCATTATACAAGCCGAGTTCAAGCACCTTGCTGTAAGAATGGTTGGTTTCATAGGAATTGCTTGCAAAGCTTTGCACGTTCCGCTGGCTACTTCTTGAAGTGTCCTTTATGCAATGATGCGTCCAAATTTCTATCACGTATGCCTTTTCTTGGGATATTCCTGCGCAATTCGTAAGTATTCCTTGGCCATGTGAGAGTAGTTTTGGAAATAAGAATAACGATTGATCATTTTCGAATAGCGATGCTTCTTGGGAAATGGAACCAAATGCATTTGCCGAGCTGCTGCAACGTCCCAACAAATGTGAAGCCGATTCTTGTCTAAACAAAAATGGACGGAATGCTGTTGACGATGAGGAAAATCCATTGGTTTATTGTTTAACTTGCGGCTCTGTGGCTACGCATAAGCTATGTCTGCCGATAGGAATCCAAAATTTCAATTGTAAAGAATGCAAAGAAGTCATTGAGCAGTTACCACACTCCAGCACACAGGAAAGCGATAGTGGACATGAGAGCATACCTGTTGAAGAAGATGATGATGAAAACGATGAAGTTGAAATTTGTTACGTTAGTGAAACGGATGATGACGAGAATGTGCTTTCGAGCTTTCGAAAAAATACTCCGTGTGTGGAACAACATAAATCGCTTCAATATGACGATGATAAAAAAACTGAGGATAAAGAAAACGATATAAAGGAAACAGCAATTCGTTTCAACCGCGAAGGAAATAATCGTTGTAGAAGTATATCTAATGGAGATGATTCTTCGGGGACCTCTTCACAAGAATCAAGTGAATCGGCGCATTTTAGAAAACTCAACAGAAAACGTAAGATTCCAATAGAATTCGATGACGAGAGTAGTGATTATGATACTCAAAAAAGGCAAAATAATTATGCTAGAGCAACTAACAATAATCATGATGATAAGGATGCCGATGAAGATGGAGATGGAGATGTAGATGCAGATGAAGATGAAGATCCATTGATGTTTCTGAGCAAAATGCTGCAGAAGAAAGAAAAATGTCGTGAATTGATGAATAGAAGTGGTGCAGCCGCCATTAGTATTCAAGATCGAAAAACTGCCAATGAAACAGATAAAGTCGAAGTCAAAAATCATTTAGACTCGGTCGAAGTTAACACTATTCAGCAAACTGAAATACCGATTAGTTATTATAAAGTTGATACCGAAATTTGGTCTTCCGAAGAAACCGATAACAGAAAGAATATCGCATTAAATAATTCCTGCATAGCCAATCGAACACGTCGACGCAGCACAGTAATTAACAAACTTTCAACTGAGCCACAGCGAACAATTTTCAAAAAAAGTCCAATCATATGTTCTTCTGGCGCCAGCATTTATAGTTCGAGTGATGAAAATAAAAATGAAATTTTGAACGTTTCGTGTATAGCGAAGCGCACACGCCAAAGTGTATCTAATCGTTATTATGGTAACAAATTACGGTCGATTGGTGAAGAATCCGATTCAGAAAGCTGTAGCTCCCATCAGACGGCAACGTCATCATCGACGGTATTGTCATCATCGTCTTCATCATCATCAGCGTCTTCATCATCATCATCATCGTCCTTATCTTCAACATCGTCGTCGTCATCATTATCGTCTTTATCTTCGAAATTTGTGGGCCGTACGCCCGGACGTCCCAGAGTTTTAAAGAACAAACGCCTTCGCATCATATCAAGCACTGATGAAGAGTTTGATTCTAATGATGCACTGAAGAATCGTTAAACAATAAATTTTTTTTTTTTTTTTTGTATAAATAATCGAATAAGATTTTATGACGATCATTCAACATCGGAACATTTATTGTATAATTATATATATAAATCACCCTTTTATAGTTTCTAAGTTTGAACAATTGTCACCAAGCTATATGTGTACAATCGATATTTTTCGTTATTGATATTTTTTGAAATAATAATTATTTTTTCCTCTTAACTTCATAAAAATCGAGCGCTTAAAACTTCATCCATCATTCACCGAATTTATTTAACACAACTAAACAGTTGTACGCGCAAAATTCTTCGCTCTCACATAAAAAAGAAATTCTCTTTTGTTGCACAGTGTAAAGCCGAAACAGCTGTTGAAAATTTCCCAAAAGATTGAGTGTGATGGTATATATAACACTAAACGGCACTTTATAACACCGCATACCGTCACAGTTAGGACAACAGGTCGGATATTGTTGTGCATACATAGACCGGATGAAAAGAATTCTACGCAAATAATATTGAATAAAACGAAACAAGCTGTTTAAATATTAAGGCATGGGTTTTGCGTGTATAAATTGAAAGTGAATTTATTAACAAAAAAAAAAAAAAACATCGAGTCATTGAATTTTTTGTTTTTTTTTTTTTTAATTTATTTTGCGAAGAAAACGTATTCTTTTGCGTTGTTTGTCGCTAAATGAACCTCATGGCTTATGTATGGAAATCGGGTCGAGAGCTTATCGGCAGTGTGAAATAAGAATTCATTGAAAACGAAAAAACAAACAAAAAAATAATAAAAAAAACAAAACTGAAGTCATTGAAAAATTGAAAAAAAAAAAAAAAATCGCGCTCGGAAACAGTTCAACAACGATTTAATAGAATTCGAAAATTCATCCTCTGTTAATTATTGTATAAAGCGGTAAGTAATGTTAAGACCTTTTAAATGTTAATGAAAAAAAAAAAAAAAAACCAAACAAGACAAGACCTTCAGTCGAACTGATTATAAATAAATTTATGGAAAAAAACACTGCAATAAAAGAACATTTTTTAATTACCCAAAACATGAAAAAAGGCGTATTCTGGCGTTTTTTAAACCGCAAAAAAAAAAAAAACACGCAAATTGGTGCTTCGAAGCAAAAAGCCTTAAAACAAAGTTTACAACAGCAGGGAAAGGGAGAGAATATGAGTTTCTGCAGAGAAAAATAGAGAGGAAATTCAAACAATGTCAATTATTGTTGTAAAGAATCTATGCTCTTCTCTCTTGGAATACGCATCTTTTCTTTTAAGTTGAAAGCGTTCATTCATTTGTGTTGAGAGTTGTTCGTCCGAAGGCATAGATATTATGACCGGTGAGTTGAGATGATTGAGGAATTATATATTTTTATTTTTATTTATTTTTTTATTAAGTTTATCCTACTTTTATTGAATACTTTGTTGTTTTAACTTCTTATGTACTTTACAGAGTACTTTACGGGCATTAGTTGCTATGTCAATATGATATTTATCATTCAAATTGTTCCAATTTCGTTAAGACATTATTTTGAGGTTATTCTTTAACTGATTGTCCCAGAAAATGCTAAGCGTAAAGCTAAGCCATTCATAACAGTGCAGCGAATGAATGATTGTCTGAGCTGCCGCATCCCCCGTTTGTGCACGCAGTCATTTATAATTGACCCCGATTTCTTTTGAATGCGTTGGTATGCTTCACATTACTGTATGTGTATCATACATATAAATATACAGAGGTATAAACAAAACAATCAATTTCTAATGCAAATAGCAAATAAAAAAAAACAGTGCTGTTAACCTTATTTTGATGGGAACGCCGCTATCAACTGGCGGCATTTGGTTCTTTTTTTTTGAAAATTGATTTCTTGTTGGCTTTTGGCGGTGTCTGTTTGAAGATGTTTACGTTATTTTGTTGTCAATTTCGCAATTTTATTCTCATATTTTTTTATATTTTCCTTAACATAAAATAGAAGGGCTTGTCATGAATGGCACGTCATTTGTCTCTGTTGGTAATAGCCGTGAAGTATGCTTCTTTCTTTTTGTTTAATTAAATAAATTTGGTATTTTAGTAGTGATCTGTTTTGCTACTATGTACACACTTCAATGAAATAGAGTAATTCCTTGTGCTTTATTCGTGATATTAAATATCAAACGACTGTGACGTTTCGCCCCGGATATGACGTCATGTTGAAGTAGTAATTAAAGTAGAATGAATTGGGTCACTCAATTGAAATCTATAAATGGAAATCTATTATTTTATATATTTATTTTTTTCAGTTATCTACGTTTGAAGGTTTTCAATCGATGAAATATCTTCTTTTTTCCTTCATTTGAAGCATAGCTTTGTGCGCCAGATAAGCCAACGCATTCTCGTTAAATAAGAGCAGCACAACACGTTTGACAGTATCGTCCAGCTGTCAAAATGTTAAGTAACAATTAATAGTACTGCGAAAAAACACGCAAACGCACACACAGATGCATTCTACATACATCCAAGCATTGTATTTAATGTAATGACAATTTTAACATGACACACAAAAAGTTTGGCTTTGTTTACACCTACCATTGTTGTTATTGTACAATCGTTTCATTGTGAATGTGTGGGTTATTGAAGTGAAGTGCGAAGTGCGAAAGTTTTGAGAGCGGAAATGCAAGATAAAAGAGTATCCTGTTGTAGACGTCACTCTCGATTTTTGCTCAGTAGAAAAAGTGTAACGTGAGATTGAAGATACCAAGAGGAAGAGAAAAAGAAGAAAACTTCCCACGATTTACTTCAGAAAATTCGTATTTTATCGATTTCAATTTTCTTTAATGATTCATATTTACACCATCGTGTCTCTTTATTGTATCTGTGTGTATGCGTTTAAACGTGTAAATATGTACATCAATCGGCGAATCGATGTCGTAGAACCCAACAAAGTAATGCAATTTCATTCAAGAATTGCTTGTTCGAAATCTAATTCATACACATACATACATAAGTGCATGAATGCATGCATGCACATGGCCGTGGTAATTTAGTTAGTGAGAACGAGAATCGGAGAAGTGGACAAGCAATTATAGCCCACTTTCTAGCATTCATTTTGATACAACTCATGTCAACTCGCTTGTCATGTTATACTAAAAATATCCTAAGTAAGTAATTGCTTTAGCGAAAGATGTGCGTTTATGTGTATGTGAAATTGCAACGTCATTAAAATTGGCTTAATAATTGTCAATAGTTTAAATGGCTATAATTATAAATCACTCAATTTCTAGAATATTTTCATTATTTTTTTTTAAATTCTTTTTGCCGTCATAGCATTTATGCGGCGGAAGCATGTGTGGAATTTTCAAATAGTCATCGAAAATAATATTCCTTTTTTCTTAAATGGCTTGCGTACCACATATACATATACTTGCACAATGTAGCATACTTACACACACACACACACACACACACATGCACCCAGCCTGACGCAGTGGCCTTCAACTCTTTGAAAGGATTTTGACTTGGATAAATTCGAACAACGAACTTTGTGCACTCGCTGCAGTCGATTTTCTACTCGTTTCGGGTCTCTCCCTCCGTTCCGAAACATCCGAAGCTCTTTAAGTATGCGCTTTTCATATCGACAACGCTTAAAATGACATTTTGTTGTTGCTTTTGTCGTTGTTGTTGTTGTTGTTATTGTTATTGTTCTTGTGTGTTTTGAGTTCAGTGGAGAATGAAAAATTCATGAAAATGTGTCGACAATTTATTGGATTTGTGCTGAAAAGATTTTCGATGGCATTTTGTGAATGAATGAATGTGCTTGCTCCCACGAATCACTAAATTAAGTCTGTAATGGACTCGTAATTGTGTATGTACATATAGTTTCAAAAAGCACTAACAACAATGAAAACAACAACTACAACTAAATTGCGCTGTCGAAATGAGATTGAAGCGATTCGTGTGAGTGAAATTTTTGACCACTTAGAAAAATGTTAGCAATTTCTTTTGGATTTCATTTTTGCTTCAATTCATGAAAATTGATCATTTATTTTATATAAAGTTAGCTAATATCGCACCTGTTATATAATGATTATTTATTAAGTGATTTTAGGTTCAAATAATGGTTATTTTTTACAATTGCCCTATATTTAATGGTTACGACTGCCAAATAATCATAAAGCAATCGGTATTACTGTATTTCAAGCTAGCTGATCCGGCGAATCGCCTCCATTGCAACTATTAGGTATGTTAAAAATCAATACATAACTAAAAATTTTTCACAAAATACATTTATAGCTCTTTGATAAATATTTTTTCAACTTCTGTTACTCTCTGTCTCCATCTCTCTACGTCTCTCGCCCTTTCTGTTCTTCTGTCTTCCTGCCTCTATCTCTCATTTCCTCATATCCCTATCTCTCCATTTCACTCTTCCCCTCTCTTTCTCATCTTGTCTCACCATCTCTCACCATCTCCTTCCTTATCTGTCCCCCTCTGCCACTCTCTGTCATTCTCCTCCTCTGTGTTCTTGTGTGTTCTTCTATCTTCTTGTCTTCCTATGTCTTCCTCGGTTTTTCTCGGTCTTCCTCTGTCTTAACCTTTCTCTCTATCTCCCCCTCTCACCCTATTTCGCTATCACCCTCTCTCCCTCTCACCTTATCTCCCTCTCTCCCATTCTCCCACTCACCCACTCTCCCTCTCTCTCTCTCCCTCTCCAACTCTCCCACTCTCCCACTCTCCCTCTAACCGTCTCTCCCTCTCTCCCTCTCACCATCTCTCCCTCTCGTCCTCTTACGCGCTCTCTCTATGTCACGCCATCTCTATTGATTTATCCGTTTCCCCCTCCTTTCTCTTTCAATTGACGTTCAGTCACATGATTTTATTTAAAATTAAAAATTTCAGTTCATACATTTTTAAAATAAGGCGTATACGTAATGTTTCAGCTTACTACACTTTTTATACCCGATACACTCTGTGTCGAGGGTAAATTGCGTTTGTGTGGTTGTGTGTAACACCCAGAACCAGTCGAGATAGACCATACAAAATATATATAGAAATGATCAGCGTCACCAGGACATCTAAGCCTCCGATTAGAATTTAAAAAAAATTGGAAAAGTAGGCATGGCAAAGGGGCAGTTTTCATAAAGAAATTTAACAAAAGTCGGTATATGGGGCCCCTTATGACCTTAAACACTTCTTGATAATAAAAATTATTTGAACATACATATGTGTCTGTGTCGGGTATTCTATTGTCAGGCTCGCCTGACTATAACACCCATACTTGTTTAAATAACATTGCTCATACGTCGGACTTTAAACTAAGAATTTCTTCATACCATCAGGGGTGGGCTCTTTGCATTACCATTAATTCTGCATTACTACTTTCTATTTAATGATGATGCAAGTGGAGTTTCATTGTCATTAAAGGCTTATTGAAAATGTAACAAACTAACGGTACTTGGTGTGAATTCCACTAATGAATTTTTTAAAGAAGCGAATTGACTTTGTTAGCACTGTCCATTTATGTGTAATTTGTCACGTACAACTCGCGGCTCCATTTCAATTGAAGGATAAGCCTTGTGTTTTCTAATGTTGTTGGATATTTTCTACGTAAAAAGGTAAAAAGATTCATACAAAAAAATTCCTCTCAGTAAGAGTGTTCCCACTATGGAAAATCGCATCAAATGAAGACCATCTTAATAGATCTCAAGCGTGATCTATTGATCGTCTATGATCATTCAATTGTTTTCAAGATGTTTGTTTAAATTTCTTTTTCCATTCTATTCGGACATAACACATTCAATAAAACATTTAGGTGCCGAATTTCCCCACAAGTACTATCTAATTAAGCTTCCTTTATGAGGGTCTTTTACTGAATGTGGAAGGAATGAGGATCTATAAATTAAATTGAGACCTTTTTGGGGTCGTTGCTCGGTTAAGTGTTTTGACTCTTACTCTATCCGCTCTCGATTGAAGCATCGAAACAATATCGAATACCCACTCGCCTTACGATGGCCTCGCCTTCGTGGTACTGGGGGAGAAACTGTGGTCAGATGTAATGCTATAAACCACTCAAGTGAGCCGAAATTAGGTCATTGGCATTTCATATTCTATCGATTGACGACCGAACAAACAGCTTAGAACCATTTGCTGTAGTGAATAATCTTGATGTTGTTCTTTTCATTAGTGCTGTCCTCATTATAATCGTCACCGTGATCATCGTCATCGTCATCAGCATCATCAACATCATGTTGATGCATATGGAAAGAAATCGTCTTTGACAATGGCTGACAACAATTGCAAACAACATAACGAAAAAGTGCGATAGCATAGAAAACATTGACAACGACAAAAACAACAAAAATAACAAAAAAAAAAAAAAAGAACAATAGCAAACAACAAGAACAATATGGTGTGCCATTTTCCAGCTAAATACCTACGATGGCACCACTAACAATGCCCAAGAAATGAGCTGATAGTGATACCCATAAATGAATGTGTTGGTATGGATGTATGTCAATGCTTATGGACATTTCCTCCCTCTCACTCGCTCGCTCTCTCTCTCTCTCTCTCTCTTCATCACTCTCTGACATTCTTTCTCTTACTCTCTGTAGGCCTTTGTGTGCAGCGTTGGGCATGAAATCATTAAAAAAAAAATGGACAAAATAACTGAAAAAGAATAAAAGAAAATTTTCTTAACATAAAAGCTAATGCACCAAATGCCTTCGCGAAGCCATAGAAATTCTTCTCAACAATTATGCGGCCTCATTATACGAAGGTAAATAGTACCTTAAATATCCACCACCACCCACACAGTCCTATTCGTGCGTACTCAACTGTTTATGCTGCTCGCTCAAGGACTTTTTCCGATATGATTCCGAAAAAATGTTTATTCCTCTGCACGTATTTAAGTGTATTTCGTAAATATTCACCATTGTAGTTAAATGTAAGCATTTGTATGTACCCTGTAGTAAACTGTTGGGCAATTCTCTGAAAAGAACCAGTACTTTTATCAGAACTAGAAGAACCAGTGCAATTTTTGGAGAATCTTTCACCATAAGTATTTAGGTAAACAAGTGGAATAATCATATGCCTTCATTAAAGTTGAGCTACAAATCAATCGAAAGCGACTGAACATAAATGCTTCTTCCCAAGATGTACTTAACGAAAAAGGAAAAAATATCAAAGATTCTAGTAGAATTTGCCCGTAAATAGCACTGGTATTTAACTCGTGCAAATTTATCCAATTGCCTATAAAAGCACTAGAATAATTCTGGTGCATACTGAACTAGTGCTTTCCTGCACAGATGTAATACTGATTTTCTACAGAATTTTATATGGGCAAGGGCAGGGGAGGACTGGGGGTCAAAGAGCCCACTGGGCTTTTTAAAAATGGGCATTTTCCCAGTTGCCCACTCCGCCCCTGGGCAAGGGTATAGAATAGAACTAGTACTGGTGGCCTAGTAGAGCACTAGTTGAAATTTCTGCAGGGTATGTAGAATGTAAATGCAAACATACAATATTTGTTTACGTGCATATGTATGTATATATTTTTGTTTGTTCGTGTTGTAAGCTTTGTTCTCATTTGAATTTTTATGAGCTACCTCACACATTCGCTTCAAAACATTCACGAATCCTTTTATTTTACCACTCGTTGTGGAACGAGTTGAATTTAGCTAAAAGGTTTTCTCTTAGCCCTCTTCTTCAGTTTCAATCCTATTCGGAATTTACCACCAAACTACACTGAGCGAAAAGCTTGAGATAAATCCTAACAATACTCAAAGAAATGGAGAACAAGCTAACTGAGAATGCACTGCAAATGCTTATAGAGTTTTTATTTTTATGTCTTCATTGATAGATAAAAATACAAATGGGGGTAAAGAGAAGGAGAACAATTATATCCAGAAAACATTTGATGTTTTGAATGAGTCATTTATGAGTCCCAATTCGGAGTGCGAGTTCTCATATAGAGCAGATTTCATAGTCGACTTATGCGAAGGTCGACTTATGTATATAAGTCCGTAGTCAAATCTGGCTTTGAAAATTTTTTGTTGGATAGTCTCTGAGAAAGTTATGTATTGGCATTTTTACACGGACGCGACACTTACGTCAGCAGCTGTAAGCCTCAATTCATGAATGCGATAAATATTTGGGAGTCCCAACACATGTTTTTTTTTGGAAAGCTTCTGAGTTGAAGTATTTTTGAGTTTTTTTTTTTTTTTTTAATTTTTTGTAAAAAGGTTAAGTCTCTTATTATAGGTTGCGGTGCTTGGATTTTCCCGAAATTTCTTGGTTTTTATGAGTTTTTAGTGATAGCATGTTTATAAGTAATGTTTTTAAAGATTTCTAGGCACTAGTCGGTGGAAAATATCCAAGTTTTTTTTTCATGTACATAAACTGCAAAATATACTAATTTTATAGGCCATTTAGGCGTCATTAATTGCATTTTTTGTTCGAAAACTTGTGGGCGGCGCAAAAAGGAGGTTTAATTGTTTCTAAATTTTATGTGCAAATGTTTAAAAGAAATGATGCAATTGAAAGAACATGAAGTCCTTTGGAATTCGTTATAATAAGTTAACTTTTAACACTTGTAGTTCTAAAGCTATGCCCCATTGTGTTCTAAAAAAAATTATAACAAAAATACGATGCACACTTCCAGGCGTCAACTAGTTATTTTCATTGCTCTCATGTATATAAACATGGACGCGACAAAAATGTTTCATTTTCAGGAAATACCTATATGTGATTTTTATTGCGATTTATGAGGGCTTTAAGAAGCTTTATTTAACCCCATAAAAGATTTTCTGAAAATGGACATAAATACACATACATATGTTACATACATATAAGAATGAACTGATTCACAATATCGAAAATATTCTAAACATTCGCTCTAGCTTTATTAAATGTCAGTTTTTTACTTCTTTTGAATTCCTAAATTCTGCCTTTGAATCTATATTGGATGCTTCCATCCTTCTTCTTTCTAGTTCGGAGCTAGCATAATCATATTATATACTATTTCGTCATACATATTTGCAGCTAACGAAAAATACGAAAAAGGGAAAGGTCTTTTGAAAATGTATTCATTTTTTAAACAGCAGCGAAAGCAGCGCTACGAGCTTTGCATATTTTCTCCTTTTATCCTTTTGTTTTTGACAAACTTGAGCAGTTTTTAATTATTTAATGCATTTATCTCTCCCAACCACAGCCAACTGGACACCGTTTTTTTTTTTAAAAAGCTCATTTGTTTTGCATGCTCACTGCAAAGAACAGGATAATCACGTGTCCTGAACATAATTTAAATGTTAATTTATAGAGACAGTTCTGTTTAATTGGTACAGTGTGGGTTTCCAAGTCATAAATTCTTTGTTTTATTTTGCTTTACTCATTTACATTCTTTCCATTCTGTGTGGCTTTGTTTTTTTGTTTTTTGACTGCCATCTTTTGTTGTCTTCGATCTCGGACAATGAACTGAAACTTTGCATCGCGATGGAATGGGAGAATCTTATCAGATAATTACCCAGACCTGACGCAGCTTAAATGCTCGACGACAAAAATAAGCGCAGAAAAATCGATGTGACCCAGCAAACGATTGAAAGTCCTAAAGGAGTAATTTCTGAGTCTAGCTGGGATTGGGAGCCCCCATAACGAATTCATTTAATAGTCGGTGTGTCAAAGTGTTTTTCTCTTCTTGCAATGGATGACTATATGAGCCGGATTTCATATAAAGAATGAACTTCTTTGGACTCTTTCTGCACTCAATTATGACCAGAGTTCGGATTTTGTTGCATTTATAAATTTCAAGCATACTTTATGGAGTGCAAATTTTGTTCAACTCACATAAACTGAAGACTCAAATCGATTTTGAATTTCAATATGATTTTTTTTTTTTAAGTTAGAAAAGCGATTTGAAGTTCAACTTCGCTAAACTTATTCGCAAAATGTTAGCAAGAACAATTTTTGCCCCATAAAGTATGCTTTAAATTTAAAAATGCCGTGTCCATACCATCGTAGCCTTGTTTCGCGCTTTAATTAAGTTCGATAAAAAAAAAAAACATTTTTTCTTGGCGAGAGATGCACTGAGAACTTAGACGGTTTCTTTTCTCTCTTAAGTATTCTCGTGCATGGCTTGTGATCAAAAAAGGCTTTTTCGTCGAAATGCCTTACATTGTAAGTCCTGTCTAAGCTGTGTCAGTTCTGAAAAGGGTTAACGGTGTATGTTCTTAAAGAAAAAATTAAAAAATTTAGTAAACCATTCGAAATTGCTTAAAAGTGTATTCAATGCTTGGGAAATGTCTGGACACGAATCCATCAAAGCCTGATGGAGCATCCTTATAACTTGCCATACAAATTTGTGACGAAAAGTAAGCTCCTACGATACCGTAAAATTATGGTCAGTCCATCGTTCTCTGCACACCCGGGGAGGTCACCCATTATAGCGAAAAAAATAGAGCTCCCACTTTCCATCTCTATTTCTCTCCCTTAACTGTCTTTCTCTCTTTTTCTCTCCTTTTCCCACTCTTTCTTTCCCCCTTCCCCACCGTATCACGCCGTCAAATAATATGGTTTTACCGAAATTTCATGTGGTGTAAATAGTGGATCATAATGAACGCTGAATTTTGGTGCACTTAATTTTTTATACATTATTACTTTTTGTTTTCTTTTCCAAAAACCAAGTTCAATAAAATATTAAAAGATTTTGCATTGCCCTTTTACGGAGCTTAAGTCGTTTTATTTTCGGGAGAAAGAATCCAAAACAATTTCTCCCGCCGTGATGTTGAACTAAATATACAAATCCACTCGAGTGCTGCCCCTCTTATGGCCCGCATCCCCTCCGACCAATTTGAATTTATATAAACTTATTTGTGGGCACTAAATTCTCATGTTTGGCAATTTTAGAATTCCAAAAAAAATTTTATCGAAAATTTATAAGTAGATCATCATAGAAGTTTCCCGTTTCCATTTCCATTTCCATTCTCTAGTATATTCCTGTGAGTAATTTGGAAATTTTAATTTACTACCAGCGCCAATGGGAGGAATTCAATCGAACGAATATAAAAAAATAATAAAAAAAAACCCAAATTCAAATATTTCAATTCGGCCGCAAAAAGAAAAACGCAGCGAAGTGGCGAAAAAATTTACCATATACAGTGTATTCTCTCCTTTCGGGCACTACTCTTAAGCGGAAACCCCTCTTAAACGGACACTTTTTGGGAATGCTCTTGTGTTCTTGCTTCTCAAATAGTTCCCTCTGAAGCGGTCACATTTTTTGGTGCTAAGGTGTCCGTTTAAGAGAGAGTACACTGTACTGCCATCGGCTGCCAACGAGATGGAATTTCCGCAACGCGTAAATGGGAGAAGGGCGGAGGTGCGCTGAGGTGGGCTGACTTCGAATGAATTATTTGGAAAGCGCGAGCAATCAGGGGAAATCTAATTGCTGTCAGATGCCCATGCTGAGGGAACCAAATGGGACAGAAGGGGGAAAAGAAAAATTATTGGTTGTTTAGTCAACTCAAACGAAAAAATCTCAATCATTCGAGTGGCAATAGAAAATAAACAACGCAATTGTAAAGAAAAACAGTTGAAATTCGGAATTCCAAAGCAACGAGAGCTCATACTTATTTTCCTCCCTTAGTTTTGTGTGGTATAAATATAGTCTTGATTTTCCAAGAATAAATTTCCTTTTATGGCATAAAAAAATCTGATTTAAGACAAACCATATCTTATTATAGGTGCTTGAAAACGAGAATAGAAGTCGGAAAAGGCCGTCGAATGAGCTAGCTGAAATGAAAGTTAATATGATAAAAGACGTCTCCCAATAAAGGAACAATAGAAATTTCGAATTGTTTTAGATTTTGTGGGAGGGCCTCCGTGCCGTAGTTGGTTGAGAAGCGCTGGGTTCAAATCCCAGCTAGGCTCGTGGATATTTGTCGGGTTTTCTTTTGTTTCTGTTTTTCTTTGTTTTTCTATTATTCGTCGTATCAGAACGGGCCCACGTGAGGCCTAATGGTGGCAGCCACACCAACCTAACCTAGATTTTTTGGGTCATTTCAAGATCGGTTTCATGAACGGTTTTTTGAGTAAAAATTAGAATATTCTTTTTTAAGCGTTTCTTCGTTTTTCACACACAACGATTTGCCTTAAGTGGATTTGTTTGGTTTTCGCATAGTGTGGGTTAAGAAACGTCTTTCTTTTTTCATTCTTTTATTCTATTAGATGAATTGTTTGTCCTTCTTTTTGCTTAACCGACTGCCAATTTAAGAGATAAGAGCCTCACTTATCGACAATATTTACTGACAAATATTCTTAAAGTTTGTTCTCGTTCAGATGGAGGCGAAGATCGTTGGATTTTTATGAAAATTATTCAGCCTCGGAAGATTTCTTCATAAAAATAGTTCTCCCTTTGTATTTCCTACCCAGTGTGTTTTGAATGGACGAAGTTTTTTCATATAAGCACGGAAAAATTATCCGGAAATATTTAGGTTCGGACTGATTGAGTTAAGGGGACCTTCTGGTCTAGAGCACGAAAATTTAGGGTATTTTCATGATTTTTTTTTGGTATTAAGCCAAATAAAAAACGATTTTATAAGTATGCAGGCTTATTATATTCTTTATTGACAAAAAATAAATAATGTTGTTGTAATTTTTTTTTTTTTTTTTGGTATTTTAAAAATGGCGTTGAAGTGGACCCTCTTTGAGAAAGTACCTCCGTGGTGTGAAAGATTTTGGCAGTTCTGGTAATCGAAAAAAAAAAAAAATATCTTATTAATCAGAAATAATGCTATGGCAGAAACTAGAATAAAAAATTTTTTTTTTTAAATTGACAAAATGGCGCAATTTTTTATTTCAACCATCAAAAACTCCCCTTTTTTTGACCATTTTTTTGATGAAAAAATATTAAGTTCTTGAAATAAAAATTTGATTCTAGTTCGGGCCATAGCCATTGATGTTATGAATAATATATAAAAATTCCAGACAAATCGGTTCGATGGTTTTTTTGTTTTCATTCACACCAGGTCAAAAAAAGTAGTTTTGAGATAAACGCGTTCAAAGTTGCTTTGATCAAGCGCGCTGCCTGCTGTCTCCACCTTCTAAAAAGGCTGTAGCAAAACAAATATTGTCAATATCTTCACGAAACTTTGCCAGCATATTCTTAAAAGTCTATTCTTCCGAAATATATAAAAAAAAAAAAATAATTTTCAAAAAATTCTAGACCAGAAGATCCCCTTAAGGCGTTATTTTTGGACCCATTTGTTTCAATAGTAATCTCATAATTCAAGTTAAGGAGGAAAGTTGATTTGAACAAGAAAATCCTTCGTAATAAAATTCTTATGGCACTGGCAGACATAGGCATTTTAATAGTGTGAAGTCTAGGTGACACACATAGGTATTTCTCAAAAGTCTACCTTAGCCAAAATAGACTTTTTTATAGACTTCACACTACATTGAAAGGGAGGATTTATTGTGGACTTCTTAGATTGATCAACGCTGCACAAAATTGAACGAAATATCGATTATTTTATGGGAAGCCAGATGTTTATATTTCTAATTTCAAGTGTTTTTTGCGAAATGCATGAAATTAATTCCATCGTATGGATTTTATAACAAACAAACGATATTTTCATGAATTCTTTTGAGATAAAATCGAGGCTAAATGCTACCAAAATGTTTTTATTGTTTTTGTTGTTGTTTGAATTTTCAATTATCAGCTGTTTTAAAGAAGTCCACAATCAATTGTAGTGTGTCACCCCAACATAGACTTCTTTCATTGTAGTGAGAAGTCTATAGACCTTACAACATGTGTCTGTCAATGCTATTAGAAAAAAATTTCCTCTATATAATAAATTTTCGTAAACTCTAGCCCATCGAATGACGTCACATTTGTCAAGGGAAAGCAAATCGACAATTTAATTCTCGTTAATAAAAATTAATGTTCTCCATTCGAACGTAAAACAGACACTCGCCGGGGCATTAAAAAACACCGTTGACTGATCCTTGAACCAAATTAATTTCACTTTTTACAACTCAGATCACAAATCAACATCCGCAGTATCGATTGGAATTTTTATAGTCACCCAAAATAACAAAGAAAAGAAAAAACTCATTCTTTGTTCTCTTTGATTTAATGGGATTAAGTTAATTCGTTTCATTAGATAGAATCGTTCGTTCGTTCGTTCGTTCGTTTGTTTGTTTGTTTGTCTATCGGTCTATTTGTTTTTGAATTGAAGCAGTTTGATCAAAAATTTGCCAACGCACGAAATCCGATGAATGTCAAGAAATTAAATGAAAAGAAAGAAAAAAAAAGAAGAAAATTAAAAGGAAAAAACGCATGCCGAAGGAAGTCATAAACCGAACGAATTTTCCTTTTTCTACCCAGCGTCAGCAGGGTATATTAGGTTTGTGCAAATCTTGTAACAGCTCGAACTAAGCTCCGTAGATATAGACAAAAATATATATTCTTGATCAGGATAGAAAACTAAATCGATTTAGACATGTCCGTCTGTCTGTCCGCCCGTCTGTGGTGGGATCTCCTTCAAAACGGAGGGACCAATCACGTCAAAATTCGTCACACAGGTACCTATATTGAGTCCCGAGTATGATCCTAAGTGAAAATGGTCGATATCTGATCACTGCCACACCCTAAAATGGAAATGTTTTCGTAACGTTCGAAGTAAAAGGCGTAGAAGAAGGAAAAAATTGATGTGATCCGCGCACCGCCATGCCCACAAATAGAGATTTTTTGTAACTTCCGTACGGAAAGGCAAAATATAGTGCGTCAATATTGTCGGCGGTATATGAAAGGCCGGTTTGGCCGACTTTAGCTTTCTTACTTGTTTATTTTTATTTTTTCAATCGATCAACAGAATTAGTACGTGTCTTTTTTATTTTAATTTTTGGTTTTTATATACGAATTATTTATTTTTGATTGAGAACTGAGCAAGAACAGCAAAAAAAAAAATTTAAAAAAAAACAGTAAACAATTTTCTCAAAAGAGGGAAATTGAAAAATGCGTCGTTGAGAGGCATCGCTGCATGGGAAACGCCACGCCACGCTACGCCACGTCGAGACGTCATACGCACATGCAAAGCGATCGATAGATAATGACGTCGAAGAATCGTATCGCCCATTGCCATTGTTCTAGGATTTTAATCTATAAAAATCGTCTTTTATTTCTTTTATTTATATTCGATGATAGACGAAGCGAAAGAAATTACACGCTGACTGGAAAAACTTGTTTCCATCATGAAGGAAATTCGGAAAATCAGAGAATCGGAAAATCGATTTAAAGCCGCTGTCCATATATTATATTCCACTGTGATGTGCACCTACATATTGCCGCCGATTTAGGTTCCTCCTTTTTCTTTCGGCTCTGTTTTTGTTTCAAAGCTTCTTTCTCGTTGATTTGGTGAAGATAGATGCAGCACGTCGGTGCAAGGTGAATAGATTGACGTTGCCTGACATTTGCTAATTAGATAAAGAGCATGGGGGATCCATGTGCATAGATATAATATTATGGGGAAACTATTGGCCGTAACGAGCTTCCAATATTGCGCAAATTAATGGAATTAAATGAAGAAAAAAAAGACGCATTTTTTTTTTAAGATCAAAAAGCCACCGATATCTAAAATTTAACGCTGTTGTGGATTTGGTTTAACCTTTGTGTCTTTTAGTTTTTTTCATTCAGAAAACAAAGAAGAAAGAAATAAACGATCCGGCCCCTTCAACACTTAATAAAAAAGCACAAATATTTAATATAAATAGAATTATCTCCTCGTCTTGGAATTGTTTTTGAGAACATTTATTGCCCATTTGTCATACAAAAATATAAAAAAAGAATTCAAAAAAAAAAATGAAATCCAAAATTTGGATTTTGTTCTTGTTTCCGAAAGTCACGTAGATCATTTGAGTATATAAAAGTGCCAATAACACGGTGCAACACGTAAATTGTACCCAAAAATTTGACGCGCACTTACTTATGGCCTTATATCGTAATGCGTTCAATATTTTTCTTTCCTATCTATGACAAAGTTTTAGCCCTTAACTCATTAAAAATATTTGTAGCACTAGCCAACCAGGAAAAACGCCATCTAGTAGCTACAAATTGCAAAAATGTCAAAAATTGTAAAAATTGTTCACCCCTTTTTAACTTTTGTGGCCGATAGATCCCAAGTCAATGAAAATATTTTGAAATTGTTTAGATTCAAATATAGAAAAATTATTACTTTACAACTTCTTCACGTCGGTACACGAACTCCATCGGAGCGCTCCTTAATACCGTTTTCACACTTCAAAGCTGAACAATTAAAAAAAAATTTTTTTTTTACAAGACGAAAATACTCAAAATTACGCTTTAAAATTTCTATTGGTTTTAATCAAGCATGTTTGAGCTATTTAACATTTAAATATATCTACCATTTTGAAGTTTTAAATTTAAAAATTAATGGTGGTCCTCAATTTATATCACGCGGTAATCTCCAAAGTGCCGAATTTTAAAGCCTTACTTAGCATGACGCCTAAAATTCTCATTTGGTTTGTAAAATGGGACACATAAGACTCGCAGAATATCTGAAGATATTTCATGACGCGATGTAGGAAGAAGGTGTGTTAGTTTGTTTAAATCATGGGTTTCATAGACCCTGGATAGTAGGCATGCCAATCCCGGGATTAAAAAAAATAGTAATAAATCGTTAAATTCGTAGAAAAAATCGGACAAAATCGTTTAAATCTGTTAAATCGTTTAGTCGAAGTTAAAATATATGGAATATATGGATGTGTTAATCAAACTTTTGTTGAATAGCCAAGAAAACCACCGGGACTAATCCCGGGATCCCAGGATTTTGGGATCCCTACTGGATAGGTATCGATGGTTCGAAAATCGATAGTTTCGATCATTGATAGTTTCGATTATCGATAGTTTCGATTATCGATAATTTTAAAAATCTATATTTTAAAATATCGATAATTTTAAACACCGAAAACTTCAATAATCGACCATTTAAAAATATCGATTATTTTAATAATCGATAGCTTCAATCGAAAGTTTCAATAATCGATCATTTCAGTAATAGAAAATTTCTATAATAGATTATTTCGATAATAGATAATACAAAAAATCAATAACTTAAGTAATCAATAATTTTAATAATCGATGACATTAGCGATAACTTTAATAAGTGATAATAATCAGGAATTTTAATAATCGATTACTTCAATAATCGATAATTTCAAGTATCGATAATTGCAATCGATAATTTCAATAATCGATATTTTAATCCATAATTTTAATAATCGGTAATTTCGATATTCAATAATTTCAACAATGGACAAAACAAATTTTGGATTTTTTAGTCAAATTGTCTTTTTTTTATTTCAATTGCCTTTACATTTTTTGAAGTGGCAAACGTGCTGTCAGCTGATTGCAAGAAGGTAATGCACATTGACAGTCTGGAGACCTGCTTTTGTGATTTTCATTAGCGGTTTTTAATTTTGTATCTGAGCTGTAATCTGTTATGGGTATTAAGTTAGAGGCTGTTTCCACTATAGCCGCTTCTTGCTTTCGCATCTTCAAGATGCGAATTTTTGCGATTGGTGTTTCCGTTAGCATTTTGCCTGTAGCATCTTTCAAATCAGCTGATTTTTGTTTACAATCGGAATGCGTATGTCCAGCATACTCGCTCGTCTTTATTTTTTTCATTGAAACAAAGGAATTTAATAAATTTTATTATAATTTGGAATGGTTTTCTTACATTTCTTCTTGGTTTCTACCGCCATTTTTGCTGAAAATTTCTGAAATGCTGGTTATTCACATATGTTTCAATAGATATGTGCTGTTAAATTCGATAGATAATCCAAAAAAATCGCATTTTCTTCGCATCTTTTAAAGATGCGCTTCAGCATACAACAACAATTGCATGTATATTCATACGGCATCTTTTCGCAACTTGCCAAAATGCTGAAAGATGCAAGATGCGGCTATAGTGGAAACGGCCTCTAAGTGTGGCTGCCACCAAGGGTGACGCACTTAGGCACCAAAATTTGTAATATATTTAAAATGTAAAAGAGTAAAAGAAAATATATAAGTATTACACAAGGGTTCTCTTTATAATTTATAAATTTTAAATTTCAATTACAGGCACTCGAAAGTTACGGAAAATTCCCATTGAAAGAGTTAAGCGACACAATTGAAAGTAATAAGGTGAGTTATTTTTTGTATCCAAAATGATAACATAAACTGTTTTGTAATTTCAAAAGAGCAAAACAATGAAATATTAATGAAAAATGTTGGCGGAAATTATTATTTTTTATTTTCTGAAGACCGCATTATCGGTTATTGTCATTCTGATTGTCAACCTTCGTGCGAGAACTCAATCGAGCGTGACTCTTTTCACAAAATTTATCCATCGAACGGAAGTTGCATTGTTCTTTCTATTTTGTTTTTTTCAATTTTCCGCAATCTTCCATTTATCAGTTCATCAAGTCACATGAGGCATTTCCCTAATTGGAACAGCTCAGCATCAACCGAAAATGTTCAAACAAAAAAAAAAAAAAAAAATTATGGCTTTTCTGTTGATGCAAATCACAGTGACAATGCATTTTCGCTCTAATGAATTCGAAAGGAAAATTCCAATTTTCCGAAATGGACTTTTGTCTTTGTAACGAATTTAGTGACAGGTGATTAGTTTTCTCGTGGGAATCTGACAATAAAAATCAATATCAAACAACAGGAAAAAACCACTTTGGAATTCACAACATGAAAATGCGCTTTAACCGTTCTGACATTGAGTCCTTTCGAAATTACCTTCAAGGCCTTTATTAAAGTCAACGCATTAAATGTCAACTTACAGGGTTGAGAAAATTGAAAAGATTTTTTTTTTTTTTAATTACTTCAATAAATAAAATTCGTTCGGCATCAGTAAGTTTTATTCATTCATTGATGTCAATGTTCATCTGTTTCAAGATTTTTTAATTTTTAAAATTTTTTATTGTATTAAAAATTTGTTTTATGTAAACATTTTTTCGAAACATATCTCTTGCACCCTAGGAAGCACGTTAAGAAAATGGTGGATATCCTTTAAGGGGACCTTCTGGTCTAGAGCACGAAAATTTAGGGTATTTTCATGATTTTTTTTTGGTATTAAGCCAAATATATTATATTTTTCCATAAATGTTTGAATGAAAGCTAGTTATTCCTCTAAGTTTTAAAATATTATTTAAATGTTATATTATTATCGACCTAGGTAGGTAGGTAGGTTGAAGTGGCTGCCACTTAGGCCGTTAATCGGCCCATTGTGATACCAAGGAGGTTTTTTCTTGTGCTTGTGTGAGTGTATGTCATTTTATGTAGTTTGCCCCTAACATGCGATTTTTGAAAAACCAGTGCTAGGCTTGGAACATTACACTCCGTTGCGCCTGTGCCGGGAATTGAACCTCGGACCCTGGGATCAAGAGCATAGCACGCATCCCCTACGCTATCCCAGAGCCACATTATCGACCTAAGTATTCAAAAAAAAAAAAAAAAAAATAACGCTCGCCGCAGCGGGGACTGAACCCGCCTACATCGGATTGTTACTGCTTGTTTAGGCTTAGAAAATTTTTAATTCGAATGCTTGGATTTATATGTTTTCCAATCTCAAATCCAATTGAATAAAAAGGGAGTCGTTTTGGTTATTTACATTTGAATTCCAAATAAATTCCAGCACGTGGATCCAAGCCTTTTGTTTGCGGGCGCAAATTACTTCCAATTGATTAGTAAGGGTAAATGTTTGCTGGGATGGAGATTCGTCCATGCGCCCCTATAAATAGGCTTCAATAGGTGTGTTGTAATGGTTTTGGAAATGTTTTTTTATTTTTTTGGTTTTTTATTGTGGAGTTTAAGAACTCTTTTTTTAAATTAATTTTATATGTTTTAAGAATTACAACCATTTAATATAACTGCTTTAATAATAAAATTAACATTTGTGATGTTAATATATGTATATGATTTGGGCTCACGCAAACTAGGGCTACCCAATGAAGAAGGAATAAATTAGGAAAACCCGAATGAATCACATGAAAGGACTTCATAGTCTTACAATAAAATGCTGATTATTATAAAATATTTTTCCTCTTTAATGAAATCCAAGCAGAAACTAAATTTAAACAAATCACGAAATAACGTGTCTTAAAAGACGATGGCACCCTGTAGGAATGTAAAAGAAAAGAAAGTCATAGCTTTTAAGAGTGCGAACAAATTTTGAATTATTATTTGTGAAAATACATTTATGACAGTGTATAAATATTATGGCAATGTTCTTTCGATTGATTCTGCCATTGTTGAACATCTCGCTGGGAATCGCCATTGCCTGCTAAAGACACCTATTATCACTCGTCAAACTTGAATGAATAATTGCTAAATGGTTCATTATTCTAGAGGCACGCACTCGCTCACTGAAACATGCATACATATATAGATGTATAAAACCAATTTTTATTTATTATCTATAATTTTTGCTGGTTCATTTATTTATTTATTATTTATTATTTATGGCCAAAAAGGAGACGTTTGTCATAATAATTGTGAACGTAATTTTCGTAGCATTCTTTTAGGCATCGAACCCACCACTTAACTATAAGTCTTTGTATTCCTTATTGAAAAAAACATTCCCACTGTTTTGACATCGAAAGCGGCAAAGAACAAATAGTGAGTTACCCACAAAATACCTAGAATATCAGTAAACGTTGCTCAAAATGATGACTCGCTCGCCTCCTTTCGTGTCGGCTTTGTTTTGACCTACAAAAATGACTTTCAACTTCGTTAACTGTTGAGATTAATTGACACGTAGGACCGTTTTCTTGTTTATTTTTGTTCTAGCATCGAATTGCTTTTAACCAAACGGAATGGATTGAAACGAAACAAAAAAAACGAAAAGGAATCGCCGGAATAAATTAAAAAAGGTCAAGTAATTAATATTTACTGCGAATGCATGTTTTTTAAAGCGTTCGTAATTACTCAAACTCTAGGAGGACTTTCCGGAAGAAAATTCCTCGAAAATTTTAAGAAATTTTTATTACGTAAAAAAGAAGTTCTGTTTAAAGAAAAAAAAAAACGACAACGCTTGAGGGCCTGTGCTCCTCAGAAGAAGCAGAATATAAGAGTTTTATGCCTCTTTGAATATTCTAGAAACAACAACCCAAAAGAAAGTTCTACACCTGCCTCGGATAGATCCAGGCCTCTTGTAGATAACTTGAAACGGGAAGTATGACCCCAAAAAGGATAGAACCGAAGCTAACTTCGAATGCAACTATTAAGGGATTGCGTGCTCTAAGTCCATTAAACAACTCCGGTCCTTTTTGAGCTTCCTCTTAACCTCCGTAAAAGCTTCGGGAAACGAGGTAGTTTTAGCAAAAAGGTCATTGGACGCGCAGTTCCAGAAACCCATTTTCTTAAATAACTAAAAAAAATTTCGTTGGTCGGACCATAAGCTTCTGTCGGCTCCTCTCCAATTACTTCACTGAAAGCATTAAAGGAATTTCCAGAATCGCAAAAACGATTTACACATGTTTTGATTAATTGATTTAAATTGTAGAGCTCTACAAATTTGTTCAAAAAGAAATTCTACACCTTAGCCCAGCCGGTTGCATAAGAAGGACTCACGTTATTTGTAATCAGAAATATAAAACTGTAGGAATTTCGGTTATTTCACCAAAAATGGCTCATTAATCATATTCGCCATTATTACAGCAACGCCCTTTTGGGAGCTACTTAATAATTACTGTATATATATATTACTGTAAGCTGTATTTGGACCACTAATCATGGTCGGCCTATTATGATTTATGCATCAATTTAAAGGGGAAGAACTAAGCTTTATTTCAAAATGAAAAAAAAAAATAAAAATATGACGTCTCTCCTAGAAAATCAAGAAATAAAACTAAAATGCCAAATTTTTTTCATTTACCGTTATCGAAAAATTTTTTAAGTATTGTTTTCGAAAAGTTCAGAAAATTTTTTTTAAGAAACATTCGAAAATTTTTTGAAGCGAGGCGATTTTAGCCCCATTCTAATTCAATGAAATATGTTCTTCGAAGCAAAAATCTAAACTTTGACACCCTGTATCTCGGCAACCTGTGATTAAAAATTACTCTTTTTTTGCACATTTAACGTACTCTTACATCTTAACAACTGTACCAAGTTTCATCTAAATCGGGGAGAAAAAATTTTGCCGGTGGTACACTTGACGTGTTTTGCCCCATATGTGAGAGTGTTACACTAGTAATGCTATTATAGTCATATGAACCTGACAATACAATAACCGATATGTGTTATGTTTCAATCGGAGGCTCCAATATAAGCTCAAATTCCAAATTTAATTGAAATATCTCGAAAAATTCGTATTTTAGAACATTTTATTCAGATTTTTGTGACAGACCCTAGTACTGAAAGTAACTTCTGTATAGAAAGTCTACGCGAATGCGGACTTAAGTTCAAGTCCCATTTGAATATCAGGCTTAATACTCAATTTCCGAAAAACGCCCTTTTGCGACGTCCACTTTTACTTTTTTTTTTTTTTGAAAACTACATTTAATGCCCCAAAATATGCTCACATATCAAATTTCATCCAAGTATTTCAAAACATTAAGGCTTTAGAGAAGTTTTTGTGATATTCACAAAAGAGCCTAGTACTGGAGGTACTCTTAAAAATGGTCCGATCTGGTCCATTCTCGAACTTGTTCTTTCTTATGTCCCCACGAACACGCACGGGTATAAAAAGATAGTTTCAGGCATTGGTTGCCAAATTAAAATGGAAAAGTCCTGGTAGTTATGTGACCAGTCGAGTAATTGGAATTCCTGCAGAGATGTTTTAAGCCTTTCAAAGAGAAAATAAAAAAGAAAAGTAAAATTTTTCATACAGCTTTCGAGAAGGATAAACGTTTCAAATTGCAGAATATTAAAATAAAATATCTTTAATTAACAATGGAAAACCGATCTGATTCTGGGGTCTATCATGGCTTATTCGAAAAATTTCGTATCTTAAATCAAGACAATTTTTATACACACAATTTAAAGTTGAAAGAGACCTGGCCTTAATAAATTCAGAACAAAATTTGAAATACAACTCTACAAAATTTATTATTTATTACCCTCAAAGTGATTTATAAAAAAATTTTTTTTTTTATTCATGCTCAAAAAAGGAACCATTTGAGACGGTAGCAACGCTACGCAACGCATTAACGAACAGCCTACACACACACAACGTACATATGTAGGACATGAAAGACGGCCAATTACAAAGCAAGCTAAAATTCTTGCCATCAATTTCCTTTTTACAACCTTCAAAGAATTGCAAATTTCCGCATTGAAAGTAATTTCTTCAATTTCTCCCTCTCGGTTTCTGCTTTCATTCGCTAAATTATTAATATTGAGAAGCAGTGCCGCAATGTTAACATAAAACACACATCCACACACACACATACACACGCACAAAAAACCGTCTCGTACTCACATTTGTACACACCAATATCAAAACTCTGACTCCGAATCCGAATCGCGATAACCGCGCTATCGACAATACACGTTCTTGGGAGTGAGAACACGCGGAGTGGTAGTTACAAGAACAATAATTATAATTACTCGTACAAGAGCTCGACTGACTGCAGTGACGGCAATACAATATCAGCTAAGCAACTTAACAATAAAAAAAAAAAAGAAAGAAAAAAGAACACAAAGACCCAACTGAATAAAATAAAAAAAAAAATTAAACGACAATAAATGGTCACATGCGGCTCTACATGTTGTATGCGCAACGTACGACGTGACGTATACGCAACGGGCCTGTTCATTTATTCGATTGGGTGAGTGCTCCTTCTTGCGTGCTCCACGAGTGTTTGCTGTATGTTCTCTAAATGAAATTGACGTAACAGCAACAAAATCTTTTCGCAAATACGATACCAAGTGGATTATATTCATTTTCAACCAACGGGGAAGGGGGTAAGAAAACACAGTAACCAATAAGTCCAATAAGTCAGAAGCAGCCGAGGAACCGAAGCAACAGAGCCACGCAAATAAAATAAATTGAACCTTGAAATTTCTGCGAATGCCATGAGCTTCTCAACTATTTTTGCTTCTTTGTTTATTCTTTTGATTTGCTTTTTCTCGGAGGTTCTTCCGACGAGGGATGAGATTTTTTTTTTTTTTTTTTGTGTACACTTGAACTCACAGATGAATCGCCGAAACAAAAGCTTATAAAGGTATAAACTAAAGCTATTTGCATGACGAATAGTCAGGAATTTTATGGAAGAGAATGCCATAGAAGATTTAATAGAAAAGGTTATGAGATTGAAGAAAATTGAGGAAAAACGAAAAACGACGATTTCAAGGTCAAAAGAACATCCGAGCTGTCTAGCCACTATCGAGTAATTCTACTTAACCAACTACCCCCCACCCCCTTTATGCCCCATTCAACCCCCATTCCCCCCATTCAACTATGTAGTCTTCTGAATATTTAACCATGATTAGACAAAAATTTACAGACAGCTGCACACCCAATTGGAAATTTATTAGCTAATGAATGCTTCTAGGGGGAAAAAGTATATCATGCAAGCCTACTCTTTGGGCAATAGAAAATATTTTAAACAACATTGGGGATGTTCAAAAAGTATAAAGCTTTTATTAACAAAGACGATCCGCTAAAATCAAAAAAGCTATGGTCAAGATATATTTGAATAGACATAGCTATACAAATTAACAGATTTCTCAGTATAGGATATATCATTTATGTTTCTAAACAAACTTTTCGGTGGTACAAAAATAAATTTTCAATAGTATTCAGGGCTGGAAAAAAAAATTCAAAAAAAAAATATGATAAAAATGCCGTTAAAGTTTCTAAATTAATGCAAAGCCCATAAAATCATCACAATTGTTTGCCTATTTTATGCATTGAACTTTTAATTGGAATGAATATAAAATATACGAAGAACCCTCCTCAAAATAAAATATTTTTAATGAGTATTTAAAACAAAAGACATTCAGGAAATTTTTCAGAGGAATGAGCTTGAAGACTTCACCAGAATTGTTTCATTCTTTTTGCGTATTTTTCGTCATTTTTAGTGCAATTTTTTTTTATTTAGAAATTTTGACTTTTGTCACTTTTGTTGCCGTTATTTTAGTGCCTTATAATAGATATAAATAAAATATATCAGGAGTTCAATCATTCCATCAATCAGCATATTTCTTTCCTATTGGGATTGTATTAAATGACTGGCGAATGTAGTGAAGCACCCAAAGTGCCCTGGATCAAACTATTATGGTATAAAACCCGACGGTTTAAAAGGATTTCTCTCAATGATGACGATAAGAATGCTTTTAGCTAAAGGCGAATTCTCTTTTGCCTCCAACTCTTCGTTTTGTGGATTAACTCAAAATGGGCATTAAAATGGAAAGGCAAAGTGATATCGACATGCGAATGATGACTTGTCGAAAGGATTTGGCAATTTCGTTTTTTTTCGATATATTCCCGTCATGTTCCATTTTGACCGTTCACCAAATTAAGCTTTATTTGAAGAGTGTCTTTTTTGGTGCTTTTACAATGATGAGTGATACTCTTATCTCCTCTGGATGGATAGAAAAAGTTATGTATTCATACATATATAAATAAATAAAACCCTCCAAGTCCCTATCAGTACCGGTGATAAAGGCCCTCCGCATGCGATCATAGAAGAGTTTGAATTTTGTCGAAACAGAACTCTTAGATATAGAAAGAAGCTTTCTTTTACAACAAATTCAATAATTCAGTTAACCTTTGAGCTTGTTGTTTAAATAAACCAATAAGCTTTTCATCAATTTTTACTTTAAGGTTCATAGTCTTCATATCGGCTTAAGAACTCATTATAGTTCAACTCAATCCAATACGTTTATAAGGGGCCATCTCCAGTTTTTTCAGAAATGAAAAACAAATGAAAAGCTTCATATAAAAAGCTTCATATAAAAAACGCTTCTGAAATGAATTAGAAATTTTCGGAAGTGTTTTTTGTTTATAGGTCTGTTCCTGAACTGTACGAAATTTTTTGGAAAACTGTACGAAAATTGGGCAAAATTGGGCAGTTTCGTGCACTATGGGAACTGACCTTATATGAAGTTTTTCATTTCTGAGAGATCTAGAGATAGCCCCTTATAGTCGAATTTTTCAAAAATTTTCCTATAAAATTTTATGAATGCCTGGCAGCATTCTGTGATACTTTTTACTCAGGTTTTTTATCCTTCCAACTATATAGTCCGTTTCATCCTGTTGGTACGAAAACAGATGATTTGCTGGATAAGAAATATAAAAAAGCATCTATCTCGGGTCATTAAATTACAGTGCATGAAAGGGTTAAAAAGGAATCCCATATACAAAAGGGGAAAAAATCCGGTAGACAAGAACGATGAAGAGTTACACTGAGTGAACTTAACCATGATTTCTTTAAAATGGCGCATTGTTATTTACAGTCCTTTTGATTTTCGAGCAGAACGAAAATTTCAAAAGAAATATGGTTGAGTCAACAACATTTTTGGTTGATTTGAAAGAAAATGTGTTTAACCCTTTCAGACACGCTCCCAGACCGCTAGCATTAAAATCTCATAAGCTCTTGTCCCTTACCCGGCATCTCGACACGCAATTTTTCATGGCATGCCATCTGTCAAAGTATAGATATTGCCAATGGAGACCGCAAGATGGCAATTTATGTCTTGCAATATTGCTTGCCATAAATTGCTTGCCATGAAGTTGGCAATGAGCGCCATTTTGGTTGTTTGACAGCCGAAATACATTTTTCAGAAGAATTCGATGTGTTCACATCGTAGCGAGGAATTGTTCATTTCGGATATTTTCATATTAATATTAATTTTTACCTTTTGAATATTAGTTTTAAATGAATGCCATTATAACACTTTGATTTAAAGCGTATTTAACTAATAGGAAAAAAATATTAAAACCCATAAAAGAATGAAATTAAAAATTATAAGTAATTATAAGTAATAATCATATATTCATGACCCGAAAACAAGATGAACTCAATAGATTTAGCTTTCAATGACAACCAAGGCGCGTGCGCAACGTATTAACTTCTTGGTGGTTATTTCATAAATGCCGATGGCATAACATAAACAAACCCACCCTGGCAATATTGCTAATAGCAAGACATGAATTTGACAGATGGCATGCTATGAAAAATTGCGTGTCGAGTTGTCGGGTTATAAGTGACGCCTTGTCTCAAAAGGGTTAATTACATTTCTTTTCGTTCGGTATAATTCTCATTTGTTTTATAAGATAGGACATATAAGATATTTATTCATCTTAGAACTTTTTAAGCATTGCGAAAAGAGTCACGACAACGGAGTGACAAAATCGGATGAAGTCCATCCGATGGCTACTTTCGGGGCAGTGATGCCACTCGCTCAAAAAATAATGTATCAAAATAATTTTTCAAAAGTATCAAAAAGTATCACCATTTCTTAAGAAAAGTATCAAAAGTGTATTTTGATAACGCCAATGAAAATGTCCATAAAAAATTGAGAAAACTCTACTAAAATAAGAAATGGAAACTCTTTACTTTCTTCTGGGCGCATAACAATTTTAAAAAACTTCAAATTTCAATGTTAAACAAATAAGTTTTCATTTTCACAATTTCAAAAGATAAAAATAAAAAAGGAATAAAAACAGCTATTCATATGCTTACAAACATAACAACCGGGATTAAAATACACATATGTTCATACTTCAATTCAAGGTGTAGGCACTAGGTTTAGTTCTTCGTTAAGTTCTAATTAGAGCTCGGATTTTGAATCTTTTGAATTTTTTTGAATTATTTGAATTTAACTGTGCTTTTTGAATATTTTATTCACTGAAGTAGGCTTTTTTTTTGTTAATTTGACAATTCAACATTTTAATAGGCATACTAAATCGAATTAATTTGGCCGTTTTGACTCATCCTATTTCTTTTAATATTCTGAATTCTTGCGCATTTTGTTTGAAGTTTTTGAATATTCTTTGCATTTTTTTTCTTAATTTTTTGACATGATTCAAATTACCGAGTGCATGCTCTACATATCGAATCCGAACTCAAAAAAATGTGTGAAATCAATGTGAAATTTCAAATACAAATTTGAAGCTACTTCGAATTTACTTGCTCACCCGTATCACACTACGTGTGTCAATGCACACATAATTGCGTCAAAAAATGGGTTGTGTGTAACATCAGAACCAGTCGAGATAGCACACATACAAAATGTTATCGCATAGAATATGATCAGAATCACCAGCATGATTCGATTTAGCATGTCAATCGTCTGTCTGTAAGTCTGTCCGTCTGTTTGTAATACAGATTATCTTATCGAAGGAGTTGAGCTATTTGACAAACTTTAGAGTATGCGTGCTCAGGGAGACAGTTGAGATAATCGAAATCTAAAACTAAAGTAATGGACCAGTATTGAACCATTTGCCTAAACTGTGTGTAACCTCACACAAAAAAACAAATGTTCAGCAGATTGTACTGTATGACGGAAACAGTTTCAAAACTGCTCTAAAATCGAAGTTTTTACAAGATATGTTTGATGAAAGTTGAAATTGGGATCATGATTTAAAGGCAGTTACGTGTGCATTTCACAACATTTTATTTGTAAAAGTGGGCGTTGGCATAAGGGTTTTTTTGAGCAAACAAATTGTCTACGTCCCGATTTCATTACGTGTGCAATGTTTATGACGTCAGTGAGACAAAAATTCGTGCACGTATAGCTTCACTTGATAGCCAGTCATCGTCCTTCCTATTAATCAAATTTCGTATCGAAATTATATAAGGGATACCTCTAGTACTTAGGGTCAGTCACAAAAATGCCCAGAAAACGGTCTCTAAATCAGAATTAATTTGAAATATTTCAATGAAACTGTACATTATTTGAGCGTATATTTGAAGGGTTCCGCATTAGAATTCCAAAAAAGTTTGAAAAGTGGTGTGGAATATTTTTTTGCGGTTTTTTTAGAATTTTTACATATTCAAAGTTCCGAGGCATACAGACAGGCATGCTCTATATATCCTTAAATACCTCTTGAATATTAAAAAATTTCGAAATCAATGTCGGATATTCAATAGAAATTGTCAGGCTCGCCTGACTATAACACCCTTACTTGTTTTATGAGAATTCGATTTGTAGAGCATGCCCGAATGTTCTAATAAAGGTGTATTTAACAAGGTGATATCAATATTACAACAAGAACAACAAATCTGAAACTAAACTGTCAAATTATATGAAATTCGTTAGACTTTTTAGTTTCAATTTCTTTGCAACAACAAAGCAATGTGTTTGTTTTAGATTTGTGTTTTTCATATTTGAAACGTTGCCCCAAAATTCTTCAATGTCATCGATTATCTATACGTTTTTGTCAAATGCAAGTATTTTCCATTGATAGAAAATTTTTTCATTATAGCCCTTAAAACAAAAAAGGTATCAAATTCAGAAAAAAAGTATCTCCGTATCATTTGGAGAAAAAATTATCACTTTTGATACAATTGTATCAGTTTGGCAACACTGTTTCGGGGTTATGTTCAGCAGATGTTTCTGTGGCCATTTGCTTTGAACGTTAAATAAATTTGTTTTGATATTTCTCATTTTATGGGTATTTCAGAAATTTTTTTTATTTTAAAAACTATCTTGTCATTTAAATTATGTCCGTGGGTAGTTCAACAATTTAAATTTAAATCTAGTTTTGAATGTTATCATGTCAATTCAACATGTAATAGTGTTGATTCAAAAGGAAACTCTTTATTTTTTCCAACAAGAAAACTTTTTTTATTAAAAATATTCCTTGTTAAAGCTGTTTTGTAGAGCTGCAAAACAATCGATAATATCTATTTTTAATAACTACACTGTGCTAGTTCAAAAAACCGACAGACGGCTTGCATTTCTAGAAATATTAAGTCAAATGCGCTGAATAAAATAGTGATATTGATTTTTTGGGAGTGGCTCAGTTAACGGAGATTTTCGCGTTTAAAGGCGAATCCCTAAAGTATGCAAGCATAATTTTGTTTTTTACTTAAAAATTTTACTTGCTCCAAAAAGTAATTTCAATTTTGGGACCCGTTTTTATATTTGACAAGACGGCATAAGGGGAAAGCATATGACTAGGAACCGAGAGTTCTGAAGTTCAAAGCCCAAAAAAGTATAATAGAAATAAATTTTTTGTCGGATGAACTCCACACCACCCAAAACTTAAGAAAAAATCCGAAATAAAAAAAAATTAAAAAATGATTTCGATTAAATTTTTTTGGGCCTTGAACTTCAGAACTCTCGGTTCCTAGTCATATGCTTTCCCATTAAGCCGTTTTGTTAAATATTCTTGAAGTTCTTTTTGAGAACTGTTTCTTTAAATTTGAAAAAAAAAAATATTTAAAAAAATCGAATGTCCAGTTTCACTTCCCCTAAAAGTATGCTTCAATTTTAAAAAAAAAATAAATGTGAATAAAATTTAAAGAAGCACTTATAAAATACCAACTACCGTTGGGATTGCAGCGAAGTTTTGGACAGGAATTCTTCTAAATACAAGTAATTAACGTTATCGTCATTATTCTGTCATAAATATATAGCAACATGAGCGAATTATATATAATTTTTAAAGAAGTTACTCACAATTTTTAAAACGCGATATCTCAAAAACTAGAGCCAATCTAGAAAAACGGGACTGAATTCAGCGCCCTCCAATTATGTTTACCAGATATGTCTTCATGTTGTCGGTAAAAAAAAGTACCAATTTCGAGCACAGTGCTATCGATGGTTTTTATTCGCCATCGATAGTTAGGTAAGCATCACTAACAGACAATGTTGCTCATCTTTAGCTAAAAAAAGGACGCGAGTACTTGGCGATAAGTAGAAATTTCAGATTTATGAGAAATTCCGGCCACTTCAACGGAATCTGAAAGAATGTTCAGTAAATCGAGAATTCTTATTTCGGACAGGAGGACATCCTTAAAACCCAAAAACGTTGACATGTTATTGATTTTAAACAAAAATCAATTGCTGATAAATTAATCTCATTTGAAATGAAATATTTTTGTTCTTCACAAAATTTTAAAAGGACTGAATACCTTGTGATTTTTGTTATCTTTTTTGTGTTTTTTTTTATGATATATGAACTGTTTACCAATAGAAAATACTAAAATACGTTGAAAGCTATAAAATCTAAGAAACGTTTGCAACATTTATCATTATTCAAGAGTCTAAAAATAAACAACCAGTTAAAAATTTTCAATTCAAATTTTAACTCAATTCAAATTTTAACTATCGATAGTATGACAGCTCTACTGTTTTGTAACTTTTTCCTTTTGGTTTAACCAGTTTTCTGGTTGATTTTTCTCTCTGCTTACATAGATCTGTTATATTGCGACACGAAGACTTTGCCCCGCAGTTATTATTCAAAGTGCCTTATCCCTTATCGAACTGAAATTATTTCCTCTGAAATATAAAAAGCTGTTAATAAAAATATATTTAATAAAAATAGTTTCGTAGGCTCCAATCTGAGAAGAAAGCTATGCGATTACATTTCGCCAATTTCTTTGCTTAATAAAAACAAAACAAAATCTCCTAACGAGCTTCGAATCCGATTTCTAAAACCGCAATCAAACGCTCTCCTTAAAGGAGCGCAATCCACTCGTTTCGCTTTGGGACTCGTGGCTCGTGCTTCGCATTTGATTGGGGTGCCGCCTTCATAATTTACGGTGCTCGTTGGCTTCAATTGCATTAGAGGCTCGTCGTTTCATGGAAATCCTTTAACCAATTTCCCTCTATCGCCTGTTGCCAGCTCACTGATACGTTCGTAATTTTGCTGTGTTCCATGCCATCGATATCGTGATGTATTGCCTATTGACGTGATAACAATTGCAAATTGCTGCTAATAATATTTATATTTAACTTCACTCAATATCAACGCCAGCTCCTTTTCCCAAAGAAACAAAAAAGAAAGACGAAAAAAAAACAAAAAAAAAAACCGAGAAAAAATAGATTCTATTTTTATTTTGATTAGGAATAGGAAAATCGCAATTACGCGGAAAGTCGACTCTTCAGTTCAAGAAGAGGCTTTGACGGGAAATGTTCAATTCGAATGAAAAAAATTTGTCGATTTCTGGTGGAAGTTTTACTCTGAAAATAAAAAATCCTCCGAATTTCCGATTCCGTAGAACTTATGACGGCAGCTTCTTTTTTAACAATGAAGTGCATCAACATGAAATCGCCAATCATTATCGTGACTTCAAGCGTCGCCCGCGTATACGTCAGAGGCGTACTTATACGATCTTTCGATCCAGGAGACCTTTGGATGCCCCAATCAGTACGAATCCGTATCAGTTTCGACAGGTCCTTCCATTACCTGTCTACGAATTCCCGAGGTTAGTTAAGAACGCGAATGCATGAAGAGCGAACTTTGTTACCATATCCTTCCAATTCTATGTGAACAGTAAATAGACTAATGAGAAAAATATATTTTTTCTACCACTCCCATTTTACTACACAAACCAATTTTAATCTTATTCAAATTCTCTTTATAAAAACAAAAAAAAAAAAAAAAAACAGCAAAAATGAACCTTGAACTTACTGTCATGAAATTTCCCTCTTTATTAATACTTTCTCACCCTTCAACCTCATAACGGCGACGGCAATATATTATATTAAAATATGTATATAATAAATATGAAAAGCTTAACCCTTGAAGCTTAACAATATTCACTGAGACATTTTTTCAACCACAACGCGTCTATAAGTCTCCCTTAGCAATACTCAATCAGTCAATGAACTTTGGTTCGGCGCTGCGTATGAGCGATTGAAATATGCAAAGCACGTATACGCACGTGTGGACACCAATAAAGTCACCTTCAGCAGCAACAAGTCCATAAATCAATCAACTTAATTATAAAAAACCAAAAACAAAAAACCAAAAAAAAAAGGGGAGAGAAAAAATATTGTGGGTACGCTATGAAAAGGAAAACAAAAATGAAAAGCCGTCAAGAGAAGAGGCTTAATGACCGACGACAGTACGACCCTCGCCTCGGAGGCAATGGCATTTCGCCCAACACGCACGCATCTTCCATCGTTACCATGACACTTGAGGGTGCACAAAGAAAACACAAATATTATTGAATAACGAGCCAATTAAAGAAGGCCGCCAAACGTCAATGTGGGGAACATTTCGGGTGGTTCTTTATTTGGTTTTATTTTCGTTGTTTTTTTTTTTTTTTGTTTTCTAAGCCCTTCTTTTTTGGGCCGAAGACGATCTTAGTCGTTCATTAACGTTTGTCGTTTTAATTACAGATTCGGCTTAGTCTATACACCGCCGCGTGGCCGTCAATGTCAATGTGAAAGTCAACCGCCCGACGGGACTTACAACGACAACGTGCGTCGTATACGTGCAGCTAGAAGCTTTGACGAGCTGAAGGCGCTTGTGCAACGATACGCCATAAGAAAGGAAAAGAATTTCCGTGGGCAAGGGAGAAAATCCGAGAAATTGTCATTTCATCGGACGTGCCGTTTTGAATCATCTGTTTGTTCCAGCACTCAACAAACAGCCGACAACAAACGACAAGAACAAACACAGCAATACCAAGAACAAAAAGTACTTAAACCACGACGAAGCTTAGGAAATATAGAAAGTCTTATTCGGAGAGCGAAACCGCAAACTCATTCGCTCGACGTTCGCGACGACGACCAGAGCAAGGCGAAACGAAAATCGTCGTCAGTCGAGATTTTTTGCAATTTGGCAAACGAGCATTACGAGCGCGAATATCTTGCGAATGTTCGGTATCTCGAATCGATACCAGAACGTAATGCAATCATAAGAGCTTGCGTTGACCGTGACGGTGAAAGTGGCTGGACTAACAGTCGCTCAGTGAACGTGAAATCGAATGCACGTGAGACGTGCGCTCCGCATCCGCATCGGCATCCGGCTTCGCAATCGCATTCGCATCCGCAGCTGCAATTCGCAATCGCAAATTTACTTAAATTGATCGCACGGAAACGAAGCTTCCGCGTCGGCTTAAAATTTAATTCGAAAGCGAATAAATCGATATACGAGAATACAGAAGACTGCGCTATTCGTGTCAGCATCACACCAAACGTGACCGCAGCCGTGTCCGCCGGTGAATCTATACGAACTACGGAAAGGAAACGTTCGAAGGAAATACGCGCGGTTAGCATGCATGATTATTTCAACGCAAATGCTGCAAACGAAACACACAACACACACAAACAACAACAACAACATTTAACAGCAGAAACAACAATTTCCCAAACGGATTAGGTACAGTTCGATAAAAATTTGGAATTCTTTGATTCTTTTCAAAAATAATTTTTTTAATATTTTTGGTTTATTTTTATTATTCCCGATTTGTATTGAAATCGAACAATTTTGAAACTGCTTAAACATTTCCTTCAAATCGATTTCGCTCTATAGCCGTATAGTAGTATTTCGTCCTATTATTTCTATTTCCGGAAAACTAGGACGTCCGCGATCGAGACCTCGCAAGATCAGATGTGGCCATTATTTTATAAATTCTCTTATTCCATTTTTCTCATGTAATTAAAAGTTACTATCGAACGGAATAATGGAAAATCAATTCTGTGCACCAGAACCCGTCTCCCAGTGAGTCCCTCTTTGCCCCACCCCTTCGCTTCTGCTGTTGTATAGATTTGTAATAGAATAAATTGGGGAATTGTTTTTCCTAATGTTTAATTGGAACTCTTCGAGCGCGATCTATGATATACATATAAGCAGGGCTCGGATTTTGTTGACTTTTATAAATTGAAAGCATACTTTATGGGGCAAAAATTTTTCTTACCAACATTTTGCGAATAAGTTTAGCGAAGTTGAACTTCACACCGATTTTCTAACTTAAAAAAAAAATCATATTGAAATTCAAAATCGATTTGAATCTTAACTTTATGTGAGTTGAACCAAATTTGCACTCCATAAAGTATGCTTCAAATTTATAAAAGTCAACAAAATCCAATTCCTGTACATAAGGCAACAGGAAATGTTTAAATGCAAAACCTAAAGGTATGCAATTGAATATTAACAACCAATTTAAATTGTTTTAAGCCTCTATCAACGGAGGTTATTTTAGGCTAACAAAAGATCCGGAAAACCCCTAAAAGCCTTCCTCAAGATGTGTTTTAATCGGGATACCTACACGAATGGACAGATTTCTCAAAGTCCAAAATGATCTAATTATTTAAATGCATACTCTTACGATGCATCATCCATATATTTACAGCTGCCCAGTGATACTATATTGTCTTGATGTTTATTTCGACTCGCGAACATCGCCTTTAAGCATAACCGCAAATCCAATTCTGAAGGGAGTTTGCAATCTACTCCTATATCAATTTTTCATTCGAATAAATACCGAAACATTTTTTAGGGTATTCATTAAATTACCTAAGTAATTTTTTCCCCTTAAATCGAAAATATCACCGTTTTCCGCTAACGTTTGTTTGTTGATCTGAAGAATAAATGAGGACTTCTTATGGAAGCTCGGAGCACGCGTGAATTATGTTTAAAAAAAAAAGACTTCGAACAAAAACTTTTCAATCATGGACGTATCCAGAAATTCAGTTAGGGATGGAGCCAGCTAAAAAGTCTCCCTATATCTTCAGGTGGACGATTTAGGACCTAATTTTTCGTTTCTTGATACTCTTCTAACACTCTTTTGGGGTGTATATTAAGCAAGCATCATTTAGAGGCAGATGCCTCTCTTTTCCCCTGCTGGAAATACGCCCATGTTTTCAATCTTCACGTGAACTGAAAACCATCAATGTTCCTTTAACTTTCTCTACGGTAAAACTTCCTTTCGATGTCTCAAACTCTTTTTCATAGTTTCATAATAATGTTACTGTATGTTTCTTTAATATTTTATAACAATTAAAAGTTAATTTCGTCAAAATTTATTGTAGTTTCAGCTCCAAATACTGATTGGTCAACGCAGCACCTTCACAACATCATCGAAAATTTAACCCATTTGGATCTAAACGCATTCAACTCTAGAGCCTCGCAACACGGTATTGTGCCTAAAATCACGCTAACAAATTATTGTGATTTTTCAAAAACTCAAATCCTGGATAATCAAAATCCATTGAATTTTGATTTAATTGCCGACGAAGCTTCCCATACGTCCCCAAGTGCCTGCAGTTCGGTCTTTCAATTAAAGCCGACAACATTCAACCATAACAAGAATCTTGATATACCAAGCGAAGTCAGCTACCAAAGCGAATCGAGACCATCTTAAGAAAATCCGAAGAAAAACCGAAACGTTTTATAATAAATATCCTTCACATTGCGATCCCGGTCCTTTTTTGTTTTAGCTTAGTCCTCTTATTTGTTGCTTTGTTCGTGTTTTTACAATAATGGTTGCTATCGAACATCGGCAGAAATCTGCAATCATAGCGACAGATACAACAACAACGTCAACATCGGCAACAACAACAACAACAACGGCAGCAGCGACGCTTACACCTACAGAGGCAGCGATAGCGTCAACCGAAAATTCAACATCGCCGCTGGCAATAGAGGAAATAACAGCAGACACTCGAAGATCGAGCGACATAGAGAATAGCAATAGTATCGCCAACGATATTGTTGTCTCGCCAACATCATCGGCAAATTCCTCAATAGCAACAGCAATAACAATCACTACCCCGGAAGCTACTAGAAGCGACACTTCCGACAATCCGGCAAAAGAGGAAGTCATGGATTTGGAAAAAATTCCCAACGCAAACATGTCCCAGTCCAGTTCGGAGGCGAGCACTGTGACTGTGGAATCGGCAGCGCAAATGACATCAAAAATTGAGCCGACCGTATCGAAAAGTGCCGTTAGCCAAAGGAATGTCGATATAAAAATCGGCAATAAATCGAATAAAGACGCTGCCACACAGGAGCTAAGTAAAAAGGTTCTACAATTAGATCTTAGTGGAAAGGAACTCGATGAGTTCTCGATTAAATCGCCACGATCACCGATTGCAAGTGAGTATAATATTCATTCATCTTATGTTTGTCAATTTCTTGCTCACGCCTAATGGCCTAATGCTATGCTATTAATTTTCCAGCTCGCTTGCCGCATCAGTCGTCGCTGACCACCGTCGATGTTGAGGATCGAAAAACTCTGCGTGAAGCTCTCTACCAGGGTATCTTTCATCGACATCGCCGTACGATTTTCGCTGTTGGCAGCTTTTTGCGCATGCTTCGCAGCCGTAATTCCTCCTACAACACAATACGCAGCTCATCCGAGGGCGAAGAAGTCGATGAAGCGAGATAAGATGATGTGACAACTCTGACCGAAGGTGAAAATAAAGAAGAAAAGAGAAAGTGAAAGTGAAAGTGGAAACAAGAGAGGCCGCTTAAATTTTTGTAATGAGATGCGAGTCAATGTGGTTGGAATGGAAGGAGGATATTACTTTCAAGAGGATTAATAGAATAACGGGTCAGGAGGATCAAGAAAAGGTGAGAGTATAAAGAAATGTTATGAAAAGTGAAGAAAGCGAATCGAAGAATGCCAATGGTGGATGCGTGAAGTGACAAAAGGAATGAGTGAGTAAAAAAGAATTTGAAATTTTCATGAAGAAAATTTTTCCGTTGAAATAAATGTTAAGAATAAGAACAAAGCAAATGACGTAAAAACCAAAAACAAAAAACAAAAAAAGAACACAAAATGGAATTATCTTGTTTAAATTGAAACGATCTAAATCCGAATGTAATTACGGACTTACGGATGAGTATAAGTTATATACCATAATCTTAATTATTTCCAATCATACTTAATTGGATGGAACACAACAAAATTCGTGGGAACAAAGTAGAAAGAAAACTTAATTGCATTTCGCATTCATTTTGACTGGCTTATTCTCACATTGCCCTGTAATGCATCGATTGCAACTATTTAAGAGCAGACGTACATATGTTAACGTCTATATATACACACATACATGCTATATATACATATATATACATAATTGTTACTTGTTCAACGGATTCGGATCGATAATATATAAAATTAAAAATTCGGCTTTACAAATTCATCATATCTGAGTATCATTCCAAAGGATTTTCGGCATTTATATAAATATTGAAGAATATATATACAGCATTTATCATAAACAGGGCTCGGATTTTGTTGACTTTTATAAATTTAAAGCATACTTAAAGGAGAAAAAATTTTTTCTAACTAACATTTAACGAATAAGTTTAGAGAAGTTGAAGTTTAAACCGCTTTTGTAACTTCAAAAAAATTCATATTGAAGTTAAAAATCGACTTGAATATTAACTTTGTGTGAGTTGAACAAAATTCTTACTCCTTAAAGTATGCTTTAAATTTATAAAAGTCAACAAAATCCGAGCCCTGATCATAAAGCGGTTTCAAGTGAAATTATTCTTTTGGGAAAATTATATGTTTTTTTTTTTCATATACATATCTGTGGCAATATGGAAGAGTAGCTTAAGTCAAAAATCCTTGAAATTTCAGAACATGTGATCAAACTTTGGGGCTGTCCATTAATTATGTGAGATTTTTTATAATTCTTTTCACGCTCGCGTCTTAAGTCTTTGCGCAGACAGCTCTGTTATAAAATTCGATAGAGATAGAGCAAAGACTTAAGACGCGAACGTGAAAATAGCAATACAAAATCTCACATAATTAAAGGACTGCCCCTTGAGTGCACATAAGATTTTGTCTAAAGTAAAAATTTCTCAAAATACATAAATACTTATAAAAGCATGATATTTGAAAATGGATTGAACACACCTTAGCGCCCTGGCGTCCCTATACCTCCAAAGGCATTAACTCATTTCTCGCTTATGTAGACTTAAGCTACTCTTCCATATTGCCATAGATATATTCGCTCTCAAATGGCGATACTGTTCTCTTCCCCATTGCTGATCATGACATATATTTTCCCAGAAGCTTCTTAAAATAAATTAAATTTTCCCAAAAAAAAAAAAAATTAACTCACAAATTCAGTGGTAAAAAACCGTATGAAATGTTTGCATGCCAACGTCAAGAACTCAATAAGCTATATGTATATTTAACATAGGACCCGACATGAATGTATATCGAAGGTAGAAAAAAACTTGTGATGAAAAAATAAAATTTTATATTTTGGGTAGCAATTTAGCTTTACAAAAAAAAAAAAACATGAAAAAATATGAAAAAAAAAATTATATGCCACAATATTTTTTGTTGCTTAATAGTTATATCTTATAATATAAGAACATTCATACATAAATCGTCGATATTAAATGAGATATTGTAAATAAAATTTCGATATTTAAGGTGGAAAAAAAAAAAATTATGTAGAATGTTAAGTCGTCTTTTCATACCGATGGAAAAATCGTATTTAAATTTTTCTCTTATCATCTACTTAAAAAAAAAAACAAAAAGAATTAAGATAAAAAACCATGCTTTAAGCGTGTTCTTTAGCTCGTATTAAATAAGAAATTCGTTAACTTTATTCCGACATTTAATACGGATGGACATTAAAAACTGCATATATCGCACACTGATCACTAAATCGGCACAACTCAAAATTTTGCATTTCGCAAATAAGGTAAGTAGAAAATAGTTTGTCGCGGTCCTATACAAAAAAAATTCGTAGATTTTTTTTTCTCTTCTTAAATTTTGTACAAATTGATATTTGCTCGCTGTGTACTTAAGTCGAAAATGAAAATTCCCAAACGAAACAGATTTGTGAGGAAACAATTCTCTCTAAAAAAAAATTTTTTCCAATTTAACAAACAAAACAAAATCTTTAAGGATTGAATCTACCTTCGAGATGTGATTGGAAATGTATGTATCTTCTTAACCAAATAAATGTTTTCATAACCTATTTTGATCTTTAAAAAAAAAATCTTGGAAATACTTTTGCGAAAACTTTTATTTGCTTATCACCCTTAGAGCTTAGTCAAAGAGTATCAACATAGGTTTATTTTTTAGTTCCGAACGTTCTTTCGATACTAGTGTGACGTTGTTTATGATCCCTGCAGGAAATGTCAATAGTGAATCTATACTCTTTCTCTACTGACTGCGTCAACAGTACTACTGACCAGTTAAACCCGTCGCAATGCTTTGCGTTATTGACATTTAACATTGAGTTGTCATTGAATGTCAACAGTAGACCGAAAAACTATTGACGAACTATTGACGACCTATTGACGTCGGTACTATTATATAGATAAAAGGAGTACTCTTTCGCTTTATAAGGAGACATGTTGTTGACATGGTCAATAAAGATGAACTGTACCTCTTGACAGTACAGCTTCTATAATGACACCGCCCGTAAATACTGTTGACGTTGGAACTAGTTCTCTTGTCTATATTGACGTCAATATAGACATGGGGCCATATGGCGACAGGCTTCCTACAGGGATCCTACAAAAATGTTTGACAGAAATATAAAAAAAAAACATTTTAAAGAGGAGGAGCATGAGCGAACACGAAACGAGAACAATATGGTGCAATAAGGACAAACAGAAAATAACTCGACGCCTTTTAAAAACAATTTCTTTTCTAAATTTATATTATCCTTAATATAACTGCAGAATCAATAAATATCAATGTTAATTTTCCAAGTGTTCCATTTCCTGCTGTAAAATGTTGGCGACCATGAAAAAATTGATTGAAAAAATTTTGAATTGCGCCGGTTTAGTGATTAGAGTGCGATATATGAAAATTGAACGATGTTTTTTAAAATGAAAAGCGCAATAGATATACTTATTAAATTGATGTTAAGAAAAATTACATTTTATATAAAATTCAAATACTTCATTTACACGGTTTTTGCTTTCGAACAAAGATTGTTTATAGCCAAAAAGTAGCGAAGGCTGAAAGATGTCAAATTTCGCATTGTAACCTCATCATGAATATATGATTCGAAAGCAATTTTTTCCTTCTGCGTTACATTTAATATGAATCCTATATATATATAGAAAAAAATGCTTATTTAATAAAAAAAAAAAAAAATGTTTGTTCAATAAATTTTCGCAATTCTTTTTTGTTTAACGCGAACTAAAAGAAGGAAACACAAACAGCCCCTATTCTATGAAAATATACCCTGGGAATTTCTCCCTAGAAATTTTTCCGTCTTCTAAGAACCAATAAAGAAACTAATGTGATGACCCCCGATTAAAAATGTTCGAAATTCTTCCTAGGGTTAGAGAGGCAGAATTTTTTTTCAAATCCGCGCGGAAAAATTCCCCGGGAATATTTTGAATCGGCATGAAAAATTATTTATCCTTTAACACTGATACTTGAGTTCAAGTTTTTACAACAACAACACACACACACACACGTACATCCAATTAGCGGCATGCTGATGTCGACAAACAAATATATTTATGTACTATACAAAAGTGTATGTGCTTGTATAATGAAGCGTATTTAACTGAAGCGAAAAGCATTGAAATCCAAAACCGCAAATGTTATTGAGATATAGAAAATGAAAATGCATAAATTAATTAAATACGAGCAAACTTGTATGCGTGTATGTATTCACGCCCATTTAGGTATTATTAAAGTTCAGCCACTTTTTCGAATTATCAACGAATTCTTGCCATATGCGTCGCATTTGTGCAGTGAAAGTGTTCTGTTGTTCGATGGAAAATATATTTGTATTCCATTGCGAGAAGTCGAAATTGCCAAAATGGAACGGTGGAAAAAATGTCGGTTGGGGTTGTTTGTTAGGAGCTTCAGAATGTTCAACTACCGGAATTTCTGAATTCGTCTATTAATAAGAACGTGAAGAAAATTCAATAAAATGACAAGAAAATGATCGTATTAGCATATATGTATGTACCTCTGGGACGTCCACCGCAAATGTTCCAGCATCAACAGCACTTTGTATGGATTTTCGTATTTCTGCTGCTTCTTTTAAATTCTGTTCCGTTACGCGAACTTTGGTGTCGACGGGAAAAAAACCTCCATCCAAAAGCCATGTTGGTTGAACTACCTGAAAATTTCATTATTAGGTGACTATATATTCTACACACACATATGGGTATTTCTAAACGGATGTGACAGTTACTTTATCAATTTTAAGTCCCGAATTAAAGAATGTGGAAAATTGTAATTTTGTTTCTAACTATTATCGTGCAGCTCTTCCGGAATTTTATATTTATGAAAATTTTTTGCCGATCAGAAAGGCAATTAGATATGTTCGGACGTGACAAAAAGTTTACTTTTTTCTGGAAAGACCATATACAGTTTTTTACGGACTTAAGCAGCGCCGCACAAAAGCAACTTTGAAAACACATACCTTCAATTTTTAATTGGATCAAATGGATCAAAGTAAGTGTATTAAGCTATCGGCTCATAGGTATCTTCGTTCGAGCACATTTGGCGGTGCTTATATCCGGAAATGACTGTAATTTTATTTCAAAATATTCGTGACTATAGTACCTACTTAATATTAAGACCTTGTCTTATTGTACTAGGATCTCCATATAAAAACGGAGACACAAACAGAATATTCCCCGGGAATTTCGAAAAATTTCTCCGCGGAAAAAGGAAGTTTTCTGAGCGCGAATAAAACACAAAATGGGATATCCTTTGCTTAAAAATGTTCGAAATTTTTGCTCCCTTCATATTACCTTCCCAGTTTGCTTAGAGTGGGAGATTTTTTTCAAAAAAACCGCAGGGAAAAATTCTCCAGGAATATTTAGAATCGAACTGTATATGAAACCAATGTTTTTGTAACACTTTGAAAGCATTTCGGCTCATTGTCTTCAACCTAGTATCAACATTTTGAAGATTAAACTTTCAAACGATATTCCTCAGTAGAGTTGGACCAGGTTTATTAATTTCCATATGAAAATTTTGTGGAAAATTCGGCTATAGGGAGCTTTCGAATGTCTTAAACCGAGTTGATGACTATGAGCTTGTAAGCACATTTTAAGGCCTTAATGACATTTTGAAATATCGACTTTTTTCATATTACACAAAGAATGATCCAAAACGATCAGTTCGCCGTGAGAGTTCTGTCTCATTCCAACTCACCTGTCGTCTTCGTCTTCTTCCTTCGAAAAAGGTATGGATATTCCTTTAAATTATGTTTTCGAGTTGGTCAGACTAAATTAAAAAACTCGAAAAAAATTAAAATAAAAAAATAAGAAGCTACGACCATAACATTCCAGGCTTTTATCATTTTAATAAGGCCAATTTATGAGATCCATTTTTAAATTTCGAATTAAAATCCAAAATTTACTCAAAAAAACTTTTTTTTTTTTTTTTTACCTAAACTTTTTTTTTTTTTTTTTGAAAAAGTTGAAATGTTTTTAAGAATGGTCACCATTTTGTCTAAAAAATCCAAAATTAAGCTTGAGGTTCACTCAGAATTACTCTATACTGATTATAACCCCGTTTTTTTTTCCATTTCGGACGCTCGAGACCCGAGATCGTGGCCGCCGTGACGGCACCTTTTTTTTCACCACCAACTTTGAAGTTCATTACTTTTTGAACAGCCCAGATATCGAGCAAAAAAATTTTTTAATTTACTTTGAACCTTTTGTAATACAATAAATAAAAAAAGTTTCAATTATTCTTTGCGTTTTCAAATAAGAATTTTTTTTAAAAGGTCCAAAAAACGGGTTTTCAATAGAAGACCCCCTTAATGACATTTTGAAAATCGCTTAAACACAAAGAACGATCCAAACGATCAGTTCGCCACATGAGGGTTCCATGTCTCATTCCAACTCACCTGTCGCTCCTTTCGTCTTGCTTCCTTCAAAAAAGGTGAATGGATATTGCCTTTTAAATTATGAACTCTTCGAGTTGGTCGAGACTAAATTAAAAAACGTGAAATAATAATTAAAAAAAAAAAAATAAGAAGCAAACATACCAAAGCACAATCCAGCTGGCTTCCTATTATCAGTAAATATATGGCCAATTTCAGTGAGAGTTCCATTTTTTGAAAATAATTAAAATCCAAAATTGTACTCAAAGAGCAAACTATTTTTTTGTTTATGTTAATTATTTTATTTTTTTGAAAACAGTGAACAGTTAGTTAAGGATCGTGTTGATCACACATATTTGCTGCTACCGAGTACTCATGCTCTGCAAAATTAGCTACTTATTTGACTGCATTTACACAAAGGAACTTGCCCAGCATCGAAGCACTCTTTGCGAGAGAGATAGATCAAAGACTTAAGACGCGAACGTGAAAACAATAATAAAAATATTACGTAATTAATTGACAGTCCCTAATTAGAAAAACGTAAGGGCATATACATAGATGCTCTAAGTACTAATATTCAGTACAAATGTGAGGAAAATGGTAGAAAAACATATCACGCGTACGGATAGAATGCTTGACCTCCATACATTTCTTGGTAAATGATAGAAGGAGTTTCCCTAGAGCAATGAAATTTGGCATTAACGTTTCTTTGCAAATATCTATGAAATTAAAAAAAAAAAATTTTTGAAATCAAACCACCCCAACCCCTTCTCCCAAAAAAGGGGTGGACCCAAATTCCACAATTTTGAACCCACAATGTTCCAATTCGGAATATAGCTAACTGTTGTTCCCCAAAGTTGGAAAAGTTTAGCTTCGTAACGCTGCCGCGCCCACTCAAAATTTGCAAAGAAGTGTTTTCACGTTCGCGTCTTAAGTCTGCTCTATCTCTCTCGCTTTTTATAATAGAACTGTCTGCGCAAGGACTTCACTCGCGAACTTGAAAATTTCGCTTGGCGCCGGCGACTTTGTCGTTCTGGCAGCAAGCCTTCCCCATCTCCCACAGGTGGCAGCAAATGATTTTTCGCCTAATTGTCCATTTCTCTACCACCTGCAAAATTTCAACCGCTCCGCAAATCGCGTTTTTTTGTCACTTTTTTCGCCCATTGGGGTCGATTTTCGACCCCTCTCTGAGGTGGCAGCAAACGATTTATGTGATGTACGAGTAAAACTCTTTATTTTAAGATACAATTCAAATGCTCCGCTTATGAGGAGGGTAAAACATGTGCTAGCATTTACGTTTTTTTTTTTTTTTTTTGTGGCTGTGGCTCGATATGTATTTAAAATTTTGTAGTTATGAGGAAATCCCAATTCAATCTACTCTCTCGAAATGCATGCAAAAACGTCGTCACACGATTTTGCGAATTGATTGAAATTTATGACGCTTTTGAGTCATCAAAACTATGGGGGGAAATGATATTCCCACAAAGAGCTTGTTTATGTGTTCTAATCGAAATTGATTAGCGAATCCACAGCAGCAGCAACGAACTGTTGATCTTTTAAGTGACTTATGTAAATCAACGCTGTTGTGATCTCAGTAATTATCTGCATCGTCGCTTGCACTTAAAAAAAACCTATAAATAATTGAATATTTTTCAAAAAAAAAGCAGTTCATAAGCTGATCTTAGAACGAGCACACTCTAATTCGCAATGAGATCATATACGAAGAGAATTCATATTATACCACTCGTATGTCTGGTGAGTATCCCCGTTGAGGTGTCTACATAGTATCAAGTACTATATTTATTTTATTATTAAATTAGCTGACAATTGCCGCCTGCGTCTATGCTGAGGATGATTTTAAAACGGAATTCGGCGAAAAATTCGGCGTCGAGTTGAAACGTATGAATGCGGAATTGCTGCAAGCCAATATGAACAGCTTAAAGGAATTCTATTCGAAGGCAATGGAAGACTTTGATCTATCACCGCGTGATGCACGTGCATTTCGTCAACGTCTTGAATCAATCGATACGACCAAAGCCAGAATCGGAAGCAGTGTCGATGAGGCTTCTGTGAAAATTGCTAGCAGATTCAGTAAGATTGTGATATTTGAACTCTTAATGTTCCGCGCATCGCCGCAAATAGCCGGCGATGAAGAAAAATCTCAACTCTTCGATGATGCTATGAAAGCGTCCGCCGAAAGGGAAATTCAAAATGTGAGCAAATTTATCGATGATTTGCAATCGAAGTGGAGTGAATTGTATACGACGATACCGGAGAAAGAACTGGAAAAGCATCCGGAATATGAGGAAATCAATGAATCGATCGATAAATTAAGCAAAATGGATGGTGGCTTTGATAATATTTTGGAACGAACATTGGCTCTCGTAGAGACTCTACGACAAATTTCCACTTTCTTCAATTACACTGAATGGAATGTTTTAATGCAAAAGAAATTGTAAAAGTTAAAACTTTCTGTAGTTAAGTAACGAAAGCATTCTTGAAAAATAGAAAATGGAAAATATGAACTTAAGAATGCTGCTTATAAATGCCGGGCAGACGTAGGAAACATCATAATTGAATGGATGAGAAAGAAAGAGTAGTTCAAATTGTTCCGAAATATTTAACAAACAACCGTCTCTTTTCTTCGCACGTCTTTCTCTAATTACTTAATTATTTCAAAACCTTTGTTCCTGTGTCTGACGCGCCAATAATATTTATACTGCTCCTTCAATTTCTATCAAATGAAATTATGTGTATAAAATTACTAATTCTTGACTTCTTCACATATTGATCATACCTGATATTGTAATAACTTTTATCTGTTTACGATCGATGTTTGGGATGCCGATGAGAGAAAAAATTTCACGAATTTTCTTTACAGAATCTTATTTTCGTGGCCGATCTTAAAACTGTGTAATAAAAAGTGTTAGAGGGGTTAATATTGTTTTATTTGAGAGAAATTTGGTTGATGTGATGCATTGTCGAGTTCTGATCGAAATTTTTTTTTTTAATTGAGAATGACGTAATTTTACTTATCGCATTTTGCTCATCGAACTCGATCATTTGATACCCAAATCATAGGAGTTGCTGTTAAAAATTATAGATCGCCATTTTGTATCATCCGCCATATTGAATTGAAAAAGGAAGCCATTAATGAATATGACGGCCAAATTTCACCTCGATAGCTTCAGTAGAAGTGGGTGAAATATTGATTACAAGATTCCGAGACATACATACGAGTGAAGTCAAATAAAAGCTTTTAAAAATCACTTCCATAAAAATCCGTTCAAATAATTTTTTGTTTGTAGATCGCTAAAGTTCATAAGATCTCGTGAGAAAAAATGGTGTAGCTAGTGTAATCGACGATTTTTTTGTTTGTCAATAGGATCAGAGGGGAAAGTTTTTTTTTTTTAATAATTGACTAGTTTTTTTTTCTTTTCTTTATTGACAATAAAATTGACAGAGTTTTGACATAAATATATATAAAAAATAAATTAATTTAAATTATATAAAAGCAACACACAGAAGTCTCACTTAAATTTAATTATTTTTAATTACATGAATTTCATCTTTTCTATTTGAAAATTGAACTTTAGTTAGCAATTCAATTATTCAAAATTTGGCAGATTTTTACCCATTCCTCGGAGATTTGTCTTAATTTTCTTTCAGCGCAATTGTTGAAAGAGCCTAAAAAATAAAGAAAACAAGCAAAGAAATACAATAAAATTTTCAATTTAAATACATATACTGACGAAAAAGTAATATAAATAAATATGGGTATTCATTCAGACCTCGAACTTAGTGAACTTTGAGAACTTTTTATACAGCCGTCAAAGCTTCCATATATTTTGACAGTTAACCCAAAGAAGTTGTCAGAGTTCACTCCTTTGAGGGTTCGAATGAATTCCCATAATATGTTTAATATAAAAGCTCGCGAACGAAAGCAGCTTTCGAGTTTTCAAATGAATTAACGGAAGTTTTTGCGCGACATGAAAGTGAGAAAAGTCAGCCTCAGAAAATACTTTCCTAAAAATATGCAATGGTACTTTAAAGAGATCATACAAATCAACATCATACATACATTGGAGGGAAATTATCGTTTTTCGATATAAAAAATATATGTAGATAAGGGCTATATTGACGAAAAAAAAAAACAACGGGTTCACATTCTTCATTGGTACATCGTTATAACCATATCGCTACGATCGATATATCGATATGTTCTTCTCATTACTAGCTAGCCAGTTCCACTATCTCTACTTCAAAAGGGCCGTCTATTCGCGCTGGAGAACTAACAATAGTTTCCACCATCGATAGTCTAGATAGTCGATAGTCTGAACCATCGATAGTATCGATAGTACTATCCGAAAATATATTTTTAAAATTCAACTAATTCGGTTGCCAAATTGCTAGTCGTTTCATTCAAGTATGTTTGAGCTATTTAACATTTAAATATCCACCATTTGAAAGTTTTAAAATCAAAAAATTAATGGTGGTCCTATAATAATTTAATAAAATACTGTGCATGAGTATCCCTCCTCATTTAATATCACGTGGTAATATAGAAGAAGCCGAATTTTAAAACATTTCAATTCTCCATACTTTGTAACCAGCACTGATGCTAGGCAGTATTTTGGTGACTCTTTTCTCTTGGATATTGAAAAAAGTCTCTATATTTCTGTTTTCTTTAGGAAAGTCATTAGTAAAAATCCCTCGTAAACATTTGAAGCCATTTTTGGTTAAAGGTAAAATCGAAAAATTGCATCAAAATTCCTCGTTCTGGCATCAGTGCATAAACAAAATTTTAGTATGACGCCTATAATTCTCATTTGGTTTGTAAAATGGGACACTTAAGAATATCAGATTTTCTGAAGATTTTTCGGGACGTGACGAAGCAAGAACGTGAGTAAGTCATAATCATCATCACCGTCATCATCATCAACATCATCATCAACATCATCACCATCAACACCATCATCATCACCATCATCATCACCAACCATCACCATATAGAACAGTGTTGCCAACTCCTCAGAAGCAAAAAGCGCTGATTAATTTTCAAAACGCGCTAAAAAGCATCGGAAATCAATGATTCCCCATTTCTAATTTCAAAAAGCGCTAAATCAACCAAAAGAAAACGTTTTTGGAAGGGAACGTGTTGTTTTTCTAAAAAGATCATAGTATATTTTGATGTTTTTTTTCTCTTTGAATATTTATTATAAAACAAATGATTAAATATGCTTCTTACAAGTCTGCGTTTAGATTAGAAACGATGCGACTAAGGCACCGAACAACCATCTCTTTCTTTCCCATATGCCATTCTACATATATCACAAAATAGTCACGCACAATGTTTCTCTCGTGTAAACCCAATCACAAAATTAAAGCAGCCAGATTCATCATTGGTTCATCTTTTAGCTGTTGTGTTAGGAAGCAATACTTGGCTTACGCTATTACAATGTTAAAAATTGAAGGAAAAACTACTTTGAAAACTTAAATGAACGCAACGAAAAAGCGTTAGATTTCGAGCAAAAATAGCTTAGCGCTAAAAAGAAGTTTTCGCGCCGCGGCCCTTCCAAAAGCGCTAAATCTAGGGCGAAAAGCGCTAATTTGGCATCACTGCTTAGATCTATGGCTCGTTAAGTCCGAGGGCTGATTCAAAACAAGCCATGGTGGGGTTCGTGGGGACATGGAAACGCACCAAAACGCACCGACGCAGAAAATTATTTCGGAAGAAGTTTAAGGCATAACAAAACTATCCACCGAGATTATTTTATCAATCCCCTTTGTAATTCCGCGCATTTCGAGGGGGGATTGAACCCCCAAAATCACCCTCCGAATACGCTCATAGTTCCCTTTGATGGTATTCGTCCTGAAAACAAATTTCCAATCATTATTTCCCTCCAAATGCAAAACTACCCCGAGAAATGGTACTTTTTTTCAAAAAATTCCTACAATTCTCACTGAATTCATGATTTCGGAAACGTATATAAAGACATGAATTGAAGAAATTCTCAGTCATCTCAGTAGAGCTGGAGAACTATCGGAAGGTACATTTTAAAATTTAAACACCATCATCATCACCACCAACACCATCATCTCCATCAACACCATCATCTCCATCCACACCATCATAATCATCAACACCATCATCACCATCAACACCATCATCACCATTATCTCCATAATCACCATCAACAACACCAACATCATCATCATCACCACCATTATCATCATCACCAACAACACCATCATTATCACCATAAACACCATCATCTCCACCATCACCAAACACACCACCACCATCGTCATCACCACCATAATCATCAACACCATCATCACCATCATCACCATAATCACCATCAACAACACCAACATCATCATCATCACCACCATTATCATCATCACCAACAACACCATCATCATCACCATAAACACCATCATCTCTACCATCACCAACCACACCATCACCACCATCATCACAATCACCATCAACAATATCAACAACATTAACACCATCAGCACCATCATCATAACCAACCTCACTATCACCAACCTCAACATCACCATGATCATCATCATCACCATTAATATCACCATCATCACCAACCTCACCATCATCATCGATATTTTCGATTATCAATAATTTTAACAATCGATAATTTTGATAATTGAAAGATGAATGTTCGAGCAGTTCTCGGCCTTATCTAAATAAAGGCATTTTTAGGAATCTGTCCATTTCAAAAAGAAGACAGCCCTCTGTTACCGCCAGCACCACCTTTCCAATGCTAAAGTAAATGTCCATGAATCAAAATTATCGATAGTCTTCAAAAACCATCGATGTTTTCGATAGTTTGAAACCATCGATAGTATCGATAGTGCTACCGATTTATTCTCCAGCTCTACATCTAAGGTCACCTATGGTGTGCCAATTTTCTTAGCGTCGCATATAACCATATATGTCACTCTCATAGATATTGCGCGGGACGTTTCGTGCCAGATAGAAATTTATTTATTTATTTCAATTCCAGTCAATAAACAATCCAGTTCTTTCTGACTTAGCTAATCCTAAAACATAATAATTATATACAATGCATAATCAAAATATCACATAATTAATTCATTTAAAATTCTTTTGAGCAATTCTTTGGATAGAGAAAAATCAATAACACTGAAAGAAGGAATAGAATTATATGCAGTCAAAGATCTATTCAATGGTGAATTTAGTGCATAATTCGTACGTTGTAATCCGACATAAAAAAGATCCACATGCCTAAGCATTCTTGAGGGTACATTGAAATTTATCAGTTTGAGAATCTCTGAGCAATCTATACGAGAACTTACAATATCGGATAGAAAAAGAAGTGAGAGAACTCTTCTGCGAGAATGTAGGGTCTTCAAGCCTATGAGCAAACAACGAGAATGATAAGCAGGTAGTTGACCATCGATACTAAAGGCACGTAGTGCGAAGCGAGTAAAAACTTTCTGCAGGCGCTCAATGCGATTCACATGGACCGCATACAAAGGGTCCCAAATAACTGACGCATACTCCAGTTTGGACCTTACCAAGGAAGTATACAAAGTTTTAACTGTATATGGGTCAGAAAAATTGTAACTATTGCGCCTAATAAACGCTAACATTGCATAACATTTGGGAAGGATGTAATGCAAGTGAGGAATGAAAGAAAATTTAGAGTCAAACACAACTCCCAAATCTTTAACGACCTCTAATTTACTAAGTGTTGAACCACCTAGTGAATAAGAGGTGCTAATAATATTATTCGATCTTGCATAGGTAACAAAAGCACATTTCTTTGCATTAAGAAAGAGATGGTTTGCAACACAATAATCGTTAAGAGAGTTTAAATCAGACTGCATACGAAGCGAGTCATTAATGTTTGAAATTTTACGAAATAATTTAAGATCATCAGCAAAGAGGAGACATTCAGAGTACTTAACTAAAGAAGTTATGTCATTAATGAAAAGGCTAAAAAGTAATGGACCAAGAATACTACCTTGAGGTACTCCTGAGGTAGCTACAAACGGCATTGATTTGTGATTATCAAAACAGACTATACAAGTTCTGTTCATTAGGTAAGATTTTAACCAAAGAAGAAACTTGGAATGAAAACCCATATTGGCAAGCTTGCCTATTAAAATAAAATGCGACACTTTATCAAATGCCTTCGAGAAATCGGTGTAAACCGAATCAACTTGTAGACCATTCGAAAAAGCTTTAATGCTGTATTCAGAAAAAATACAAAGATTTGTGATGGTTGATCTCCCAGGAAAGAACCCGTGCTGCGAGGATGATATAATATTTTTAACTGCAAAAAACATTTTATCTTTAACAATAATTTCGAAAAGCTTACTGACAGTAGAGAGCTTAGAGATTGGCCTATAATTTTCAACATTGTTTTTATTACCAGCCTTAAAAATCGGGGAAATAAAAGCAATTTTCCACAAATCAATAAATTCGCCTTTAGACAGGGATTTATTAAATATCATACATAATGGTTTGGCAGCACTTTGCTCACAATTTTTTAGCAAGAAGCCAGATAGCCCATCAATATCAATTTTAAGAGAGTTTTTAAGATTTTTGAGACCAAAAATAATAATAATAAAAATAGATGTTACTCGGCAGGCAAAGAAAGAGCGAGAGAAAAATACTTTTGGTGAGTACCTAAGTAAAAAATGCTCATTTTGATGTTAAAAATTGAAGGAAAAGCTACTTTGAAAACTTAAATGAACGCAACGAAAAAGCGTTCGATTTCGCGCGAAAATAGCTTGGCGCTAAAAAGACGTTTTCGCGCCGCGGGTCTTCCAAAAGCGCTAGATCTAGCGCGAAAAGCGCTAAGTTGGCATCACTAATATAGAACATCATCACCACCAATACCATCGTCATCATCATCAACATCATTTTCACCATCATCAACATCATCACCATCAACACCATCATCACCATCAACATCGTCATCACCAACCTCAATATTATCATCACCAACCTCACCATCAACACCATCATCATCACCATCATCATCACCATCGTCATCACCATAATCATCACCATAATCATCACCATCATCATCACTAACCTCGCCATCTTCATCAACATCATCATCACCATCATCATTACCAACCTCACCATCATCATCACCAACCTCACCATCATCATCACCAACCTCACCATCATCATCACCAACCTCACCACTATCATCATCATCACCAACTTCTTAATCACCATCATCTCCATCATCATGATCCTCGCCATCATCATCACCATCATCATCGATAGTTTCGATTAATCGATCATTTTGACAATCGATAATTTTGACAATCGACAATTTTGATAATCGAAAGATTAATTTTCGAGCGGCTCGCCCTAATCTAAATTTAGGCATTTTTCACCGCCAGCACCACCTTTCCAATGCTAAAGTAAATGTCCATGAATCAAACCAATCGATAGTCTTCAAAAACCATCGATGTTTTCGATCATTTGAAACCATCGATAGTGCTATCGATTGTTTCTCCAGCTGCTCTATTTTTGACGACGTGATCAAGTAGGAAGGTGTGTAAGTTTGCTCTATTTATTGGTTTGATAGAGCTAGAGAGCTATCGATGGTTCGATAAGCGATAGTTTTGACAGTCGATAGGTTCAATAATCGATGAATTCAATAATCGGTCAGTTCAAGTTGACTCCCACTCTGGGTATTTAATTTTTACGAAATATTTTAGCTTTTAAAAGTAAAAAGTAGAAATTAATATTCTTCAGTAATTTTTATTTCAACTTTACTTTAATTTTTGGCCCCATATGGACATTTGTATCCAGGTCTGATCACTAAATTGAAGCATTCATTACATTCTTCAGCAATAAATTCAGCACAATGAGTCAAGGGTTAACATAATTTGTGAGTTGCGTTGCAAACAACCATTTTACTAACCAAACCATCTGCATATGTTCCATGTTCATTTTGCTTCAAGCAATTGGGGGCATCTTGTCTTTCGCCTCCAGATAATTCACAAATATCCTCAATGGAGCCGCATTCTTCAACGACTTTCAATTCGCTATCCAAACAAGCCAATTTATCGTACTTTTACTTCGCGTTTCGAAGCCATTTCCACTGATAACCCCCCCCCCCCCCAAACCCCTAACCCCTTTTAAAACTTAAGCAAATTTTGGAACATTTTTGTAAACAATTAAAAATATTTATTTGCATATTTCATTGATATATTTACCTAGCATTGTCGTCGATTCATTTGCGGCGATGAAGAATAACACCTTAAGTATTTATAGAAAAATCGCTTTAAGTTATTACATTTCTTATACACCTTTATGCAAAACGAAATTTTATTTCTAAAGAAGGTTTTGTTTTCACAAAGACGTTATGGAGTTCAGTGCTTTACTAAAAAATTCAATGGTGGCAATAACTTAAGTCGACTTAGACGGTTCTTCTTCCATTCTATAAATTAAAAATATTCAGCCCATGTCATTAGAAAACACTTGTTGGGAAATTTTCTGATAATGCTTGTCATTATTTACTTTCACTTTAAACTAGATTCTGGATGTCTGAGCAGTTGATATCAGGAAAAAGTTGACTTAAAAAAAAAACAAATATATTAGGGGTTTTCCCGTGAACGTGCATTTGCCTCGGAAACCTCGAAAACTCGTAAATCAAGAAGGCTACAAAATTAATCAATGATTTCTTGTGTGAAAATTTTTTACACTTTTCCGCCTTTTTCCATTCCTCGCCTCGCATATTCTGATCTGGCCTCCTGATCTTCAGTGCTCGGACTTCTACCACTTTAGTGGTAGATCTACCACTTCTACCACGCTAGGTCCAAATCTACCACCGATTTTTTTTTACTCATTTATGCGTTTGTTTTATTTATTTTATGATCATTTAGAATAACTGAGAACATAAAAAATGTGGATCAATATTATGTATTATTGAAAAATACTTTGGCAGCTTCCTATTGTCAAGAATGTTGTCAAGACTGGCAGTATTGGCGCTTTACGACATCCAATAAATATTGAAAAAATTTTTTATAATAAGAGAAAATACCTAAAAACATGTAATTTTCCCAATTTTCTTATTTAAAAATCTACCACCTTTAAAAATTTTCAAGTCCGAGCACTGCTGATCTTGAGCGATTGAAAAGAGAACTTTTGTTTTTGTTCTGGGAAAATGTACATTCCTCACGATCGTTTAATAAGAGAAGCACGGAAGAGAGCACAAAAGAGATGCATAACTCAAAAATTCTCACTAGTAACTACATATATACGGTAAAAAAAAAACCTAAAGCTTTCAAAACGTCATCATTTTGTGAAATTAATGTACTTATTTACAACAGTTTGTTGTTCGACTGTCAGCTGGATGAATGTAAGCTTCGGATGTAAGTTTTGATAAAACTGCTCATACTCTCTGGTATAAGTAATAAACGCCATAGATGTGAGTAATTATTTTGTAATGCTTTAAATGCCTCAGTCCGATACAAAACAAATTATGTGGGTTGAGTTGTTGACTGTTCCAGCGGTCCCTAATGAACAGATCGCTTTGATATCTCATCGGAAAAACAGTAATAAGAAATGCTTTATTTAGACTGGACATCCCATTATGATTTCACCATTATTGCAGTATTTAAATATGGTGAGTACCTGCCGAAAAGAAATAGGTTCATTTTTCTGTTATAACAATTCGGGCTTTAAACAGTTCACAACCATTGGTTTTGTCTGCGATGCTGGAAACGATTTTAAAACGAGTTTCGGTGAGAAACTTTTGAAAGACCTTAGGCGTTTAAATGCCAATATAGTGCAAGATAACTTGGACAGTACAGCATATTTCTACGAGCAAATACTTGAATTCTTTAATCTTGTTCCAACAGTGGAGGAAAAATTTCGTCAACGTCTAGAATCGATCAGTGCAGTGAAAAGCGAAATCGGTGAATCAATTACACCGGACACCGTAAAAGTTGCGTCAAATTTCAGCAACCTTATAGTGGCAGAACTTTGCGAGTTCCGTGATTCCGCAACGATTGCAGATTATCCAGCAAAATCGAATTTATATGATAATTTGCTGCGAAATTTCGCTCAAGAAGAACAGAATCATATAGAGAATTTCATCGATGGCATGCATAAATCGTGGTCTGATTTGTATCCAACGATCCCGCAAAAAGAACATGAAAAGCATCCACAATATGAGGAAATCAATAGATCCATTAAGAACTTAATTGAAGGAGATGGAAACGCCATTAATGATGTAATGCCAAAAATGCGAGCAATGGCTGAAACGTTAAATAAAATTGCATATTTTTTCGGTTTTACTGAATGGTGCAGCAAATACTCTGAATCGTAAGGAGCTCTAATTTAAAGTCGGAGCCCTCATAACACTAGTTTACAGCGTTTTTTTCCCGGAACATTTAAATGCTCTTATAAAATTATAACTTTGCCGTTCATCCATAGAAAACTTGCATCTTATTTTGTACGGTCAGGCAGCAACTTTAAGCGAAAAATGCAAAAAAAAAAAATCCGCATGAAATCTGTTTTTTAGATGCCTATGCAAAGAAAAATTTGACGAATTTTATCTAAAAAATTAATTTTTTCTTAAGGTTCCGATGGTCTGCAGAGTTTTATATTCTTGACCGATCTTGAAACTTTGCAACAAAAAGTGTTAGAAACGTTCATTTTATGTAATTTTAGAGATAATTTGTTGAAATCAGATAATGCATCGTCGAGATAAGCTCAAAAAAGCTGCTGCACCCACTTCAAAAAGTTTTTTTTTTTTCAAAAATCAATATAAATACCGAATATAGCTCAAAAGAAAACAATATATATAAAAACACTTCTAGAAAGGTTGTTTAAATACTGTTGTGGAAAGCAAAAATGCATAAAAATGTGAATTTGGATATCCTGAAAAATAAAAATAAAAATCATTTGTAAGCTAGTGTAATTAGCTCTTGTAAGAGTTCTTAAAGTGCGTGTTTTTCTTCTTGCGAAATCGTGTATAACAGACTTCAAGGGGCCGGAAAATCTGTCTGTCGTATACGCACGCATTTTTCGTGATTGTCAAATCACGTTCACGCCATGAGTAGCAGTGACACGGTAAAATTGACGTCACGCGCCCAGCTCTATTGGGTAATTGACATAGTGGATTCGAAACTTAAAATAAAAAAAGCATCATTTACAAAAAAAAAAAAATTGAAATAAAATTTTCTATTCGAATTGATTTCTCAATGAAGTCATGTTTTCAAGATCAGAAGAGAATTTCTATACGGAATTGTTATTGTTAAGAGAAATTAGAGTAGTGAAATTGCAGCGCTCAATCTAGAAGAGAGAACTAATATGCAAGCACAGATCTGTATGTATATATATATATCTATATTGATATTGTGGTCATAGTGGAATATAAACAAATTTGAAGCTATAAATAAATGCATTTATTTTCAAACAAACAGCAGTTTTCTATCTGAGCTCAGGGAGAGAGCACCAAAGGAAAATAGTCAACCATGAGGGTCAATCCTAAAGCCGGCTATTTACTGCAATTTATTTTCTTGGTTAGTATTAACAGTTGAAACATCTTATTTTTTTAAATGTAATTATCTCCAATATTACTCATTTTATAGCTGACAATTGCTTCATTGTGCTCTTCTCACGATGATTTCAAATCAAAGTTTGGCCGAAAATTCGGCGTCATACTCAAGCATTGTAATGCGCATAATTTGCAACAAAATTTAGACGATATGGCCGATTTCTATAAACGAATGATCGAAAAATTCGATCTCGATCCAAAAGAATCAGAAACATTCCAGAGTCGTCTAAAATCGATCAGTGCTGTGAAAAACTTAATCGACCGATCGGTAGTACTTGATCCCTTTAAAATTGATTCGAACTACAGTTCACATTTAATAAATGAACTTGTAACGTTCCGACGATCGCCGAGAGTTGCCGAAAACCCCGAGAAAACGACGTTTTTTGATGATAATCTGCACAGAATTGCCCGATTGGAAATAAAAAACATGGACAAATCAATCGATGGATTGTATACCACCTGGAGTGGAATGTATCCAACTATTCCAAAGAAGCAACTAGAAAAACATCCAGAATATGAGGAAATTAATGAATCTATTTCGAAATTATTTGAAATGTCCAGTAGCATGAGTGATTTGCGCCGCATAATAACTCTCTCAAAGATTATGCGAAAAATTTCAAACTTTTTCGATTACACTCTGTGAATTAATGTAAACAATTTGTTTGAACGTTCATAAAATTTCCCTCGATTTTGCAACTAGTTTTCTTGCGGAAATTCTTTTTCATTTATTCAGTTACATATTTCGGGTTAAACCCCAATCGCAAGTATAATATAAGTAGGTATTCAACGATCCGATCGAAGCTGTAGTTAAACGAAATATTGAGAGATAGCTCTCTCAATTCACGTTCTGTAATCGTAGCAATTAAAAAATTAATAAACCTACTTATTGTAGAAATAGAAGCTATAAATGATCGAAATGATCTCCAAAACCCTTTAGTTCGAATTCCGAGCTCAGAAAGATCACTTGTGATACTCGTAAATAATTCACTACGATGACGAAATTCTTCACTTTTCGTTTAATGAAAATTTTATATTTGGCAAGTACCTATTTGGGATCGAAATTGATTTGAAAAAAATATCCTTTTTAACATGATAATAATCCTTCTTTTATTTATAGCTAACATACCAAATGTATGGGCAAATGAAAATGATTTTAAAACCAGTTTCGGCGAAGAGTTTGGAATTACGTTGAAACGTTCAAATGCGAAATTATTGCAATCGAATATGGACAGCTTGAAAGAACATTATAGGGAATTAATTGAACAACTGAACTTAAAAACAAACGACGAGGAATTGTTTCGACGTCGCATAGAAATGATTGATGTAATTAAAACCAGTATTGGAGACACGGTTACGCAAGATGCTATCAAATATGTTACGAATTTCATACAAATTGCTATGTATGAAATGTTAATATTTAGTGAATCAAAGAATCTAGCAGCCAGCAAGGAACAGTCAAAGTTATTCCAGGAAGCCATGTTAAAGTTTGTGAAGAGAGGTATAAGCAATACGACAATATTCATCAACGAAATACACGACAAATGGATCGAAATGTATTCGAAAATTCCGAAAGAGGAATTCATCAAAAATCCCGAATTTGAGGAAATTAATACAGAATTTGGGAATTTGTCTCGAATGGATGGTAACTTTAATACTGTTGCACAAAGAACTGTTGCTCTCTCAAAAACTATGGACAGTTTTTCTAATTTCTTCGGATACAAAGAGTGGAATGTAAATAATATATATTTTAATTAAGAAATCCTTTTAAATAAATGAAGTGCATAAATAGTTAATGAAAAAGGTTTCTTCGATTAACATACGATATAATGATGATTTCGTTTAATTTCCTTAAATTATCCCAAGCTGTTATAGAGACCTCAGATGTTCCGCATTTTCACCCGACCAAGTCGATCATTCGCGTAATACGTAACTACTTTTTCATGCTTCTTTCCATCCGACTTCATTTTGCGTCAACTTTTCATACAGAAATGATCGATGATTCTCATCAACTTTCGAAACAGGAATGACGGACAACTAGCACTCACACGCTCCGACTTCTACTTCAACTTCATTCTTCTTATGCCCCTTTTACACGCTGAAATAAATTTGCAAATATTTCTGCAAGCACGGCATATTTGACCGTGTGTCCACTAAATGGATAGTGGTGGTTGCAAAGCTCAGTGCATTGAATATTTAATGCATTTTTCCCAACTCATATACATACATACATACATATGTACATATGTTTAAGCGAACACGCTCTGATGGTTTTGCAAAAGCAAAGTGCAAGAGACATTTTAAGGCTAAATTAGACCATACAAGCATTTGCATAAAATCCATAAAATTTATCGATAAATATTCCGACACACACTGTACAAGCCTTGTACGCGCAATTATGGATTTTCAGTCCGCATTCACATTTTTCCATTTCCTTTATCCGCTCATCCGATCTCAGTGGAATCTCGATAAAATTGAGATCTTTTTACCTACACATTATACAAACCGCTTGTACAAACATAGCCGAAAATCAAAATATTTTGATGTACGCGCAAACACAAAAACAGATATACACACCACACAAAATGCTTGTACAAACATAGATTTGTGCAAATGCTTGTATGGTGTATTTGAGCCTTTAAAGGCTCTACGCAGATACCACGAAGTAAATTTCCTCTTCTAAAAACATGCAAAAAAAACCAAGAAGTACTTCGAGTTACTTCCGATACTTCAACGAATACGCAGATTAAAAGCAATTGAGCATGCAGGGTTGCATTTAAACTTGAGCGGGCGAAGCCTTTTTACTTCAACTTAACAACGAGCACATTCATTCTTTGGCGCATAAAGAACTATAGCTGCAACTTCGGCCAAAAGCTATTACGTGGTACACCACACTTCTATTACGTGTCACAACATCGGATTATGGCGTGGTTCACCACAGTTGAACTTTTTCACCAAATCATGCATAACGCGCCAAAATTGGCGAAGTTGCAGCTATAGTTCATACTATCTTGGCGATATGAACTATAGCTGCAATTCTGCCAAAAGCTATTACGTGTAACACACTTCATAGTGTTAAACATATGACTTATGGAAGTGTTCAACGTTAAGCTCTGTTCACGCATCAGCCTACGTAATTTCCGAAAAAGTTGCAGATAGTTCTATTCCTGGCGGAAGTCAATGAAAACGCTGCCAATGTTAACAAGTGTAACAGTTAAAACGGAATGTCATTGTTGTAATTTATTGAATAACTTTAAATTATATGTTTCAATTCAGGACGTAACCTTTTCTGCAAACTTAACAAGAAAAATATGGATATTAATAATTTTCTGCAGTATAAGCTTACGATGTCGTAAAAATTTAATGATTTCCTAGCTGAGAACTTATTACTGCTAAGTATAACAGTTGGAAAATATAACAGTTGTTCTAGAAAATAATACGAGTACATAGTATGCTAAAATGTACTGCGTCAATACAAAAATCGCAAAATTGATGTCGTTCACAGCATTTCGTGGATATTTGATTTTCCTGATACTCTCTTCTGCAAGAAAAGGGAAAATTACATTCCGTTCATAGAAAATAAGACGAGTACAAGAGTAGCTAAAAATGTACTGAGTCAAGTTCACACTCAAAACCGCAGCAATGACATGCCCGTGCACACGCATTATTGGAATTTGAATTTTTCCTGCACCTCCTGCAGCAGGAAATTTCCTGCAGCTCCTGCGCTATTGGAATTCAGGCTTTACATACTTCACAAGAACGAGCTCTATACTTCCTGCATATCTGCGTAGAGCCCATTAGTTAGCACAGTTCAATAGAACATATTTTTAGTATCGAAATGTCTGAACGTGTAAGCAGCGTACAAGCTCGGAAGCTATCGAATGATGTCGAATTAAAAGTTTCGAGTACTTTTTTAAATCATCTCTCATAGCATCTCTACAAGGCTGCCATATTAACGAAGTTACCTTATTAAATCAATAGCATTTTTCTGCTAAGTTTATGGAATATCTTTGATTATATGTTAAACAAACATAAATTTTGCAGCGAACTAACAGATTTTTTGGATATAAATGAATTTTCGGCTATACATGTTAACTGAGACCCGTTAAATTTAGCGGCTTTCTCTAGCTCGAGAACAAAATAATTTTAGCTGGCTACACTCGTCTGTACGCTTGGATTTTTGACAGTTGGCAAACAACTCATACGAGAATTAAGTTGCAAAAATGTCGCGGTCAAAAAAATCGAAGGAGTCTGATAGTAGTACCAGCGATAGTTCGTCGGACTCCTCTTCGAGTTCGTCTTCGTCGTCCTCGTCTTCTGAAAGCGAATCAAGTCCCGAAAGAATAAAGAAAACTGAAAAGCCAAAAAAACGATTGCCGGAACAACAACAACAACAACAACGGTCTCGATGGGATAATAGTCCCAATGAGACCGAAAGGCGCCGAAGCCGAAGCCGTAGTATCCAGAGAGAGGGAAAGAAACCGCAAAGCCGTAGCCCAGATATCAAAGAAGAAGTAAAGAGAAAAGTAAGCGAAAGACATACAAAGAGAGAGGAATCAATTTCTGGAATAAAAAAAGAATTGCGAGATATAAGTAGTCAAAGCCGGAGTCGTAGTCGTAGTCGCAGTGTTAAAAAGGCGACAAGTTTGAGCCGAAGTCGCAGTCCAAGTGTTAAAGGAATAAAAAAACGTACTGCGAGTGAGAGTCGCAGTCGCAGTGTCAGCGTAAAAAGGGAAAGAAGCAGGAGCGTGAAGAGAGAAGAAAGGAATCCCAGGAGCCGTAGTCGTGGCCGGAGCCGTAGTAGAAGCCGGAGTCCAAGTTTGAAAAGAGAAACTAGCCGGGGACGCTCGCGAAGTGTTGAAAGATATGATAGACGACGTCCACAGTATTGGAATAACGATAGGAGATTCGACCGAAGACGTCGCAACTTTGACCGCCAAGATTCTCGACAATTTAATCGTAATAGATCACGTTCACGGGATAGACAACGTTTCAACAACAGAAATCGTTATGATCGCCGCAGGTTGTAAAAAAAAAAAAAAGATTTTTTGTTTGTTTATATTATTATTAATTTTAATTTTCTAACATTTTCAGAAGCCGTAGCCGAAGTCCCAGAAATGAAAGACATACTGAACGCAATGAGCGCTCTAGACAAGAAAGATATTCACCACGACGTTCCAGTCCTAGGAGACGCGGTGGCTCCCGTGATCGTGATGACAAAAAATACGATTGGGGCAAACGAAATGACGACAAAGCAAATGAAGAAGCTGCAAAGGCACCAGTTGAAAAGGAGAAACCCAATTTCGGACTGACTGGCGCCTTAACAGAAGACACAAATAAAGTTAATGGTGTGGTAATAAAATACTCGGAACCGCCAGAAGCAAGAAAGCCTAAACGCCGATGGCGACTGTATCCATTCAAAGGCGAAACAGCTTTGCCAACTTTACACATTCATCGACAGAGCTGCTTTTTGGTGGGACGAGATCGTAAAGTAGTTGACTTAGCTGTCGATCATCCTAGTTGCTCAAAACAGCACGCAGCTCTACAGTATCGTTTAGTGCCATTTGAGCGTGAAGATGGTACGAGTGGCAAACGTGTTCGTCTCTATCTTATTGATCTCGAATCGGCCAATGGTACTTTTTTGAATAACAAGAAAATTGATCCGCGAAAGTACTATGAACTTTTTGAAAAAGACGTAATAAAGTTTGGCTTTAGCACACGGGAATACGTTCTTTTGCATGAAAATAGTAAGGAAGATCAAGAGGATGATGATGTGCATGTTAAAGCAGAGCCCGAAGACGTACCGGATGAACCCAATCCGTAGTTAATAGAACCGATAAAGTAACATATTTGGTTAATAATAGGATTTGTTTTTGTTTAATATTTGGAACAACTTTTCCCGTAGCTCTGCGTTGTAAACATTTCAATAATTTTATATTGTATTTTAATTGCTAAGAAGACATCAAAATAAAATATTTCGTTTAAATGTGTAGTACGTTAAACAAATGTTTTACCAAAACTATGAATAAATCAGCTAAATATTCGTAATCATATAATATTAAAAATACTCCAAGAATCCTTAATAAACTATGCCATCGAAGCATTAGCGAACACAACTGCTTTGAATTTTTGCAACAAGAATATAATATGAACACAGCCATTCTATTTTGCGTTTTGCAAAAGTAAGGGACTTCATTTAAGCCGCCTTCATCATGTATACATACCATATGTACATATATGTATGTGATATTCCCTACTCTCAAAGAAAATCCTGTGTGCTCTTACTAGCGATGCAACGAATGTTTGCTAATAAAATTATTAAACCGTGAAGTACCATCTTCTATCAGTTCTTCAAAATGCTCGTGAGGAAAAGCAAATGGAAATTTTCGACAATTTTAAAATACGCTTTAACACCAAAACTGCCCATACTGATGAATTATAAAAAATCTCTCTGATAGTCCAGAGGTGCAAAGAATATCCGTCGAAGAATAAAACTCATACACTTTCTAAAAACCTGAAAATATATCTCATAAATTTGTGCACTCTGTTCTGATAACTTTATGCAAATATTTAATTTTTGAATATTTTTTTGTATGGAAACGGTTGACGCAGTAGGCATACCTTTTTAATAATTTCTATATAACATGGTGCATATTTTGCTTACCACATTCGTTTTGCATATTTTCCACAGCTGTGAAAACAATTTCTCATAAACATAGTAAAAGAAATTGTCAGCATATAGGTTTTTATATTCAAAAAGAAATCAATGTAAATTTTCATTATTATTAAAAATTATATCGATCTCTGGCAGCACTGCCTGGCATCCTCAGGAAGAGTACTCACGTGTAGGGATGCTCAAGTGTGATGAAAATATCGATTCTACGATACCAAAAAATTTTCCGCAGATATATCGATCCTACGATACTTTAACTATCAAATACCAAATCTCATTTCGTATGGCAAGACGATAGCAAGAATGAAAAGTACTTTTGGATATCAGTACTCGTCAACCATTATGTGTATCGCTAGATATGGAACAAAATAAGGCAAATTTGTAGGTCCGAGTCCTATTCATCGATAAATGAGTATTGGTACATTGAATTCTATTGTCAATCATAGACAGGTTATTATTAGTAAAATTAGACCCTAACCGTTATAAGGAAATGAAAAAGCATTCAAAAAATAAAATATACATTTAAAATAGATAGGCATACTGATTTGTCCTTACAAAACAAAACTCAAAGCGCTATCTATCGCAAAAATTCAAACTATACTTACAACTACCATCAATATTGCGATCAGATCATATCATATATGAGTGGATTTCAAGTTGCTGTCCACATATCTTGTGTTTCCCATGAATGGACACAACCATATTAACATGAGTGACATCTCCGTATGCATTTACAGAACACATAAATCGACTTTTCGTATTGCTTTGGCGCACTATGACGAAAACTACACGCTACGACTTATACTGCATTTACATTAAAGACAAGTGATTTTTTCATTTATAAAGTAAAACAAATTCTCTACGTGAACATATATGGCTTAGCGAGAAAAATAATAAATATCGATATTCAAATTATCATAACCACGATAACCAGCCTCCTAACACAAAAATTGTTTCAATATTTCCGAAAAAAAAATGTTTAACCTTTCGATGAATATGTAGATGCCTGCTCATAGACAGAAATGACATTACTCGAACATTATCGGATTTCAAAGTTATCGATTATTCGCACGATACCATTTTTTTCTTATTTTCTTGACATTTTAGGATCTTACATTTGTATGTACCGAAATATAAATTGAGAATTTTTGTTATAAGATTAAGAAAAATGATGAATAAATAAAATTTAGGAACTCATAACGATGGCAGACGGTTGTTGGATACGCGGCAAGATGAAACATTTGCTGCTTCCATTGACATGATGAATGTATTTAAGGAAGCAGCTACATTCTATCGCCTGAAATGTTTGTCGATTCTGGAGTTTCGCTATTCTTTACATATAAAATCACTAGATAGTTATCTACACGTAATGAATTTTCAACAACATTACACTACCACTAAAAATTGTTTTTTTCAAAAATTTTAATCAAGCATTTTGAAAACTCTTGCATCAATAATTAAATTCATAAACAAACAGTTGCTGTATTTATGCTTTGCTATCAACCCTTACAGAGATACATTATTGCTTGAATTTAAAATCACCTGTGTTAAGAAAGTCATAAAAGCAAACGAATAAGATTGACGATCATCTTCGGTAAGTGTAAGCGAATGCACCTAAAGGGAATTCGAGGATGACGATCAACTATTATAATGTAAGCCTCATATTTAGACTAAAAAAATCTCGATATATCGATATGGCATGGATAGCCAAAATAAAAAATTGGAATATACAGTAACGCAAATATGTGTAGTAATATGGAAAAATAGCTTCGGTCGAGTTATTCTTATAATGAGTTATTGGTACCATTGAATTCTTTTCACATAGACATATTATTCAGTAAAATCTATACCCCCTACCGTTATAAGAAATAAAAATATTCAAAAAATAAAATTCCATTTAAAATGAGAAGGCATACGATTTGCCTTCAAAAAACTTCAAAGCGCTTCTTCGCGAAACAGCAAACTATCACTTAAGCTACCATTCCATATTGCGACAGATCTTTATATACATATTTCATATTATGGTGGAGTTCAAGGTGCTTCCACATATTTGTTGTGTTCCGTGAATGGGACACAACCAAAGAACACAAAGTACATTGCGCTTTTTTATCAGAAATGATAAAGTTCGACTTTGCTCCTTTGCTTGGCGCCATGTCGCTTCACGCTCGCTTATACGCTATTTACACGTTAAGACATTTCGATAATGAAACAAATTTTCGTTGGCTAGATAGGCAGGGGGAAGAGAGAAAAACGCTACCATACCACATCCCCGCGCGTCCCTAGCCGACAAAAAGTGTGTTTCATTATCGAAATGTCTTAACGTGTAAATGGCCTCTTACAGAAATGAAACCGAAATATCGGATTTCAAAGTATCGATACCGCCGATACCACCTCTTCAAAATAACGATACAAATAATGTCAAATTTGAAGCAGGGTTGGAACTTTATTGCAATTGCAGTAGATCTACTGCGTTTTTTTTTTTGAAATTTTTGACATCTACTGCGACACTGCGAAAAGCTTAAAATCTACTGCGATTTTCGTCACTGGTGTCACTCGATTTTTTTTTTTTTTTTGCAAACAAAACTAACGATAACTACCAAAAATGTACAAATTTTGGCTATACATTATCAACACCGCAATTTTATTTATAACAAAGATACTATTGTTGTCCTTGTTTAATATCTTGGATTTTCCATTGAAGATTATATGTCGCGATATTAACAGTTTGACGACTGATATAACAGAAAAAAATCTTGCAAAAAACCTTCACTTCACATTGGAAGACGCGCAATATGGAGAAATATTTACATGAAATGTACTTTTTGTTTATTTTTTCTTTTTATTTGAAAAGAATAAAATATATTTTTGTTATAAAAAAAAGACCTGTAATGATTTTTATTTTTACTGCGCAAAATTCAAATCATTTTTGTTAAAACTGCTGCACTTTCTTCTTCGCCAAGTTCCAACCCTGATTTGAAGTCAAAATTTCGATAATCGATATATCGTATCGGTATCGTGCATCCCTACTCACGTGATATACATCACTAGCATAAGCGGAATCGATTGTGTATTGTGAAGCGAAATCAAGTTGCCGAAATTGAATTGAAATATCCTAATAATGCCGCCAAGAAGAGGACCCAAAGTTACTGCATTCACGATGTTTGCGAGAGAAATAATGGAAAGCAGTCCCTATATGTCGTTTCAAGAAGCAACCTCAAGAGCTGATCCCATTTGGATGGTGAGACAACAACAACAACAACAAAAACCAAATCTTGTTGCGTCTTGCGTTAATTACTATGCTAGTCTTATTTTTCTTAAAAAAATGAGGTTACTTTGACGTCATCGATGCTGTCTTTATGACCTTGGATTCGAAACGCATGACAATTTTATGGGCAATTTTACATTGGTAGCAAAATTGATCGTGTCGTTACAGGTGATATTGTCAGCTAAGGACTCATAGTACTATAGCAAAAATAGCATTTGAGAGCTCCACATGGTGACACACTATCTTTTCGAAACAGGATTTATGGACTTTTCTATGATTTAGGTTTTTCGTCCCATATGTAAAATGAACTCAGTTTTATGAGATGTTTAGTTTAGGTGATAATGCGCTTTAAAGTTCAAATGAAAACGCACAAAGTAAACCTTTGCCCCTTGCCTTGCCACTTATATAATCGTGCCTATTATCTATTCCGACGGATCGAATCCGTTCGGATTTTTCTAATTTTTATGAATGAAAGAAGAATACAAAAATGTTTTCAGGAATTATTTTATGATTTAAATATTTGTATTTTTCCCACCAATTAAATGAATTAAATATTATATACAATTTAATAAGAATCAAAATATGAACAGCTCGCTTCTACGACGACATTTTATCCAATGAGTGATGCTGTCATAGGTATGTCATTGATGAAATCACCGATGACTTTGTTATGCAGTTATAAACCTTAGCACATTAATACATTCCGTATTGTTTTAATTGTATTTTTCACTTTTTTTTTTTAATATATCGTAAAATTATTTTTATAGAACATGAGTGCAGATGAACGTGCTCCATACTATGATCTGGTACGACATTACAGGCCTTACCATGGAAACAGAGACGGAGACAGACGCGATACATACGGAAATACATTAAGGAATATTGAGCAAGAGCGACTCGAACGTGAAAACAAAGAGCGCAACATGAAGCGTACTATCGAGAGTACAGTGCGGAATAGCGTGAATCGAGATGGTAAATTAAATTTAAAGAATAATAAAATATTTAAATCATCTCAATTATTTGCTATTTCTCTTCTTCGCGTCAGAGTTTGAGAAGCAAAGCTATTTCCTTATTATGGTGAATTATTTTACGCGCATCTCAAAAGATGGACTCTATATTCCGGCGGAATTATCGGTGTCAGAATTTTCACTTAAGCATGGCGTAATAAAAAAATACCATACGTTTGTCAATCCTGGTAAGCGAGGAGCACAGGCATATTTTTGGCCTATTTTAATACTGGTAACATTTCAGGCGTCGATCTCTATGGGCACGTGCTTAACGCACAAGAGCATTCGAATGCAACTCATAAGCTTCCAATACCACCGAAAGCCATGGGTGAGCGTAGCATGATGCGGGTCTACAAGGATATTATAAAATTTGTCGGCAATGATGTCAATGAAGAAATCACACCAGTTTACACGCATAAAGACGCTATGCCGATTGTCGAATCCGTGCTAAATTTTCTGAAACGTGACAGTCTGGCTAAGCCAATCGAATTGCCTGTTTATTCAGCACAGCATTTGCTATTCATTATGAAGGAGGCATCGTGTGAAATTGGTGAACTTCCCAAAATCGCATCACATCACATCACTGATGCATTTTTCGAAAACGATGTCTTCGAATTTAATGCTGGCTTGTCTTGCAACGTAAGATGCATGCAATAATATGGTGTATGGTCGATGAGCTTCATTCATTCATTTTTTATCTCCTTTTAGTTTCATGAAGAGTTGGATAAAAGCAAATATTGCACTCAATCAATTGTCACACGATGGGGTTATATGTTTTGCGATTTTATGTGTAAAGATATAGCAATAACTCCCATACCAGGACGACATTTGCCGCCGATAGTCAAAGTCGCCTATGCTGTTATTCCGGGTTCACCATTACGTCCGAAGCCAGACGATGATGAGTATTCACCTCAAAGCAAAAGATTAAAATCAAATGCCTAAACCATTTTCTGTTCTCACAAATAGCGTTTACATGAACGCCGGCATGTATATCCATAAGTACAGTAGCTTTAAGGGATCGTATTACTAAGGGCTTAGTCTACATACAGTGTTAAAGTTTTCTCAAAATTTCATGTGTTTTTACTCGATATACATCACCAATTCCTTAACAGCTATTATAACTATTCATGGTTATAAATTTCCTTTGTGTCCTTAAACTCATGCCGGCATAATGCTAGCCGCCAATCGTAAAGAAATGACATCTAGATAAAAGAAAAGGAGAAACTTTAAAGTTTAAAAATTATTTTAAAATTTGGAGTTGTCAGCACGTTGCTTTGTCTCCCAAAACGACATAAAAGTGTTTCTTCCTAATCGATTGGAAGCTAGTTAAACACATCCAAAAGACCATGGTTTTTATTTGGAACTCCTAGCCATATAAGAAATATTTAAAAATCTAGGCTAAGTAATATGTTGGTTCGCACTGTTTAAAAAATTTTTAATTTGTGTGAATTTTTTGCATGATTTTTTGTATGTAGTTGTAAGGAAGAAAAGTTGGAAATTTAAAAAAAAAAAAAAAAATCAAATATACTTGATTTCTAAGTTTAAGTGAACTTTCGTTATAAGGATTTTGACTTTCATTACTTTGGAACTTCAAAATTTCCAGTTATACATATTAAATTCCATAATTTTGGTAATTCAAATGTTAGATTTATCGCGAAATGCTATATCTCTAAAAAAAAAAAAAACATTAAAATTTTTAAAAATTTATGTATTAATGTTTCTCTTTAAAATTATAATAAATATTGCGACGATTTATAATTACTATAATCACAAGAGTGATCGCGCGACACATAAATATATCTACAAAAATTAAAGGACGAGTTATATTTCGGCAATTTCGAATGGAAATAAATCTATCCTTTTAAATAAACAACTCTTGGGAGATCATACGCATTTTAAAAACTTTGGAAAATTTACTTTTAAAAAAATTACAAGAAAGGTAAGATTATTATTATTATTCATATATTTAAGCAATAAAAAATTATTGCATAAATTTACCGAGAGCACTAGCCACCTTTCAAAAAGTAGACAACGAATAAAATGTAGTCCTATATTGGGATTTATTTTACGGAAAGTTTTCCAAATTTTTAAAGGAAAGCGAATGGAATGCAAGCGGCTAGCTTTTCCATTTAGCCGTAACTTTGACAAATTTAACTATTGTTTGGAAACAAAAATGAAATGCAGGAAAGCAAAATGAATCCACGGGAACAGCAGTTGTTTCCTGCTTCATTTTTTAAAGGATGTGTTCTTTATTTTGTCAAATAAAAAAAAATTTTATATAAAAAAATCGAATAAGCGGAGCATTTGAAATGTATCTAAGTCTTGCTGCCAGAGCAACAAATTCGCCGGCGCCAAGCGAAGTTGTCAAGTTCGCGACTGAAGTCTTTGCGCAGGCAGTTGTGCTATAAAAAGCTAGAGCGATAGAGCAAAGACTTAGGACGCGAACGTGAAAAATTTTAATAAAAATATTACGTAATTAATGGACAGTCCCTAATTAGAAAAACGTAAGGGCATATACATAGATGCTCTAAGTACTAATATTCAGAACAAATGTGAGGAAAATGGTAGAAAAGCAAATCACGCGTACGGATAGAATGCTTGACCTCCATACATTTCTTGGTAAATGATAGGAGTTTCCCTAGAGCAATGAAATTTGGCATGGATGTTTCATTTTAAATGTCTATGAAATTAAAAAAAAATTTTAGAAATCAAACCACCCCCTCCCCAAAAAACATCCAAATTCCACAATTTTGAACCCACTGTGTTAAAATTTGGAACACAGCTTACTATTGTGCCCCAAAGTTGGAAAAGTTTAACTTCGTAACGCTGCCACGCCTATTTTTTGTGCCACGCCCAATCAAAGTTGGAAAAGAAAACACGTTCGCGTCTTAAGTCTTTGCTCGTAGTCTTTCCAAAGCCATTCTATAATGATTTAGCTTACATTGGAGGAAAATGAGAGGAGCAAAATATACTTTTTGCAAAGCAATTTTAAAGCTTAAGTGAAGTTATTTCGCCCTCGATTCTGAAAACATATACAGCTGGATTCTGAATATTCCCGGGGAATTTACTTTTCTCGAGAATAAAATTCTTCTTTTTTTATATGTTTGGGAGAAAAATTTGATGAGGAATGGGTATTTGACTCATACCCATAATTTTCCTTCCCTATCTACGAGTATTTAAAAATGAAGATTTTTAGTCTTGAGAAAAGCAAACTCCACGGGAATATTCAGAATCGGGGCTAATATTTATAGACTATCCTAAAACCAAATTAATAACAACCAAATGAGGAGAGCTCGCCTTCAAAATAAGAAAAACTAAAATTGTTTTTTGTTTTTTAAATTATCAACGATTTTTATATGTGTTTATATAGATTTATGTATATTCATAAAATAGCTTTAAAAATTAATATTGCGCCATAATTATTCAAAGTAGTTTTATATTTTTATAGTTATTTACATTCATATCTTTAAATAAACTTTGTTTAGGATATTTCTTTAACTTGTTTGTTTCTCATAATTTTTGTTTTGATTTTCAACACATCATAAAAGGCTGCATAAAGCTTAAATGTTCTTTCTTTTTTTTTTTTTAATTCATACATTCTTTATTTGCTTGTATATATAGTATATATAGTTGTATATATAAATCTATTTACTGTTCTCTGTACTAATAAAGGTACTTGGAGTCTATGCTTAAGTGTCAGATTTAAATATTTTACTTTTTTTTTAGATCAGATCTTGTTTTTTTTTTTACTAATTAGTTTAATTTCTTTTTTCATTAAATTAAGTATAATTTTTTTTTTCATTAAATTTAGTAGAACCTTCAGCTTCGAAACTAATATTTAAGTAGGTATGTAATTTAATGATTGAATTTTTATATGCATCGGTTGTACATGTCATTCCTTTTCTTTTATTTCGTTTCCTTTGATTTTTACTCTTAATATTTATTTCGAATTTTCGACTAAATATAACAATCACGAGCAACGCATTAAATTGACTACACAAAAACAATAAAAAAAAAAAACAAACCGAAAACAAATTGAAAACAATTAAAATTAGTATTGCAACAATATTGACTAAGAATTTATCTAAAATCTTATTTAAAAAAAAAAAAAAAACTTTCCTAAGCTTACATAATAGCATTAACATGAATATATTCTCTTATACATATGTTTATGCAACCGAGCTTGACATTGGTATGGATTTAATAAATTTCGTTTCACTAAATTTAACATTTGTATATATATTTATAAATTGAATTTTTCATATTTACTTTAAACATATTTCAAATTATAATTAGTGGAAAACGGAGTTAAATTTTTGTTTTCGATCCAGAAGTGCTCAAAATAATGCTTCTGAGATTGCATTAGTTTTCGATAAACGCTTTTGAAGTCACTGGAAATAATGCAATGAGTGTACCAGAACTATTGAAAAAAAAAAAAAAAATTAATAAATAACATTAATTTTAAAGAACTTGAGTTTCGTCAAAAAAAAAAAAAAAATACATTATTCCGGTCCAGAGCTTTTTTAATTAACTAAATTAAAAACTTAAATCGAAAAAAAAATGTTGTGGTAATTTTTCTTAGCTAATGAAAAATTTTTGATATTTTTTTAAATGAAATTATGTATACATATGTATGTATGTATTTGTTTCTCTCTTTTTTTATAAGAGTTGTTGTAAACAAACCTTTCTTTTAGTAATCTTAAAATTTATTACAAAGAATCAAGTTTTTTTTTTAGGCTTAAAATCAACAGTAACGAATAATAAACGCACTTATCAACTTTTTCATCTTCACTAGATGTACTCATTCGTAGTGTTATACTTGCAACTAATAGAGTCTTATAATATATAAAATTTTTATTTGTTTAAGTTCTTTTTTTCTAATTTTAATTTATGCAGTTTTGATTTTGATCATCAACCAGAACATTGTTTTTATATTAGAAATTAGTTGTTTTTTTTTTCGTAAAATGAAATAAAATTTAGTTTTTCAGTCAGCGTAAAATTTTTTATAAAGAATATAGCTGCCTAAAAGTACGCCAATAAAATGAATTGAAGAAAGCTTTTGTTGTCGATAAAAAATTAACAATTTATGTCCCGTGAATTTGTTGTAGTCCACCGAACTTCGTTAAGTATTTGTGGATGTGACGGAGCAGTATCGCGATATGGACATACAGTGATCTTCAGCTACATAATTTTGTTTTTTTTTTTTTTCTCATATTTATTTAAGCAAATCAAAGTGATTTATAATTTTTTTTTTCTTTAGCAGCAACACGATCTGACTTTTATTTCTTATGATAGTTGCTGTAACTGGAGCATTTAATTTGTAGAGACAATTTTATTTACTCTTGCAGGGAAACCGTGCATACTTTTAGGCAATTCATAAAAATTGCATTGAAAAGCTCATAGATTTAATTTCATAAGATCTTAGCCAAAAAAAAAAAAAGCATCTTGAAGACCTAATTTCTTTATCCTCGTATAGAATTTTAGTTTGTTTATTTGACTTTCATTTCATGTGTAAGAGTGGAATAGCTTGATAGTTACACTTAGCTTTCTACTAGTTCATTTTCAATGCTTTCTCTTTCCACATTACTATTTGTATTGTTACTAATCTAAATACTTTTGTCACTTTACGTTGTTCTTAACTAAACGGAGTTTTTTCTTATATACTTCGTTAAATAAGGCGTTAAGGTTGTCGAAGTTTGTAAAGAAAATTTTGAAAAAAAAAAAAACGTTTTTTGTCTTGTAAAAACACGTAACACATGCACGTAAATAGACAAAATATTTTTATATAATATAAATATGTATAAGTATATATATGTATGTATATATTACTATGTGTATATAAATATTTATATAAAAAGAACAGGGGCTTAGGCTTTCTAAATGGAGGTGTAGTTCAATTTTTGCGGTTTTTTTTTTAGCTTTTTCTTTTTTTTTTTTAGTTTAGTTTTTCTTTTCTTTTTTGTTTCTCTTTGATATTGAATTTTTTAAACTCTTAATTTCAATTTAGAACAATAAATCTAGAGTAAATTTAATAAAAAGACCTTATCAAATATGTATATTTATATGTAGTTATATGTGTATAGGTTTGTCTATGTGTGTACCTTGTCTGCCTATTAATATGTAGATTTGTTAGATTCTAGGTTTACTTCTTCTCTTACGCTTATTGTGAAGCATTTATTTCTACAAAAAACAAATTGTGAAACTCAGATCTTGAGTGCATCCATTTAGCACTTGTTTATTTTATTTTTAGTACCAAGTATTTTTGTTTTTTTTTTTTAGTACTTTATCATCCTTTTAACGCATCCATGGTGCCTTGCGCTTGAATTTGGTGCGTAAACTACGTACGGATTTAGTTTTCTTCGGTGGTGTTGACGAAGCTAAATGTTGAATATGCTGATATTGCTGTTGGTGATTGTAAAGATAATTTCCGCTTGCTGATGTTGATGTTATGCTACTGTTGTTGTTGTTGCTGCTGTTGTTGCTGTTGTTGCCATGATAGCTTTGTGTATTGTAGCCTTCATCTAGTGTGCTGTTACTGCTAGCGTTGTTGTTGTTACTGTTGTTATGGTTAGAATTACCGTTATTGTTGTTATTGCTGCTGTTCAATTGCCGCTGCTGCGTTGTGTATGCAGAGTAATTGCTTAACAATGACATTTTACCAACATGATGATGTTGTTGCGGTTGCGGTGACGACACGTTGCTATTGCTTTCCAAGCATGCCCTAAAATGTTCCTCTTCAACACTGGTCGAGGCTGGACGTTTAATTGGTGAGCAGGAAGCTGAATCGATAACCGATGAAAGCGAAAGTGAAAGTAATGCATCTACACCATCACGATGGCGTTTTTGATCTTCAAGTTCTTCGAGTGTTATGTTATGACTGTTGCAAAAATAAAAGGCATGGCATAATTAAAACTAAAAATAAATGGACATATTACCAAAATTCGATTCCGACTTACCCGTCTTCACTGCTCTCATATGCCGCATCCGATGAGGCACAATTGCTTTGATTATCACATCCGTTTTGTTTACCAACACCATTTATAATGCCACCATTGCTGTTGAGCACAATTGGTATAATGGCGCCACCGTTGCCATTGATTAGTGGTGTTGATGCACCACTCGTAGCTGCACTTCCACCACCAGCAGAATACGTATGATCTTCGCTTGGCGATGAAGTTATGACAGGCGAGCTGGTGTAAAAAACAAAAAAAAAAAAAGAGAGATCGCGTGAATAAAAATCTTATTAGCTAATCGATTTTTATTGATACCACATTGTAGCATAGTTTCAGGAGCAATCTAAAAATTAATTTCTTAGCTCCATGACTTACCCGTTTTGGAAGGTTTCGGTGAAAACTTTTGGTCCGTGTTTCAAGGCCAACATTGCGGTTGCAGCATTAACATCATCAATATTATCGACACCACAATCACGTGCTAAGCGTTCAATACTCTCGTAATTACTAAATGGACCCATTACAACGCCACCACCGTTAGTGTTGTTGTGATTGTTCGTGTCAACAACAATTCCGTTGCAATTATTTTGCATTTTATAATTGTTGTTGTTATTGCTATTGTTGTATTTATTATGTTTATTGCTGGTCTTATGATTTAAATTATTATTATTATTATTATTATATATTATTATTATTGTTGATGTTGATGATATTGTTGTTGCTGTTGATGATGTTGTTATTATTATTGTTGTTGATGATGTTGCTGTTGCTGCTCATGCTGATGCTCATGCTATTGTTTGTGTTGTTGTTATTATGATTAGTTGTACTATAATCGGACGGATATTCATCATCGGGAACATCGCTAAGTACACCGCTCGGCTCGCTCATATCCTTAAATGTCTTCGAAAGATTCGGAAACAATTGCGGATCGAATCGGGAAGTCAAATGTGCTTTATTAATGTTCGGTGAAGTTTGCATCGCTGGTGTTGCTGGAGAATGTTGTTGGCCATGATGTTGTTGTTGCTGCTGCTGTTGTTGTTGTTGTGGTTGCTGTTGTTGATGTTGTTGTGTGTTGTTGTTGTGTTGTTGTGCTGCTGCTGTTGTTGTTGCTGTTGCTGTTGTTGTGAGGATGTTGGACTTAAATTAGCATCTATCGTATCATATCCGATATTATTCAATTGCTGCAATGTTGCTGCAGCACTATTGCCATTCGCACCCGCAGCTGCCGCCTTGTGAGCAATTTTATCGACAGCCGAGTTGGGGAAGAATGGTGAACGTGTTAGAGCCTGTATTAGATTCTGACGTTGTTGTTGTTCGACACGCCAAAGTGAACCTTTTCCCATGTTCTATGGATAAGGGAATTTTGTTATTGATCAAAAAACAACAATCAAACAAACAAACAAATGATTGAAATTTAGCTAACTCACCGGTGCTTTCTCGACTTTAACGAAACTCTTATTCAATGATAAATTGTGACGGACGCTATTCTTCCAGCCAGTTGGCGCCGTTTTAAAGTAAGGAAAATGTTGGACAATCCAAGCATAGATCTCTTTGACTGGTAATGCTTTCTCTTGTGAGTCCTCAATGGCCATGAATATTAAGGAGCTACAGGAGAAGAAATTAATAAAAATAAAAAAAAAAACCATCATTAAGTTGGCTGTTTTTTTTGCTCATTGTCCATATTTTTCTAAAAATTTTTACTCACCTAAAACTGTACGGGGGTTTGTTGTGTGTATGAACGAGTGGATCGTATGGCACATTGTTCGGATGCTTTTGTTTTTGCGGTGTTGAGCTTCCTGTTCCATGGGATTTGCCTGTCGACGATGCTGGCTGTTGACCATGATAAGATTGTTGACTGTTGCTGTGATGTTGTGGCGTACTTGTTGCACTCAAACGAGCGCTCATAGAAGTGGTTGTTATTGGTGTTGATGATTCATTTAGCGATGTTTCAAAGTCTTTCAATGAATCATTATCGTAGCTGGAGTGTGATATTGGACTACGTATTGAGTGGAGGTTTTGTTTCTGCTGCTGGTGCGTTGAATGGTGCAGTCGCTGCTGATGCTGTTGTTGAATATAATGGTGGTTTGTTGTGTTGCTGCTCAATTGCGGGACATTTGTAAGCGTATAGTAGTCTTTGGTGTGTTGTGGCTCTGGTGAGGAAATTATGACTGGCGAGGAACTGAAGAAAAAAAAAAAAAAATTAACGAAATTATTTAAAATGATTTCAATGATGTTCTCTTAAGGAATAGAGAAGAATATCTATTTGAAAATGAATCTAAAAAGCAAAAGCTACACAAACAACAGACAATAGAATTGCTACATTTTAATTCAGACCTAAATGTATCTATTAGGAATTTAAAAAGCTTTAATAATTACAGGCACACTAGAATGTATGTCTTCATAGAAATTTGCGAGCTCCAAAGGCAAGACATATGTACATGAATTTATAGCATGGAACTGAGTGAGGTTCAATAAACATTTGCGGTGCTCTAAGCATAGTACATATGCTTTTGTTTTCATGAATATTTATATGCATACTTTTTGGTGGTGAATTTAAACATTTTCTGTTGTCACATTTAAAAGAACTGTTGGCTTAACGTACCTAAGCAATTGTTGTTGTTGTTGCTGACTCGTCGTATTGACAATACTGTACGAAGCAGGTAGAGAGCTAGTTGCCAAAGGCCCAGCAGCAGAAGAAGACGACGTTGTAGTAGCGTATAGTGTGGTGGGCGATGAAACCGCTGCGCTTGCCGTTGTTGGTGGCGATGGCGAGCTTGATGAGTTTGACGCGTAGTTGACCGCTATTGCGGTTGCACCATTTCCTAAAGTGAAATAGGACTTTGAAACAGGACTACTTCCACCATTGACAGCAGCTGTTGACGATGATGTTGACGATGACGACGAGGAGGACAACGAGGAGGCGGGCGAGGCAACCACAGTTATGGTTGAGGTAGGTGCAATGCTTTGAGAGGATATAACCGATGTTGGCGCCGATGAGACAACGAGCGCAAGTGCAACGTTGTTATTGTTGTTATTGGCAACAATACTACTGCTATTATTGTTTGAACCACCACCACCGCCGCTGATACCGCCGCCACCGCCGCCTCCATGATCTAAGACGTTCATTTTCTCACGCAAATATTTCTTGTGCGGATGATGGGTCGTTGTGGCGGTTGTGGCAAACTAAAGTTGGTGCAATGTTATTACCATTACTGCTGCTATTTGTGTTGTTGGTGTTGTTGTTGTTGTTGTTTTGGTTATGTTGTTTATGTCCTTGATAAATTGTGTTAGTGTTATGGTTGCCATTGACAACGTTTTGGTGGTTTATTGCATTAGTTGTTAGCAATGTTGTTGTGTTCGGCAGTGTCATCAATGTTTTTTGCATTGTGGTTGCCGAAGATGAGGAAGAACAAGTCGATGAAGAAGGCACATTTGTGTTGCTGTTGCTTTGATTTGTTGCTGAAACTGTAGTGGTTGTTGTTGCGCCAACAACGCTACCATTAAGGATTTGCCGTTGAGTCGGTATAAAATTACCATTTGTTGTTTTATACTCAACAACGGTTGTTGTACCGCTGGGTCCGACATGCACCGATGTTGTTGCACCGAGCGCAGCAATGTTGCTATAAATATGTTGATTGCTAGCTGGTCCATTTTTATCGAAACTGTGACTACCGTTTCCACCACCGTTATTATTATTGTTGTTGATATTATTGGTGTTAGTGTTGGCGGTGACACCAATCGGTGTAAAACGTTTATTGCTTGCAATAAACTGTTGCTGGAAATCGCTGACACTCAACGTTGTTATATGTGGGTTTGAATTGGCATCAATTGTTTGTGATGTTGCAATAACATTTTCCTCGTTGGCAACATGCGGCGGTAGCTCTTCGATTAGATCGTGTGCATTGCTGGCATTAACAATACAAATGTTGCTGTTGCCACGCTTTGAATTTATGCCATTAATGTTGTTGTTGTTGTTGTTGTTGTTGTGTGGTGGTGGTGGTCGTGTGGATGTTGCCACCTCCGCCGCTGACACTGCTAGTTGTTACAATACCCTTTATTAGATTACTATCACTCAACCAAGCTAACGACCGCAATTCCTCATCATTATCGGTGCCGGAGGTTGCAGCACCTGTTGTTGTTGTTGGTGTTGTTGTTGTTAAAACATGTTGTTGTTCCCCGTTGCTGCCATTGAGTGGTTCGGTGGCAAGCAACACAATGTTACCAACATTTGTTCCACCATTACCAGTTGCGGTCGCTGTTGTCGATGTTCCCTCGTACGTCGTATACTGACCGTTGCTGTTCTGTTGTACGAATAAATATTTCGACGTTGTTGGCATCGTACTGATGTTATTTATGTTATTACTTTTGTTGTTGTTGTTGTGGTTGTTGTGATTATTGATGCTGGTGTTGGTATTGCTCACAGTGTTGCTACTGTTATTGTTATTATGATGGTGGTTGCTATTGATATTGCTGCTTAAAATAGTTGCTTTTGTTGTTACACCAGCTGCGGCTAAAAGATTGCTTATATTATTGCTTGAAGCTGTTGTTGCGCAGGTCTGTGTTGCTAATGTTGTTGTTGTGTTATTGCTGCGGAAACCATTCGTCGTTGTACTTGTCAACGTAAACCTTGCCTGTTGCTGATGCTGTTGTTGCTGCTGCTGCTGATGCTGGTGTTGATGTTGGTATTGTTGATGATAATGATTGTGAGATTGCTGTTGCTGCTGCTGTTGCTGCTGATGTTGTTGTTGTTGTTGTTGGTTGCTATTACCTATCGTTGGTATGATCAAAGCACGCGCATCGATTGGTATTGTCGATAGGATCATATTCGGATTGCTGCTCAGGTTTTTTATGCTGCCACCGAAGAATGCTTTTGGCGTTGCCGCAGCATTTGAATTTATTGTTGTTGTTGTCGTCCCAAGATGATTCAGTTGTTGGTGCAACGTTGATTGCTGCGGTTGATGATGATGCTGTTGCAAAATGCGCAAGGTGCCCAAATCATGTGCGGTCAAAATTTGCGTTGGATGTTCGAGTGACATTCTGCAAAGGAATAAAAAATTTTTAAAAAAATATTAATTAGGTTAGGTTGTTTATATTTGGATGATTTTCCGATATTCCGATTTGGATGAAAATTTATATATAGAATAAGCGAAAAATGCTAAGAATTTTGGCGTCAAAATTTTTTCAAGAAACCGATTACAACTAGTCTAGTTAGGGTCTAGTTCCAAACTGGTCCAGAAAGGACCAGTTTTTTGAAAAAATTTTAGTGCTAAAATTCTTAGAATTTTTCACTTATTCTATATATAAATTTTCATCAAAATTGGACGTTATGAAATTTTCGGATATTTTTGGTTTTTGGTCCATAACTCTCTAAACTTCCTCTAGCCCCCCCCCCCCCAAAAAAAAATTTTTTTGGGTTAATGTCTTATAATTGTTCAATATACCACTGTGGAAAATATAAGCACTATCAAAGCAGTATTTCTCTAAACACGCCACTGCCGGGAGGTTTTTCCCTAGAAATTTTTCTCCACGTAAAAAGGAAATATTCGAAGCGGAATTTTATTGCAAAAAAAAAAAAAGAATGCGTTGAACTTTACTTTGAAATGTTCAAAATAATTGGTTCCTTTATATTCACTTCTCCATCCGCAAGGGGAATCATTTATTATTTACGGGCTTGGCAAACCCGCGGACCCTAGCCAACAATTCTTTTACAGTTCTGAATACAGTGGGGTCTCGTTATAAGTCGCCTCGTTATACGTCGATTCGCACTTACTAGACGTATCAATTAACACCCTGGTTCGCTATACGTCGCAAATGGTTCGCAATTACGTCTAAAAGTTTGGGGGAACATTTTTTTCGACTTTTGCGCCCCTAAGTGCCATCTCCAATGACGCGTCAGGTGCGTTCCGTCAATTGAGGTAAACACATGCAAGCATATGGAAGCAGCTCAAATCAATTGCGTTGTTGTGGACGCAGCGTAAAACGTTCTGCATCCGACGAATAATTGGAAATCAGACATTAGAGCAGAGATGCCAGTTGTAGGGAAATTTCATTTTATTGACTTTAATAAAATTTGTGTATCAATTTTTGAGCTTTGAGGAACCAATTAGAAATTATTTCATACAATCATATGAAGAAAACTGATTCGTTATAAGTCGATTCGCTATACGTCGATTTTTTAGGAACGAGAAACGACTTATAACGAGACCCCACTGTATTGGGTATGCAATCGAAATGGTAATGGTGTTTTTCATTCATCACGAAGGCCTGGTCTTTGGGAGGTCTCCTTGTGGAAGTCTCGCTTGGGTTGTGATTATTGACGGAGGTGAGGATGGCATTGAATCTTGAGCAAGGATTTTGATTGTGGTTATACACCTCGATGGGATCAAATTGGTACACTCTATGTATATGCAGTGGAGCACTTACAAAGTCTAGTGATGCCCACATCGGGCCATCTCCAGTGGGCTTAGAAAGGCAGAATTTTTTTTTTTTTTTTATTCCGATCCTTGAAGGTGGTTCTCAACAAATAATACAACTTTTTAAAACGTGATCGGAAAGACCTAAAAATATAATTTGATAATAAAACCAACAACAACAACAACAAAGACCACGACGACGACAACAACAAAAACTCAAATCTCATAACGACGATTACTGTTTCTCCAAAAGGCATTACGGCTATTGACTGATGAGTTTTTTCACGAACCGATTTGATCGGCTGAGAAACAACAACAACAACAACAACGTTCATGAAAGTGTAAAGTGTGCCTAATTCCTTCGCATGGTAACGCTAATTAGTGCAGCACTAGTTTCAAAAATTAAGCAAACAACTCTTGCCTGCTCTATTCTAGGGCACGGTAGCAAGCAACAACGCACAACGGAACGGAGTCAAAATCTTTTGATCTATTTGCATGACCTACAAATTATCTTATCGCAGAGTTACGAAACTTTTAAAACGATAGAAGTTAAAGAAAAAAAAAATAAAAGACTAACGAGCGATAAATCTCAAACACGTGCGTAGATATCAAAAATGAAAATATAGACGGATGACAATGTAGACTCAGCTTTATTTTAAAATGAAAAATTTTCACACTTGGCAAGTCGAAAATCTTTGTGAAAAGATCTATTCTGGTTTTTTTTTTTTTTTTTGAATCCTTAGCAATCTACCACCTATTTCTGTCCTTTAACCCCCTACGTGCGGATTCAGAGACTCCTGGTAGAAAGAAACTAGAATAAATTTAAAGAAGAATCTTATATAATGCCGATAAATTCGCTTCGAAAGCAAACATTGCAAAAAAAAAAAAAACAATCCATTGATTACATTTGACGGCACCTAAAAGTGTGCTTCACTTACCGTTTGAAAGGATTAAGCCTTTAAGCTCGATTTCTATAGTAAAAAAGAATCTGAATTCCATCTTTCAAGTTTGATTATATGATTGGGATGAATTTAAAATGTTTTCTTTAGCACTTTCCGATATTTCATTTCAAGTGGTCACACCAAAAAAAAAAAATGTATGCCTCTTTGGAACAGACTTAAAATTTCGAAAGAATTCTTATAGCTCTTTAGATCTGGCTAATTAAGTACTCTGTTAACACGAAACTGATTTGGGTAATTTCTGACTACAAGCTTAAAAGCTCAAAAATTAAAACAAGCGAGTCGTCATAGCTACCCGTATGTAAACAAAGTCAGCTTCTCTTAAAAACCAAAAAAAAAAAAAAAAAATGGTAAATAAATAAATAAATAAACAAAAATAAAAAGCAAAAAGAAAAAAGTCTTCAACATATGTACAAACATATGTTCTAGTTTATGCTCCTTGGATTTGTTTTTGTAGCAAGTCGGTGTTAAAATAAATATATATAAATACATTATATATAAATATTTAAAAATTTATGCATAGAAAATAATTACAAAGCGTGAAGGGAAAATTGAACTCATAAATGAATTTTGTAAATATAAATTGAGAAAAATCGAATCCAAGCCCCCATAAATGTAACAAAATCTATTTTACACGTGCTTTTGGGCTTTTTTTTTATTTGTATTTTGCGTGACAGAGCCATTTTAAAGCAACAGAATCGAAATGTGGCGTAAAATAAAAATAGCGTCACAGCACAGAATAAACAGAAAAAATACTTTCATAAAGAAAAAAAAAAATAAATAAAGCGTAAAGAGAATAACTTAGGCAGTGAGAGAGAGTGAGTGAGAGAGAAGGGAAGAAACTGAGAGGAAGAGAGAGAAAGTGATAGGGAGAGAGAGAGAAAGGGGAAATGTAAATTCTAGTGCTTCTTTCCTTATGAAATCGTCCAGCAGGTAAGACGAGCAATAAATAGATTAAGAACGAATAAGAGCTGCCAATTCTGAAGTGAACGCTGAGAAAAATTATACTTATTAAACGCTCCTCTAAGCATCTTGAGTCTTAATCGAACACACCGCGAAAGCAAATGATTTCACGCACATTATTCTTTTCTATTAAGTATGTATATTTTATAAATCTTATTATAAATCTTTTTTGGTCAATACAGTATTCCCCGGATATAAGCACCGTGCAAAATTCACGAAAAATAGTACTTATAAGCAGGACTTCTTGCATGAAAATTTAAGGCAAATGACACAAATTCGAGTTCATATAAGCGGGGAATTCTTATATCCGGGGTGCATACATATATACGGGTAATACTGTAGTTATGAAAAACTTTGAAATATGTACTCTGAATTAAACTTTCAATGAATGGAATGGGGAGAACTCAACTCGTTCAACGCAAAATCTAAAAGAAACCTTCACAATCGAGGACCGCTTTAAATAAATAGGTACCTATAAAATAAAAAAAAACAAATCAATTAAGTAGAAAAAAATTAAATACTTTTAAAATGTGCGAATCGAAAGAGAGATAGGCGAAAAATCACAGAAGAGAATAAGAAAATACATAATTAAAGAACAAAATTGCTCAAGTGAGAATTAACAATTAAATAAAAGAAAAAGAGGCATTCAAACTTTGAAAATTCCGATACAGCACAGCACAATGGAAAACAAACTGCCATGCCAATCGTTTATTTATACATATATTGTACAATATTCTACTTTGAGTTGTGGGCATGTAGGTACATATATGTTAAGCCTATAGAGTATATGCGTATGGATTTATGTATGTATGCATTTACCTACATATTCTTGTGTACAGGTGTAACTATAGCTACAAAAAAGCTCCCCATGCGCATGTGTATGTTTACAACTTTTGTTTATGCCCGCGTGCGAACAATAAACGAAGAAAAACCACAAGCGGTAAAACAGAACAAGTTTAATTAAGGGAATAAAATGAGAGTAAACGAAGCACAAATGTATGGAAAAACGAGCAAAAAAAAAATGGGGAAAAAGTAGAATAGAAGAGAAAACGCAAACGCAATGCAAGAGGTAAACGAAAACAATGTACAAAAAAATTAGTTTTTTTTGGGCATTCATTTTGTTCTGCCGTTTCACGAGCACTTTTTGCGGTTGTTGTTGCTTTTATGGCTGTTAATAAAATTGTTACACCTAATTGTTTTCCCCATTACTTAAACACTCGTGCATACATCAAACATATATGTATATTTGTTAAGCATTTTATTTATTACAGTGTACTAGAGTCCAATTTACAGATCATTGATTGGGACACTGTGCGTATGAGTGTTGCCAGTTCGCCCTTTTAAATTTTGTTACGTATACGTCGTGCACTTTTTTTGAGTACCTATATGTAATTGTTTTGTTAAGATAATTGATGTTAGTACCTACCAAAAGCTAAAAAAAATAATATATTTTTGATTCTTTCGAATGGAAAGGTCAATTTGGCAAGCGTCGTATGAGCTGGGGGAATTTTTTTAAATAAAATTTAATTGAATTAGTAGAATTGGAGTTAGAAAAATAGTCAATTAACTGGATTTATTGCAAGCTAGCGCACTTTTAATTGCATACATAGGACATTTATTTTCTCTACATAATCCTTGGTTTTTTTTTTTTATTTTTATTTTTCTGTGCTTGATATGAAAATGTCAAAAGTCGCATGTTTGTATAACTGTAAAATGATAAAAAAGAAAAAAGAAACAGCTATGCAAGTACAGCAAAACTATTTGGTGGTAGTTTGAGTACAATAAAGCCATATCCAAGAATGTTTAAAAGGGAAAGAGCGAAAAGCGCAGAAGAAAAGCTTCCAAAACGAAATAACTGGAAAACCGTATACTGACTGACTGACTGATTTGTCAGCTTTTGCTTGGAATTTGTAGCCACCATATGCTGCATGCATACTTTTCTTTGTTCAAGGTTAATAAGCAAATAATTTCATTTTAAAGCAAGAAAAAAAAAATGAAATTTTAATGAAAAAAATTCCATTTGAGGAAAATCAAAAAAGCATGAACAATGTACTCTCTTTAAAGCGTACACATACGGGATCGATAAATGTGTCCGCTTAACAGAGGTGTTCGCTTAAGAGGAAACTATTTGAGAAGAAAATATACTAGAGCATTCACCAGAAGCGTCCGTTTAAGAGGAGTGTCCGCAAGGAGAGAGTACACTGTATTAATATTGATGGGGCAGTGAAGGGAATTGTTATAAAGAAACAACAAAAAGTTGTGGGCGGTTGGGCATGGGCATCAAAACATACACATCTTCATTTTTAGACCTTTACGAGTGCTCTATGACAAACTGAACTTCCAGAAGAAGAAGAAGAAGAAGAAGAAGAAGAAGAAGAAGGAAAAAAATAAAATTGCTTCATATCATCAATTACTGCATTTGCGCATTTCAATTGATATTTTACTGCAAAAAAAAAAAAAAAAAAAAAAACAGAAAAGAAATGTACTAGAAAAATCAAGAGTGGCGCCGCTATGCTTCAATGGCATAAAAGAAAAAGGAAATTATTTGTCGTAGATAAGCGTAGCGTACATGACAACATACGCGCAGAACTACAACTCATTAATATAAGGGAACATACACACATACAGTGTGAAAAAATTGTCGATTCACTCAAATCATGCAGAAAATCAGTCTGAAGAGTAATTAAACAAAGATTTTTGCTTATCAATTTTCATTCATTGATTTAAAAAAAATTAAAAAAGAAAAAACACAAAATTAAATTAAGCATATTACAATAACATAAAGAATATCGCGTTTTTTTTTTTCGTGTAACAACCATCATCTTGATTTTGTTACTAGCATTATTAATTTTCAATTAATTTCTTTGACAGCTTCTCAAAGGGCAGCAGCCACGTGTTTTCATTCTTGTTTCCTCTTCCCTCCTACGTCATCGAACGGAAACATGCGCAGTTGGGACGAAATTCAACACAGAACACACACACACACACACACACACACACAAATGCATCTAAATACAAGACCACATACATATTTTTATATATAAACGGATATAAATCGTCGCGACTTGCGAGTACAATTCAAAACGGATTCTTGCGAATTTCCTTTTTGTTTACTTACTTTTTTTATACTTTCTCTTTGGTTGTGCGCTTTCGCAGTAATTTCTTTGCATTGCACGTCCATTCGTTGTAAATAAAAAGCCAAAAACATTTGCTCTATTCTCTCCTCTCTCTCTCTCTCCATTTCTGTGCTCGAACGCAATCTAACACTATGACACGATGAGCTGAACCCCTACTCTCGCATCTCTCTCTACCGCTCACTATATCTCTCGCCATATACATACATATCTCTATATTAAACGACCTCAACGAAATTTTTGTTTACACGCTTATTTCACCGCATTTGCTCTACACTCACTTTCGTTATTTCTTTTCATTTGAAGCTCACATTTGAGAAAAAAAGTTTTTGTTTATTTCGTTTTGAATATGAATACGCTAGCCAATAACAACAACTAAAAATATTCGTGCAAGCAGCACTAGCGGAAAAAGCGCATTACGTCTCTCCGTTGCTCTGTCTCTTTCTCGATTTGCGCTCTCATTATTCTTCTCCGCCTTTAAAACACTTTAAAAGAATTTGTACACTCATTTCGTTGTTGTTATTGCTGTTGCTGCTGCGGCTATTTTCAAAATGCCACCATTAATTTTGACACGCATTTATGAAACTATGTATTTACCAAGAAAATAAAATGAAAAAAAAAAAAAATTAAATAAATAAATAAACGAAATAAAGGCGATTATGTGACAAAAGAATGAATAAGAAAACGAGAAGAACGGAACGATGAAAAAACGTAAAATAAATTGTAGTTCAGCTAGAATGCTAGAGCAGTGCGATTGGGGAGGTAAGGGCGCACAAGTCACACGTTTTTAAATCAATTTAAATTTAATCAAGCAGTCCACAGTTGGAAGCACACACTGCGGGAAAATTCCGTTAAATGCGAGCATGAATTTCTTTTCCTAAATTCAAAAGGGAAAAATTAAAAATATTTTAAAACATTTTTTTTTTTTTTAGATATGGATGACATTACTCTAGGACGAGAGCACTATTTTGGGTGTTCACAAATACGGATTGCACACTGTAGTTCATATAGATAAATAGTCTTGTGTGGCGGTGTTTATTATCAAACTCCTCCGAATCGGATGGACCGATTTTTATGAAATTTTATGTGCATATAGGGTAAGTCTTAGAATCGGACAACATCTATTTTTCATTCCCTTAAATAAAATAGTTTAAGTACCCGACGTATGAGCAATGTTATAGTAGCAGCCTGTCACATTACGTGTACGTCTTATTTTTAAAATTAATGAACGGCTTTATTTTAAAAAAATGGAGGACAATTTTTTAACTTTTAAAACGAAAATCATATGTCTTCGATCGTCAAGTGAAAGAGCGAGAAAGTCGGATAGAAAGAGATTTGCAGATTTTTAGTTATTGATTTTTGGCACATTAATTTCTTCTGAGGCATTACGAGCTTCCGCGGATCAGCTAATAAATTCATAAGATTACAAATTCTATACGATAAAGAATAAGTGCGATTTCTATATCTACAGTGTACTCTCTCCTTGCGCACACTCCTCTTAAGCGTACACCCCTCTTTAACGAACACTTTTTGGTAATGCTCTAGCATTCCTTATTCTCAAATAGTTTCCTCTTAAGGAACACTAGAGCATTCCAAAAAAAAAGTGTCCGCTTAAGAGGAGTGTCCGCAAGGACATGGTACACTGTATATTGAATCGAATAAGAGTACAAAGAGTAAGAAAAAGCTTGATAGATGGGTGCATATGAAATCGTTTTGTTCAGCTTTTTCAGTTTTTATTTTTCTCAGTGTAATACAATTCAATTGCAATAGACGACCTAGAACGACAGCTCGTTACGATGTCTCGCAGCTCGTAGAATATTATTAATGCATCAAACATAAGAATTGTTGTTATGAAATTTTAAATTAATATTTATGGGTATTTTTTCACTCAATTACTCTGATTGCGATCTAAATTCTTCAAATTCGAAAAGAATATTGCTGTCATAGTAGAGAGATGTCTTATCGTCTCTCTTATTTCAAGATAATAGGAGGCACTTTGTGTGACAAATATTCCTCTATTTTGTTATTTGTTTTTACACTGAAAACTATTTTATGCAGACAATGACTAGAGTGAATGGTTCTATGAAACAAATTCCTTTCGGGTCGTTTTTGTCACATTAAACATTAAACGATATGATAATAAAGTTTTAAGAGTTTTTCTCCTTTTAGGTACGTACATTCATTCCAAACGAAAAACTCTTGAATATACAAAAATGGGGAAAAAACTAATCAATTTCATTTCTGAGCTTCATTTTGTACTTTGATTTGACTCATTCGTCTATTTTTGTCATTTGTGATTTTTTATTTTTATAATTATTTTTTTTTTTATTAAGTATTTGTATTTTTGCCTTGTCTCTTAAAAATGGCGATTTTAAGAAATAAGAGAGATATCAACTCATAACAATAGAGTAGAGTATTATCCCTATAGGAATAATCAGGGAAAAGGCAAATGGATTCTAGACTAAGCTCCAAAATTTTCTCCCTCTCTTTATCTCTATTTATCTCTCTCTCTCTATCAGGTTTGTAGAGAGGGGGGTGGAAAAGGGGGATTTTCCCCGGGCCCGGGCTTTATGAAGAGGCCCACAATTGGCAAGGGGATTTGGTTTTTTTTTTTTTTTTGATCGCACATTCCTGTGAGGATCCCGGAAAAAAATCCCCCGGGCCACAGATTTCTCTCTACGGGCCTGCTCTCTATCTTTCTCTCTTTATCTCTCTCAATATTTTTCTATCTCTCTCTATCTCTCTCTATCTCTCTATCTATCTATCTCTCTCTCTCTCTCTCTCTATCTATCTCTCTATCTTTCTATCTCTCTCTATCTCTCTCTCTCTCTCTCTCTCTCTCTCTCTCTCTCTCTTCTATCTCTCTATCTATCTCTCTATCTATCTCTCTATCTATCTCTTTATCTATCTCTCTATCTATCTCTCTATCTATCTCTCTATCTATCTCTCTATCTATCTCTCTATCTATCTATCTCTCTATCTATCTCTCTATCTATCTCTCTATCTATCTCTCTCTATCTTTATCTCTCTCTCTCACCAGAGAGAATACCAACTGATTTCTCTCACTCATGAACGCCAGCTATGACTTATAGCAAGAGAATGACCGCACTTCGTCACATATTTCCAGCTGGATCCAAGCAACTTTGTAATTACAAACAATTCTATAGTTCAACACATTCATACGTATGTGTGTATATAGCGGCTGAGATTCATAAGCAATCAAGAATGTTCGTTAAATGCACTGTCGTCACAGCTAATCATCATTCGGTGATTGGAAAAATCGAAGAAAAAATTATTTTCACTTAATTTAATTCCAGTTTTTTCTCAACGAAATTCGATTGCCATCTCTATTTAGAATTTTGAAACTATTTAAAATTAAATTTTGAATGCAATCAAAGTTAAAGTTAAAAAAAAGTTCATAGTTTATCCGTACGTAAAAGACTGCAATGACTCAACTAACGCATAAATGTTTCATTCACTTCACTTTCAGCCACTTCCTACAGAGAAGCTTTCCATTTAAGATGAAAAAATGCATCTTCTTTGTTTTTACCAAAATTATTGTAGAAAAAATTCTTCATTTTAAACGGAAACTTCAAATACGAAAAGTGCAAATAGAATTGATAAAAAATCGAATGAAAAGAGAATGAAAAAATAATAAGTACTCCACATAGATGGGCAACTGCACTAGTTTTTTAGTGCACTAACCATTTCACTATCACTACTTTTTTTTAGTGGTAGTGGGATTAATATTTAATTACCACTATATGGTTAGTGGTAGTTAAGTAAAAGAATTGCACTACCATTACATGGGTAGTGGTATTTAAAATCGAAATTGCACGACCACTACTTTTTAGTGGTAATTGAAAAAAAAAATTCCACTACCACTAAATGTAGTGGAATTTTTAAAAAATAGCACTATCGCAAAAAAAAGTAACCATAAGTTGTCCCCAACTGGGCACGAACCCCCACTGTATGCACTTAACCACATCGCTTACCCGTTGCACTCTAAGGCTAGTTAATGATTCTTAAGTTAAGCGCACTAAAAAGTAGTGGTAGTGCAATTTCGATTTTAAATACCACTACCCATGTAGTGGTAGTGCAATTCTTTTACTTAACTACCACTAACCATATAGTGGTAATTAAATATTAATCCCACTACCACTGAAAAAAAAATTGTAGTGCAATTTTAATGTAGTGCAATATATATGCCCATCTATGGTACTCCATCACAAAGCCGATTTTTTTTTTAAAGTTTTATTCTACTTAATGAGCACCTTAATTTTTTTTTCTCTTTATTTTCCTTTTACGAATATCGTTTTTCTCACTTTCTTCGTTGTGAGTTTCTGTCAAAAAAATAAAATATATACATACATATATATAAAAAATAAAAAAAAAATTAACAAATAAACAAATAAAAAATTGCAGACTGAAAAACTAACAAAATATTGACGCCAAGGCCGACTGACTTAACTTGAATAGTGATACACGCATACCCGAAGTCGCGCGCACACAAACATCCAAATATATACACATGTATACATACATGGTAGAGCAACGGGCAGTGGTGCAACCCCTCTTTAACCCTTAAACGCCCACAACGTAGCAATATGGCACGTTTTCAACTTAAAACGACGTGTCCATAGATACACACACGAACGCACACGAATAGAGAATGGCGAATAGCGAATAAGGAATAGAGAATACACAACACCGGACACTTTACGTCCAAGACTTTACGACACGACACAATGCGACGCGACGCGACACGGCATTAGTGGTCGTCGTCGTCGTCGTAAGCCGTATAAATGTGCCCTCGGACCAACAATCGGACGAGTTTTCTATTATATACAGAATTTGATTTGTATTTTTTTTTTGTTGCACTTTTTATTTTTCATCGTTTTGCATGTTGTTATTTATTGTCGTCTTCCTGTTATTCTTTCGCTGTGTTTCGACGCCCGTATATCGACATATGTCAGTAGGGTTGCTTTCTTTTCAATTTTCGCGCCTTTCAATGCAACTTTTTTAAGTAGGTACCTTTTGGGGAAAAGACAACAACAAATAGAATACAATTTTGAATCTGATTGGGCTCTCCTAATTGATTCGCTTTTAGAAAATATTTAGGTATATAAAAAAATAATTAAAAAATAATAATAAAATATAATTATAATAAAATATAATTATAATAATATATAAAAATAATAAAAAAAATTACAACAATAAAATAAAAAAGATTGGAAATTTCTTTAGAAAACTTAAAACTTAAAATGATGCAGAAATTTCCATAATAGTTAACCCTTCCTCCTTCGTACATCGAAGTCCTTCGATTTATGAGACAAGTTCTTTCGACATGCACTGGAACGTCTTGCATGTGTTTGTGTACTGCATACACACACATGGATAGAACATACACACATACATACGTCAATACTTATAGGTACGAGATACTGATGAAATATCGAATTTAAGAAAAGAAAATTAATTTGTAGTTTTCATAAATGTTTTTTAGAGCTAGAAAAGAAAAATTGTAGGTGCATACTTTTTCCTTAGATCAGCCATTTTGTTCAGCTTGTTCGGCTACTTGTTGTTGTGGTTGTTGTTGTCGTTATAATTATTATTTTATTATTTATTTTATACGCCTATATGTAGTTACTTTGTTTTTTTGCTTGCTTTATTTATATAATATACACTTTTGCACTTTCAGAACGACGGAAAAAAAGACGAAAAGCACACAATAAATTCAACGAGAATAACAAAAAGTACAGATTATTTAGCATGATTCACAGTCAAAGGAGGTAACAAAACAAAAAGAAAACACTTTCTTATTTCCATTTCGTATTTTGAGTGCTTTTTGCGCTGTATCAATTTTAATCATTTGTTATTATTTATTTTTTACTTTTTTATTTTTTTTTGGTTTTAAAAATTCCTTTTTACAGTTTTTCAACGCACGAATTGCAACTTTTCATTTCATTATGGACAAATGTTTATTTATACGCTTGTATGTATACACTTTTTTTTTGCTTAGTTTTGAGCAGTTTTTTTTATGAGTTCGACAACCATGACGTCACACGGTTTTTATTTATTTTTTTTCTCTTTTGCTTTTATACATACGTAAGTAAGGACCTAAACATTTTTGTATCGTAGATGTTTGAGATATTTGTGTGTTTGTTTTATAATTTCTATTTATTTATTTAGTTATCTTTCCCTCAAACGCACCTTAAGGCAACGAGTTCCCTAAACCGACGACTTCGAAACGAAAGAAACTAGCTTTCTCGAATTAAATTCAATAAAATTTTTTGTTATTTTGTTTTTTTGCTATTTAATTTATAATTTTTTTTTTTTTTTAAGTTTTGATTATTTGAAAAAAAATGTTTTTCAAGTTTTTTAAGGCAACGAAAAAGCGAAATTTCCACGTTTAGCTGTGACAACGACGCGATTTGTAATGGAGACGAGCTAAATACGGAGTCGGCGTTGACGTGTTCGCGCTTTCGGAGACGCTATCGTCATCGTTTGTGCTCTTATTATTGTTATTGTTGCTGTTCTTGTCGCTGTTTTGGTATTTCTTATAGTTATTGTTGTTGTTGTTGTTGTTTCTGTTGCTGTTGCTGTTATTCTTGTTGGTTGATGAGAAGAATGATTTGTTGTCTGAGTGTTGCTAGCTGCTGTTGTATCTGAGAGCGCAATTTTATGTGTATGTATATGTGAGTATGAATAAAATTAAGATTCGAAAATACTCTATGTATTCACAACGTTTATTATTGGAAAATGAGAATTTTTTCTCTCTAACTTAAATAAGCCAAAAAAAAAAAAAAAACAACTTTTGTTATTTAGAGTTAAAGAAAAATTTGACGAAGAAAAATCGCACAAAAAATACACGTTTAAAGCGTTTAAAAAAATTTCAAACAAAATTAAAAAACATAAGCAAAATCAAAAGCAAAAGTAAAAAAAAAAAAAAAAGAACCAACAACCGAAATCAACACTTTTTCACAACTACGCAATCTCACTTGCTCTCCTTCGTTTCAAGAATATGCAAATATCTGATTTGCTTTCACACTTATACAACCTAATTTTGCTAATTCTCGCGCCAGTGCCAATATCCGCTCTCTCGAAATCCATTTGCGCCTTTTAAACAGCATTGAGCACGAGTCACAACAAAATTTTTACAAAGTTTGCGCACTCACACAGAACCGATAAACAACAAGAAAAATCACAACACCTTCACATACACATGAACAATGCATACATTCGCTCTTTCTCTTAAAATGCCAACCGGCATATGGCAATGTTGCGATTGTAGGCAGTGGAGGTGCTCGCGAGTACAAAACAAAAATCATACATACTCTCATAGGTCGAAAGTTTCGCATGTAGTATGAGTAACGTCGGTGCATGGCGCAGCACACATACGCACACGTGGCTTTGTTGGAAATTGAAACCGGTACAACACGTCGAATGAGTAAAAATAAATAATGCGTTTGTAGTGTAGCGCTATCGTAACGTTAACGTGTTGCTTTTTTGTTTTTGTTTTCTTTCTTTCCTTTCTTCTTCGTTTGTTTTTTTTTTAATTTTTTTTTTTTATTTCCCTCAAAGGCGTTCTGAGTAGTTTTAGTTTGCATGTGGTTTTTTCGTATGCACTCGCAAACTTAACCATTGTTTAAGTGTATCTGAATTTTGTTTGGATCTGAGTGGTTTTTTGTCGTATTTGTCGCATATTTTTAACTACTTACTTAAAATATATAAGTATATTATAATACAAATATAAATGGTTTTTTTTTTGTTGCTCGTTTTGTTATTAAGTTTGTTTACTTTTTTATTAAAAAATTTTTTTTACATGGAAATATTATTCTAAAGAGTGTGCTAAAGAATATCAGTCTAAATTTTAAATGAATCAATTGTCTGATTGTCTATTAAATCAAGTGGCTCTGGGATAGCGTAGGGGATGCGTGCTGTGCTCTTGATCCCAGGGTCCGAGGTTCGATTCCCGGCACAGGCGAAACGGGTTTTCAAAATGTTAGGGGCACACTACATAAAAAGACAAACACTCACACAAACACAAAAAAAAACCTCCTTGGTATCACAATGGGCCGATTAACGGCCCAAGTGGCAACCACTTCAACCTATCTACCTAACCTAAATCAAGAGCCTTAAACAAAAAAAGCTAAAAAGTTCTAAGGAAATTTTTTTCATTACCTTTGTTAAGTTATGTACTTATCTATTTTCAATATCATTAACTTTGAATATTATTTAACAAAATCAAAATTTTTTAAATATTAAAATAGGTTGGAATCTTAACTTTTATTTCAATTGCTTTATTTTGTATATTGCTCTATACGTAGTTTTGAAGTTCTTAATATATTGCTATACCTGCCCTCGGAGGCATTTTGGGTCGAACGAACATACATACATACATATGTACATACCTATATATCTAATCCTATAAAAAAAACAAAATTTCCACATCTTATCTTTTAGTTTTGTTTATTTTATGTCAATAGATTCCTCAAGTGACTTTATGATTTTTTTTTAATTCAGCATGTGAACACTTTTCGCTCAACCATAAAAATAAACAAAATAAAAACAAAACTGAAATCAAATTGGCAAAGCGATTGTGATATTTTCGTGCTTCTTCACGCGTACAATCGTTTTCTCGAATTCAGCAAAATTCAGTGCAACAGATTTGAATTCTTTTACCGAAAATTTCACCCAACACAGGAAAGAAGAACAAAAGCACGTCAAAAAAAATAAATAAATAAATAAAATAAATTGAGTATTAAGCGTGAAAATGCCAATCTTCTTTCTCGCTAACAAGCAGAGAATTTCTCCTTTTAAAATAAGGAGCATTAAATCTTCTAGAATTCGCTCAATTAAAAAATAGAATAAAACGAAGAAAAAATTTTTGTTTTAAAATGAAATATGGCGAGCGGCACAAAAGAAACAATACCGGTACAATGCCATCAAAAATTCTACTCTCTTCCACACGTACACATATGTATGCTGCACACGCTCAGGCGCGCGCACACACACACAGACACAACAATTGAAGTGCAAGTGAAATAACAGCGCATTTACACTGCTAAGTGCAGCGGAACGAAAGGCAATGAAAGCTTAAGCCAAAAAATCGAAAATGCCGCAAAACAAGTACAGGGTTTCGGGGCTTTATCCCGTAATTCGTATCGAATCGTATCGTATCGAATAGCAACGCGACGCATACAAAAATTCAGCTTTTTCCGGCTCTTTCAATGCGCATGATATTTTTCCTTTTTTACTTTTCATTCTTTTTTTTTTTTTTTTTAATTCTAAATTTTGAATTCGGAAATATTTTTGAAATCAAATAAACTCACACGTGCGCGCTCATATACCCCCTGCAGAAAGTTTGGGGTCAATTTCAACATAGTCACTAGACCCCGGTATGGTCCTAATGTCACTAGTTAAAATGACGGCAGTTTGTTGTATGAAATGTGACTGCAGCGGCACTAGATCCTTTTTAACCAGACAATGTTTAGTTGAAAGGAGATCTACGGAGAGTGAGATTGACGATTTCTTTACGGTTTGTCCTTTGATTGCGAAGTAGAAAAAAAATTTTTATTGTCAGCTGTAATTTCGCATTCTGATCATTGAATCATCAAAGGATAGTTAGCTGAATGGCTCAGCAACGCGGCGGTGTGGGTTCAATCCCTGGCTCGGCTGGGAATTTTTTTTTTTTTTTCAATTGCCTATGGTTTTCTTAAGTACATATTTTAATTAATTTTTTTAATAGTTTATTTTGAAAGAAAAAAAAATTTCCCCCAAATTTGTAAGCTTTTTTATCATAATTTAATTTTTTGGAAATATTTTTTTTCAACTAAAAAATTGTTGTACTGAAAAATTCGATACTCGCGTTTCACAAAAACCCGAGCAACCAAAAATTTAACTGAGCGTTTGGATCAAGACATTAAATTTGCTTGTTTAGCGTAATGGTTAAGACGCAGACTTACCAGCCCAGATATCAGCGGTACGAGGTTCGGCCGAGCAGAGAAAATTAAAAAAGAAGTAAAAATATATTTAAAAAACAAAAAATCAAAAAACAAAAAAATAAAAAAATAAAAAATAATTTTTTTTTAAATTAACAAAAATACAAATTGACCAAAAATCGACCCAACTGTATATACTCCCCGGTCTAGTCTTCATGTGCAAAAACTGTGACTAGTTACTTTCCAATGACAGCATAATGTTAAATGTGTCAGTTCGTTCCATGCAAAAGTAATTTAAGTGGGACCAGTCATAGTGACTTTTGGTCTACTCCTGGGAGTAGCTATCCCCGTAGTCCCACTTACTGCAGGGACCCTTTCCTCTACCTCTATATCTCTATCACTCTCTCACCTTTCTCGACAGGCGACTAAACTAATTTTTGTTGTTGTTTTGTGGTTGTTATATACAAACATAAACTACGGCTTTTTAAATGGAAACAAATTTTGTTAAAATAAACATTAATAGTAATAAGTAAATGACCGAACATATTACAGTACACTCAGCTTAGGATATCAAGTTCCTCGAAACTTAAGTCGGGCGAACCTGTCAATACTTACAAGATACAATACGACACGTGGAAACGTTTAGCTTTTTTAGGATTTTGAAAAAATTATTGAAGCTAAAGTTATTAGGACGCTTTTCATACCAAAATGGTAACAAAAAAAAAAGTTTTTTCAGAGGTTTTGACTTTGAACGTTTATTTTTCCCTCAATGGCTCAAATTTTTACCATCAATTTAATTTTGCCTAAAAACCCATTCAATTGGTTTTCAAACCGCATTCTAGTTTTTTTTTTTCTACGATAAACCATTATCGTGGAGAATTTTTTTTTTTTTCTCAACATCCTGCTGAAAAATTTTAAGGCCCTATAACTCCTCAGGGATGCATTTGCGACCCTCCCCTCCCACACGAAATTAATAAAAGAGGCAAATATTTTTCAGATGCATAAATTTGGACACCTTGTCCATGTTTTAATGCATTTATTACCGATTTAGAACGTTTTCCCAAGCCCATTTAATTATTTTTTTCTTTAATAAATAATAAATTTATAATAAATTAAAAAATATATTTTTGAATGGACTAACTGCCTTTCAAGAGCTATTGTATTATTTCGACGCAAAAATGAATCATCAACGTGTCATCGCTGAAGAATTTTCCGACATGGCAATGTTATACACGATACGTCGTTGTGTGCAATCGAACTTTTTGACTATGCATACATTATTTAAGAAACGACTTTTGAGCTGCACTTTATGCGCTTCATTTCCGAAAATAATAGGTCAAAGTAAGTCTGAGTAGCGATTTCCGTTTTGAATTGATTTGAATAATTAGATTAGTCTACAACATTTGTAGAAATGTGTGCGGCAAATCACACGAGGTGACATAGGATATGCATCACTGCAATAATACAACCCTGAATTAGGTAATTGGGAATCATCGGAAAAAGCTGAAAATTCTAATGACGATGATATAATGACGAGAAATTTTACAGGAAATACTCCAAAGCGAACATATCGGGGCTTCTATGCATAAAGATGAGATCGAACCTTTTTTCTTGAGTTTTTTAGTAATTACAGTAGTTTCGCTATATAAGAAAGTCGATTTTGCAAAGAAATTTCATTCTTATAGCCGGGTTTTTCTTATATCAGAACCCGTTAATAAGAAAATTCTTTCGTATAAAAAACCGTTTATAAGAAATTTTTTTCTTATATTTATAAACTACCGATATTTGAAAATACGGGTGTTAAATTTTTGATAAAAACCAAGTTTCTTATATAAAAATTTTTTTCATACAAACAGTTTTTGGTTTTGGTAAACAGTTTCTTAATGGCGGGTTTTTCCTTATATACGAGTTTCTTATATACAAACATTATTGTACAGAGCTTAATATAAATGGACTTGGTGCCCTGAGATTCCTTATAGATTCCATATAGATTAAAAGCGGGTTTTTCTTATATACGAGTTTCTTATATAGCGAAACTACCCTGTAGGAAATTGATCTAGTGTAGAAGTACTCTTTGACTACTCCCCAAATCAACAGTTCTACTCGCTCATAATTTCTCCGCCAATGTATTCAACTGCAGAGTTTAACTCTGAGTCGCCATTCGAAAATCGATAGTCGCGTTTGAACTAGTGCAGAAGTAGAGGCAACAGGGCCAATTCAGTAAATTTGCTATACTGCGTTGATAGATAAGGGACCGGCCCGTGTTGTCGTAGCTCCCAGCGTAGCTCGTGCACCCCGCGATCCGAAGGACCCAGGTTCGAATCAAGGGCCAAGCGAACGCCGGTTTTTTTTTTTAATTATTATCAAAAATTGGAATCCTAAGAGGAATAAAAAGCAAATATATAAAAAAGAAAGGTTTCAAATTGGCAGGAAATGTTGAGCGAATTTGTGCGCAAAGTTTTGAGACATCATTGGTGAAGACTTGTTTTTCGATCCAATTATTTGAGTTTTTCGAAACATGCCATTCTTCCACATTTTTTCGCCTGCGACAAGAATCGAACTCAAGCCCTTCATATTGCCAAGCGAATACGCTTTCACTACGCCACGGACCTATATGACTCACGGTCAGCAAATATATTAGATAAATGTGTGGGCAAAATTGAACTGTTGAATATGCCACTAGTTAGGTTCTACTGTCCGTGTCTCTACTCGCGTACTAGTTATTTTTCCAATACTCGAGAACTACTCGCTAGGGCACAATTGACCCCACTCTTCCTACAGGGTACTCTATCTAGTTAGTTTGATATGCAAGAAGAAAAATTGTTCTACGAGTTTCTCGATTAAATCAAATAAGAGATCCATCTCATTTCTATGCATACAAGCCTCTGTTCTACAAAAAAAAAAAAAAAAAAAAAACAAATACTAACTTTAGCATAAGAATTCATTATGATAGACATTTAAGTACTTCCGGGTGAAATTGTTCCCTCATTCCTAAATGCTATATAACGCAAGTCCATTAAGCACAGTTGGATGTCAATCCAATAATTTCCTTATTGTTCTCTAATCAAATAAATAGTATACATATGTGTACATTGTACATATTTACATACATATGCCAATATTTAAGTGTCCCCCGGATTATGTCTGTCATACAAAAAACAAAGTCAAAAGAACGAATGAGTTAATTTGTATTCGATTGTTCTCAACAATTTTCATTTCAAATCTGCAAAAGGAGAATGTTCTAATTTTAAAATGAAATTTAAGAATTAAAATAGAACATCGACGCCGACAAAAAACAAAAAACGTGTACTTAATTGTGCGTAGCAATTGTTTGGGTCAAACGGTTTCTTGAAATGAAACGAAAACCGAAGGAGAGGAAGAAGAAAAAGAATAATTTTAAGAATTTTTTTTTAGAATCAAATACTAGTACATACCTCAATAATGTGAAATACACGAAGAAACTGTTCATGCTACATTTACCAGGCACAACAACAAACCTTACACCCGCTTGACATGTGCCAAGGCAACGAAGAAGGCATTCACACAGGGTGATTCGTACAAATGATACACGTTTTTGAAAAGAAACAAAATTATTCGATAGAAAGACTATCGATTTTTGGTATAACCATTGTATAACCACGCCAGATTGGACGACAGATTGGACCTTTTGTCGCAACGTTGGAAGACAGAATTTCAGGTTGATACAACGGTTGTACCAACTTCATTCAGTTTTATTAATACGAAGAGAACAGTCGCTAATAAAGATAATAATAATAAGCAAAGTGAAGTTAGATTGGGCCATGCACAATGCACCAGAACGTGTGATTAGAATTCAATTAGGGAAAGTCCATTAATTACGTCCATTATTTCGGAAGAGGTTTAAGGCATAACAAAACTATCCACTGAGATCATTTTCTCAATTTCCTATGTGATTCCGCTCATTTCCAGGGGCTTGAACCCCCAAAATCATCCTCTGAATACGCGCATTGTTCCCTTTGATGGTATTCGTCCTGAAAACAAATTTCCAATAGTTATTTCCCTCCAAAAGCAAAACTACCCGAGGAATGGTTATTTTTTTCAAAAAATTCCTATAATTCTCACTTAATTCATAATTTCGTAAACGTATATTAAGCTATGAATTAAAGAAATTCTAAGTCATTTTAAGGTCACTTATGGTGTGCCAATTTTTCTAAGCGTGTTTCTTCAGTCAACGTTTGATCGTATCAGGGGGGAAAGTCGACCTGTTCCGTTATTTTGTGACAAAAACTGATGCTTAGATTAGGACCAGTGCTAGGAATTCTTCCACTTTAGTGGCAGATCTTCCACTATTTTTACTTTCTACCACGCTAGGTCCAAATCAACTATTTTTTACTTATGTACTTTTTTAAAAATTTATTTTATAATCATTTCGGATAATTGAGAACATAAAAAATGTGATTCCAATGTTATGTATTATAGGAAACCATCGGGTGCGGAAAACTCTCACTAAACCTCACCTTAGGGGGAGAGGGGGTCCAAATTTGGAGAAAATGTGTTGACGTTATTAATGGACGTCCCCTTTCAACCAGTAGTCCAATGGATTGGACAGCGTGTAAGCTAAGTTAGAGTTGCCTTAAAACCATATAGGTGAAAAAGTTCAACTGTGGTGAACCACGCCATAAGTCGAGTGTTGTGGTGTACCACGTAATAGAAAGTGTGGTGTACCACGTAATAGCTTTTGGCCGAAGTTGCAGCTATAGTTCTGTATGCTTGAAACTTTGATAATTGTGCTTTCATTTTAGTCTTTAAATTTTAATTTGAACATAATTGGGCTTTTACTGTAATGATTTTAAAGAAAACTAAGATGAATTTCCCGGGGAATATTCATGTAAAATAGGACTTATGCCTAGTTTCCAATATTTCAGGAATTCCTACGAATCAATTATTGATATGATATGATATGACAAGAAATGTAGGCTCTATATAAACCTTTATCACAATCTTCTATTCAATGATTTTAAATCTCCAACAATTAACTACAAAGTGCTGCCAGATAATTAAAATATTATCACATGAGTACCGATTATTTTCTTACAGAACCAAAGAATATCGATTATCGTGTTGTTCAATTTGAGCGAGCAGCCTGTAACGCAATCACGTAGACGCCAAGAAAACGACAAAAAGTTGAAAATCAGATCAACTAAAAAGCGCTTAAGGTACTTAACTTACTACAAATGTCGGAATGAATTTTCGAAAATAGATCGAACAAGAAAAACCGGAGGGCAGAGCGGATAAAGTAAATGAAAAATCGCGCAAACAGACTGAAAACTTTTCTTTTCAATTCTATTCTATTTATTTTTTCGTTTTTCTTTGAAACTATTTTAAGTGCTGAAAAGAATTTCGTGATTTTTGGTGTCGTCTTGTATATTTGGCCTTTCTATGTTATTTCATTTCAATTTTTTCTCTTTTTTTTGTTCAAATATTTCTTTCTTAAGTACAGTTCCTTCGTACTGTAGCCAAGCAGAGAAGAGAAGCAATCAATTAAACTTTTTGGCAACTAACTTATGTTACACAAACAGAAAATGCACAAAAAGGGGTGCGAGACAAGAAAGATGGAGCGTAAGGAGTGTTAGGAGTGTAAGGGAGAAGAGACCGTGGGTGAATGGCGAAGAATATTATGAACTACATACTACGTTCGATAAGCCATAACCTGACCATTGTACACGAGGCTAAGAGTCACAGTGGCTCTTGTGACGACGATAGACGAATCAAAACATGTGCTCGCAAGCTTACATGAGAAACTAGTCACAAATAGTGACAAATGACTGAGCACAGCGACGATTGTCGAAGACGATGATGATGACGATGATGATGATTATGATGCTTCCGTCCGTCGCTGAAGCTAATCACGCTGTCGCTGATGAAACTGAATTTTTCATCATGAAATTACGAAAAGAGGAAGCGAGTCTCGTGGTTTTACAATCGCAGCATCTTGATGTCTCTCACTGAGGCAAATAAATATCATTTGATTTATCTTATGCATACGATTGAAAAGTCACGAGTTCTTTTTTGGATTTGCGTTTTGTTGCGATCGGCTATTTGTGATCGTGTGTGTGTTTTTTATTATGTGACGTCACAATAACACTTATTACCGCAACACCGTAAGACGAGCAGAAATCTTTGAGAGATAAGAGAAAAATTAGGCTGGCAAGATTTTTCTTTCAATAATCTGGTAGCTCTATAATTGATTAAACACTATCAGGCAGGGTTGGAACCTGGCGAAGAAGAAAGTGCAGCAGTTTTAACAAAAAAGGGCAGTAGATTTGAATTTTGCGCAGTAAAAATAAAAATCATTACAAATCTTTTTTTTATAACAAAAATATATTTTATTCTTTTCAAATAAAAAGAAAAAATAAACAAAAAGTACATTTCATGTAAATATTTCTCCATATTGCGCGTCTTCCAATGTGAAGCGAAGGTTTTTGGCAAGATTTTTTTCTGTTATATCAGCTGTCAAACTGTTAATATCGCGACATATAATCTTCAATGGAAAATCCAAGATGTTATACAAGGACAACAATAGTATCTTTGTTACAAATAGAATTGCGGTGTTGATAATGTATAGCCAAAATTGGTAATTTTTTGGTAGTTATCGTTAGTTTTGTTTGCAAAAAAAAAAAAAATCGAGTACACCAGTGACGAAAATCGCAGTAGATTTTAAGCTTTTCGCAGTGTCGCAGTAGATGTCAAAAATTTCAAAAAAAAACGCAGTAGATCTACTGCAATTGCAGTAAAGTTCCAACCCTGCTATCAGGTAGAGCTGGAGAACTATCGATAGTTATGACCATCGATAGAATCAATAGTCGATAGCCTGAACCATCGATAATGTCGATAGTTCGATCGGAAGTTACATTCTAAAAATTTTACTAATTAGGTTGGAAAATTGCTAGTGGTTTCCTTGAAACATGTTTGCGCTGTTTATCATTTAAATATACACAATTTTAAAGTTTTAAATTCATAAATTAATAGTGGTCCTATAATAAAAACTTCAAATTTAATAATAAAATATACATATTTAAATAAAAAAAATATGTCACGAAGTAATACACAAGGAGGCGAATTTTAACTTATATATTCTTAATTTAATAATATTCTTACTATATTTTCCATTTTTTTGGTCCGAAAAAGATAAATTCCAATTTACTACCCAAAATTTCAATCCTACTCCGAATTTTGCGGTCTTTTACCATGTTAATTACCAGCGCCGGCCACGGAAGCAAGCTAGAAGCAAAAAGAGCGTAAGCGCTCGTATGTGCACAAAATTGCTCTCAAATGAGAAGCAAAGCTGAGAGCCAAAAATTCGTTCAGTTGAGTGGAAAACGTCAAGCGAGACGGAGCTGCGTCGGATGAAGCTAGATGGGAACGTAAATTTTTTCAGCCTTGATACACTTTGAAGAAAATTAATTTTTTATACTTCAGGAATTTTTTTCATCGTGTTCTTAACATTCAGTTGTTTTTATTATATAATATATATAAATTTAGCACATCATTGATTTGTACAATAATTCTCTGCTCTGCACTGTAAATTTTCAAGATAAAAGAGCTCAAGATGATCTGAAAAGGCTCCAAAATGACCCATCCCTACCTCTTGGACGAGGCGTCCAGTTTTTGCGACATATCGATCCAGGGACATACCCAGCTCTAAAGAACAGCATTTTTCGGCTCTAAGAAAAATTTATGCAATTTTGTATGAAAACATCCACAACTGTTTCTCGCTGTGTAATGTGCACGCACACAAACGCAATTAGTAAATGTAGTGGTGGCCGGCACTGTTAATTACCGATAGGTTAATTATCGATGGTAGATAGTTTCGTTAATCGGTAAGTTTAACAATCGATAGTTTTGAAATTTGATAGTTTCAATAATCGATAGTTTCCATAATCGATAGTTTAATCGAAAGGTTAATTTTTGATCGACTCTCGCCGTTATCTAAATAATATGGTAGCGTTTTTCTCTCTTTCCCCTGCGTCCCTTGCACAAGAAAATTTGTTTCATTATCGAAATGTCTTAACGTGTAAATAGCGTAATAGTATTGATAGTGCTATCGATCGTCTCTCCAGCTCTACAATCAGGCATGCCGCATGTGCTTCTTATCAAGAATGTTGCTCTGAACAACAAGGCGTGCAATGACAGCCAGAATAAAAACACTGTGTCAACCAGCTCAACATGATCAATTTAAAGAAAAACAATTAAACGAATAAAAATTCAAAAAATTAAAATAAAAAATAAAAAAATGGGATTAATAACTATCAGTAGCACGCAACTGGAAACACACATATTCGGTTCCATTCACTCATTCCCTCAACTTTCGGGAGTTCTCACTACTTGTTTAGCAATCATTTAGACTAAAAAATGTTCTTATCTACTTTTCCGCCCGTATTTTATTTATCATTTTTTTTTACTCTTTTATGCATATGATTGAGGAGATATTTTATAGAAGTCTCAGCAACAGGCACGGCAGAACAGATTTTTCCCGAGTGGGTACTAGAGGTGGGAAAAAATCGATGTTAACATCGATACATCGATAGTATCGATGTTTTTAAGTTAAAATAAATAATAATGAAAAGAAAGTTAAAAATGCAAAATAGATTAAGTTTGATTTAATTCTAACAACCTTAGTTGATGGAAAAAAATTGTTAGTTATCAGAAACCATCAATAGTGCACGATTGTGGGATACATCGACGATGTTTTTAAATGTTTTACCCTATTGATGGTGTTCTACGACAATCTATTGTTTTTCATCAACTACTAAGCTTGTTAGAATTTAATTTAATGGAATTTATTTTTACCATTTATTTATTAATTTTACCATTATGTTCACATTGATTGTTTTCCACCTCTAGTGGGTAGTAGTTCGAAGGGGGAAGGGTGGTGTATTGCTGCGTTGGAGTAGTATACAAAGCTCCCACGAAATCAACATTCCCATCATTTCGTTACAAAATCAAGTAAAATAAAATATACAAAAAATATTATTTCATATTATACATTTAATAACAAAAATTAACGCACTTCATGTAAAAAAAAAATTAAAAACTTAAAGACAATTCCGCATTTTTTCGGCCTCTTGTTAAATTTTAAAAGCCAAATATATATCTCATCGAGCTTAAGAATATGTTATTTTTCCATATTTAGCTTTAAAATGAAGAGCATACTAATTATTTTAGAAATAAATATTTATAAGAAGCTTTTAAACATAACTCATAACTTCTGAACCACTTAACATATTCACTTCAAACTTGGAACATATATACCTTGGACCCATTGGGATGTTATTGAAAAATATGGGCGTGATCCGCCCACTGCTTCCCCCACAAATGAAATATGCTAATAACTCCTGAACTACTGAACATATTCACTTCGGACTTGGAACGTACATACCTTTCACTCATTGGGATATTACTGCAAAATATGGGCGTGATCCGCCCACTCCTACCTCCAAAAATGAAAAAAATACTTATAACTTTTGAACCGCCAAACGTATTAACTTCCGACTTGGAATGTACAACATATCATACATGCAGTAAATGCCTCCGAAATAATAGAATAACATTTTATTTAAAAAGACAATTATTAGGGTAAAATTTTTACGTATTAAATTTTCGCGGCCAAGTATTTTCCAAATACTTCCGTTTGGTAGTTTTGGCTTATGTCGTTTAATGCTTTTCATTCTTTATTAACGCAAAGATACAGGCTCTACGGAAACATTGCATATTAACTCAAAATGAAAAAATTGGAAAAAAATTTTTTGTCAAAACTGGCATTCCAAAAATTTCGTGAAATTTTTACTGAGTAAAATAGCCACTTGGAAAATTTCGAGTGGGTAAAATACCCACTCGGAAAATCTCGAGTGGGTACAACTACCCCATGTAAACGCCGTTCTGCCGTGCCTGCTCAGCAAAAATGTCTAACCAATAAAAATTTATGAAAGAATTCTCCACACTTCTTAACATAGAACTAATCAATTTAGATATTTTTTTAGCCTCGAAAACAGTTTTAAAACGCCTTTCATTTATGTAAAAACTCTCAACTAAAATTAGAAGAAGCAGAAAATTCCAAGGGCGTAATTAGATTTTATTCAGTTATTAGCCAATACAGTGGAACAACGAGTTGTTGAGAGTGTATGGCGTTTGTGCGTACGTGTGTAACACTCGTAACCACTTCGTCCGTCTTTCTGTCTGATAAAATTTGGTGCACAGTTCGGTGGAGACATGAGCATAGGTCATTTTTTTTTAACAACAAAAATATGTTCCTCAAATCGAGTCATTACTCTGTCTTCGTTAATCTCACAATGCAGATAGTGGAAGATCTTATCTACTGTTGAATTATTTACTTATTTATTTAGACAGCTTGTGTATTTAATACTTCCTTGGTTGCTAAAGAGGTATACATGAAATACTTAAAAAAAAAACAACATATTTAAGTCATAAGTTTGTGACAAGACATCATAACATGTGTATGAGCACACATATACCTGTTTCGTAATATCAACGTGTATACATAGCGTGTGGTCACGTTATGAACAGTCGAATACTTGAATGTACATAAAATGACAAGTGTTTTAAATTTGTTCAGTAGGTAGGTGAAGGGGGACTGGAAATGGATTTTATTTAAACACTGCATAAAATAGAGATAAAAAAAAGCATTTTAAGCGCTATAACAGTCTTCAAGAAAAAAAGTTGTATATTTAAAAAGCGATTCTTTCAAAACAAAATTGTTTTTATATAATCAGATTAATGCATAAAAGAATTTTGTGATTCAACACGTGAAAAAAAATTGTTGGACTAATAGTATCGATTCGTACTCAAAAATTGCAAGTTTGTCCAAATCACGCTTTTTCTGTTATGAATCGAAAAAACGTTTAAAAACACATTTTATTTGATAAAAACCCCTAAATGAACTTATCTTCGTGCTCTCCATTTCTTGTTTACTATTTAGATCAGCTGTTCTTCGTGAGTGTCAAAAATGCCATTATAAAAGTGATACGCTCTTTAAGGGCCGCCCATATATTACGTCAGCATGTTTTTGACCATTTTAGACCCCCCTCCCCCCTTATCATCAATCATCATCGTCCAGAATCCCCCTGTTGACAATATCTTTGAGCCCTTTATTATTTCACAAGTAAATAGAAATTTGATTTCTTCAAAATATAGTTTCATATTGTTTTCTTTTAAGATAGAGATGATGACGTAATCATGGCGAATTGACCCACTCCCCCATCATCAACCGTCATCATTCGCGAGATCCCACTGTATAATGACGTGATATATGGACGACCCCTTACACTCTTAATATTGCCATACCGTATTAAATTGAAGTTGTATGGAGAACAAAAACAACAAATTTTTTCAATTGTATTAAAATATTTAATTAAGACGGGCGACAATATTAAGACACTATTAATATAGCCTTTGTGAACACCCTTAATATTTTTTAAAAATTATAATGATCAAATTGTATTCTCAAGAATAACTAAACAATTGGGATTTCAAAATCAAAGTTTTCGCATTAACTAACATCCCTAGATTATAAAAGCTAACATCTCTAATGTCAGTATATTGAGATTGCGCTTTGGTGTACGCAGCGTTGCCAGATTTTGGCAAGGCCAATTCCCGTTTTTTGGCTCCAAGCGCAATGATTTTCCCCTTTTTGTTTTTTATTTTCCCCGTTTTTTTCCCCATTTTCAATAACTAGCGCATATATGTAGTTTTTCTTATATACATTTATTTTGCTGTAAATAACAAGAGTAAAAAAGTAAATAACGAAAAAAAATACATTCTTAACAGACTTATACATACTTTGAAAACAAAAAATTATTCCGAGTTCACTATATCATACTTCAAAAGGTTCAATTTATAATTGAAGCAAAGCCGCGAATAGCGTTGTAATTGAGAAATTTCTTATTATTGGAATTTATCATGCCAGTCAGAATTTACAGTCATTTCATTCCTTAATGTTCCGAAGTGCTAAGAAATGTCCTAGAATAGAAAGTCAAAAAAATTGGTTCAAAATATTTGTCACAATGTTATTCGCGGCTCCGCTTAAATTATTAATTTATAAATTGTACATATTTTTGTTATGTAAACTTAAACAGTCTTTCTCTAAAGTTAACTTAACACAGTCTGTCTTTCTTTTAATAAAGCTCTTTTGTAAATGCCATTATCAGAAAGTGATACGCTCTTTGGGCCGCCCATATTTCAATGTCAGCATGTTTCTTACCTTTTAGACCCCCTCCCCTTTATCTTCAATCATCATCGTCCAGAAAACGCCCTCTCAGTTGACAACATCTTTGAGCCACTGTGTGGATTATTTCACAAGTAAATAGAAATGATTTCTTCAAAAGTATAGTTTCATATTGTTTTCTTTGAAGATTCAGATGATGACGTAATCATGGCGAATTGCCCACTGCCTAGTCATCAACCGTCATTATACGCGAGAGCCTCGCTGTATAATGATCGTGATATTGACGCCCTTACACTCTATATGCATACCGTATCTAATTGAGTTGTATGCAGGAACAAACGATACATTTTTCTAACTCTGTATTAAGAACATTTACTTAAGACGGGTGACAATATTAAGACATATTATGATAGCTTTGTGTAACATCCAACTTAATTTTTTGGGTTGCAGCGAAATTATATGATCAATGTATTCTCAAGAATACTAAACAATTGGGATTCCCTCAAATCACAAGTTTTCGCAGTCCAACTAAATCCCAGATTATAAAACGGGCTAACATCTCTAATGTCAGTATATTGAGATTGCGCTTTGGTGTACGTACGGAACATGTGAGTTTCAACTCGCTCTTACCGGCTTTTAACACCAACTGAGAACTGAGAACACCAGCAAAACTTGAAGTGTCTTTTAAGTTGAGTTGTAAAATAGAAAAAGGGAGAGAAAACGAGAAAAACGCAAACTGACAAAATATGATCGTTCGTTTGGATGAAGCTGTCAAAGTTGTAAGTCTTAAAGGTAGAAACACTCACGCACTGCGGCGCACTGCGTGGCATGGCACCGCATAGAGAAAATTTGTAGTAAATAGTGACGCACAGCAAAATAATATGGAAATGAACTAGAAAGGGCAGCTCTCCAAACAATGGCAACACTACAGCTGTCAAATTAGCATAGATATCAAAAATATATAGAACGCTATGCCATGCTAATTTTTTGAGTGTCTGCTTTCATACATTTTGATTTCTATATGACAGATGGCACTGCGGCGCAGTGCGTGTGTGTTTCTACCTTTACTCTCTTTTAATTTCAATGCGATTCGCAAGCATATGAATTGCTTCTTCTAAAACAATTCTATTGATATTGTTATTGTCTTCTAATAAAAAACCTTTATACATATATGTATATACACATACATATATGTCAGGGGTATATGTATGTAAGTATACTGCGCATTCCTAAATTTGCTTACGCACTTCGGGCCCCTCGAATGCGAGGAAAAGAGTCGGATTCCTTTCATATGCTTAGTTTACACTATAAAAAAAATTTGCTTTAGTTTATCTTATCTTTCAGGGCCACAAAAAAAACGTGCGCGTACCTATATACATATATTCTCATTCCTTTTTGGGTTTAAGCAATTCACCGTAGTGGAAAAGAAGAAGCAAACCTCGAAATTGCGTCTTAAAATAAACGATTTTTTATGCGCATCTTTTTCATCAATTTTCTTCGGAGGTAAGAAAACGAATTATTACTAACCTCGCTTCGGTGAATATCTGAATGAATTTATAGTTTGAAAATAGATATGTACGTATGTATGCACATATATCTATGTAGATACATATAATCAATCGCTGAACTACCCCTCGCGTCTTTGCAACTCTCAGTCTTCGAAAGATTGGCTATACCACTGGCGTGCCACCCAGCCAATGGGGTTGTTAACTTTAACGACGACAACACAGAGAAACCTTTCATATGGGGACACTCACGATCACAGATTTTTGACCTCACGTCAAACGAACTCTTCAAAAGAGGAAACACCTCGAAAGTGGGCGGTTTCAGACTTAAATTAAGTTTTAAAAAAAAAAACCTATAAAGGCAATATCTGTTGAAGTCACGAATTTAAAATGGTACTTGTCGGTTCGAGGAAGCATACCTACAGTTAAAGGGGTAAATTCAAGTCCACCGTTCTAGTGTTAAAACCATAACGAGAACTCGAGAAACCTACCGCATTGAAAGGGCTTCTCAATTCGGGGTTTCAATATGATTTTTAATATTTGAATAGACGCCAAACCTTTTTTTTTTTTTTTTATTCTGATTCGGAAATCAACAAAAAAAAAATTGAAAATTATTTTTAGGAAATTTGTATCAATTCCAAGAGGGGTTTTTGGATATGAAAATAACACAAATATAAAATAATAAATTTTATAAAATGGAACTTACAAATATGGTCAGTAGAAAAGCTATTTCGTCCCATTTTAAAGTTTTTTTAAATTTATTTATTTATTTCTTTTTTTCATGTGTCATATCCGTTGTAAGTTTCTTCTCTTTGTTTTTCATACTTCAAAATTCCGTTGCCGCTCTCAAACAAATACAGATAAACATAAAAAAAAACCCGGTCGCCTTAGAATGAGAGACCGACTGATGAGAGTTTGCGATTTACGCTTAGACATATGTATTATAATACAATAAAACCCACACTAAACCCGACTCAGGCATGCGACAAAATCGGCATGAGATTTGTATTGCGTGCGTAAGAGGCGTGAATGCAGCCCACTTCTCATCTGCGAATGCGAACTCGAGCGCGTTCACTGCTTTTTGTTTAGAATATTTTCGCCAGAGTTGCCACGTTTAGTTAAAGAAACCCATTTCATTTGATTCCATCTAGCATGGAGCTAATTAAAACATTTATAGCCTTATTCATGAAGAAATTTTTAATAAAAACAATGCTGATAAAATTCAATTCGCGTAGAAAAATTGAATTTTATCAGCATTTTAATTGAAAATTTTTCTATGAATATAAGGCTATTATTTTATTCAATATCAAATATTTATACCAATTTCAACATAGTGAATTAACTATATGAATTAGAGTTAATGTAGATATTTAGCAGGCTCTAATCCATATATGTAGTTAATTGACTAAGTTAATTCTAAGTGGGAACATGCTACCTATAAGATTCATATTATACATATTTAAAATCTATCGACAATTGAATATGCAAGTTGTGAATCTAGCCGGAATTTATCAAGAGGATGACGAAAATCATCAATGATACAGTCGAAACTCTCTATAACGAATTTTTCTCAAGGCTTTCTTGGCTACATTTTTAGTGTCCTTTTTTCTCCTTATAACGAATATTTTTTCCAGTCCCTTGCAATTTTTTATAGAGTTTCGACTTTATTTTCCTTGGTAAAAAATAAGAAGAAGAAGAAGAAGAGAACCTGGAGAAATGCTTTCCGATTTTTTCAGCATTTGCAGTCAATAGTCTGTTTGAAGTGAGCTTTACTGCTCTCAGCAAAAGCATATTTTCCGCCCCTATGATGACATTAATAAGGTAATATTATGGCATATCTACATAGGTATGAGTTATTGTCGCCCCCTACAGTGCCGCTCTCGGCATTTACCCGGCCTGCCATCCACTAAAACGGGACATGTCAATCACTTTTAAATTTTCTTTTGTCTTGATTTGTCTATATATTTATATCTATGTGACATTATGCTAAAGGTGCAGCGAGACATTTCCGGGGCGCCCGGGCACCAATGGGGGAATAACACTGTTGCCAGTTTAGGGGAATAACCCCTAAATTAATAGACTTTTATGATCCTATATGGGATGTTAGGACAGAAAAGTAGTCAGGGAAAATTTTTAGGGACTTTATGGGATCAGAAGATTTTAAAATTACATTTTAGGGCATTTTGGCCTTGTTTTGAGACATTCAGGGGAATATTCTACCAAAAAACTGGCAACAGTGGGGAACAATGGAACAAATGCCGCATCCGCCCTCCAACTTAAATAAAAAGTCTTTTAAAACAATTGAAACTCTACTGCATTACGCAAGACTTTCTCACTTCTGTAAAAAAAAAGAGGCCATAACGAATAATTAGGACCGAACGCTTCACATTTTTCCATATCCTTACAAATTTCATTAAAAGTGAGTGTAAATAACACCGGGTAGGGGCAGTCGACACTGTCACTAATTTCCCGGAGGGAGATCTTTAGTATTACATTCTTTCTTCCATTTCTCTCCGAAATTGAAAAAGTGATGCCCAATTAAGTGGAACAAGCATTTTCCAACATTTTTAAACATTAAATAAAATTTAATATTATTTAATATAAATTTTTGAAATGTTATTAAAATATACTTAATTATTTCATTAACGGACTTTACCGCACTCTCTCTCTCTCTCTCTCCACACACACACACACACACACATTCATATACATAGAAATACACACAGGCATTGACACACATATGAAAATATATATATAAGGTACTCACATTTTTGTGCCGAAATGTTTATGCTTTTTGCATTAATTTTTTTCAAACTTGATTTGATTTCTTGTTTCGGTAGCGATTTCTCCTACTTTTGTCTTCGATTTCCTTTAAACTCTTCATACGCAATTTCTTGAAGCTTTGCACTTGTTTATGTCGTTCGTTCTCCCTCTAACGCTCTCGCCCTTCTCGCTCACTCAGTCTTTCTCCTTTTGTATGTCTCTCTACTTCTCTCTTTTGTTATTGTTATGCTTTACTTTTTGTTTATAAGAGTTGTTTTTGTATTTCTGTTGATGTTGTCGTCGTTATTGTCGCTACTGCTGTTGCGTTGTTATTGTAAAAACTTTTCAGCAATTTGCACAAAGCAAAACATCAACGAAACCGAAAAGTTTATTCACTTTTCGCAATTTTTTCCCTTTTTTTTATATTGTATTCAAGCACACATTTTTTCTTTTTTGATTTTCTTTGTTTTTAATTTTTGGTATGTAAATAAAAGTTGAAATTTAAATTGTTCACAGTTCACAGATTATAGTGTCACAGCAATACTGACAACATGTTATGTTGGTCGTCGAAAAGAAACCTTTTTGCAGAATTAAATTTCAAAAATTTTTCAAATGTTGAACTTTGCTTAGCGTTCTCCTGATGATAATTTTCGCTTTGAGTAATGTAATTATTTTCAACAAAATTAATTCCCAGCAGAAATTCCATTCGCAAAAACCCAACCGTCTGGTTGAAAGGCACAAAATAAATTGTCTACGTACGAAGTCGAATTGTCTTCAGTCATGGGTCTTCAGTTTATCGCGGTCGCGTCACAATACAAATGTTCCTAAATACAAACGACTCGTACACACACGACAATGTTATCGCTCGACTCGGCATAGTAGTGTATCGCATATCGCAGCTAACTTTAGCTACAACAAAGAGAGAAAGAAAAAAATAAAACAGAATGAAAAGAAAACAACAAGAACAGCAAAAAACATAGAAAAGCAAACAACCAACAACGAACGCATTGAACGACTTTTAAACGAAACAACAACAACCAAATATAACAAGCAAGTAGAAGTAGCTGAAAAAACACGTTATTTTATTGTTGTTTGCCTTTGACGCGTAAATAAAGTGATGTGTTTGACAACAACAAAAACCGGGAGACAGACACACAAGCACACGCAGAGAAAAAGAGAAAGAGAGAGAGAGAGAGCGATAGAGGGAAATTCTGAGATCAGATAAAACAAGCTAATGATTTTCATACAATTTATATTCATTCTCTGAATGACATTCCCTCGAATGGCCTCTTAATTCTTCGTTCGATTTTTCGCCCAAAATCAGTCCAATGCCGATATTTAAACATAATAAAAAAGAGAAAAGAAAAAAAAAACAAACAGACAAGCTCCGTCTAGCAACAAGAGAGCAGAGAAAGCGAGAGACTATTTTTTTTTGGAGCGTTTATTGAACTGTCAAAATAACCATGTGCTGGAATTCCAAACAAAAAAAAAACAAAGGAGACGAAGGCACACTGCTTTGGGGCACACTTATTTTCTAGCAATTAAAATGGATTAACTAATTTTATAAACTCAAAAAGCAAAAAAAAACAAACCAAATACCCTCGAAATAACAAAAAGAAAAAACAAAATATAAATTCGTTTGATTACAAAAATTAGAAGGAGAAAACGAAACTCGCACTATGCAACGCCTTATGTGTGGGTATGTGTGAGCTTTGAAAAAATGAGATAAGCTGCAGCTCATGAGCCGAGCCGAGCAGAGAGAGTGTCATGCGAGCACACGCTCAGAAAATTACTAATAAAACCGCATGTTTCTTCTCCTTCGTGTGTACGTATGCTGGTGCTCTTCACGCTCGTACTTAATTCATTCTTGTTTGTTTACTTTTTGCCATTGATGCCGATATGTGTAAATTAATTGCATACATAAACGGTAATCTGTGTATATTAGTGATGTGTAAAAATGTGTTGCGAGTGATATTGGGCTATTGTGTATACAAATGCTATATATACTGGGGATTTCTTTTTTCTTGTTTTTGTTTGGTTCGCTTTTTTGTAGTCATGCTATCGGCGACAATTGGAAAACAAAATTCAATAAGATTGGACCACATCAGTGTTGCCAAGGCAAATTTAATGCATTTAAATTAAAATGGTAGAAAATCTTGCATTATTTTGCGAAAAACTAAAAACAATGTTTTATCTACTTATTATTTATTTTCAAAATCTTTCAATGTGCAACATGAGGATTTATTGTGAAATTAAAATTTATTTTTAAAAATCTGGATAGAACGTTTAGCCGATCGGTAAAGCTTCGTTTCTACTTTTAAAATTTCAAAAGCACATTTTTGCCTTGTTTATATAACAAAAAAAAATTTCTGATTCTTTCAATGAAAAAAAAAAAAAAAAAAAACGATTTGAGCGTTTTACTCAACAACGCTAACAATAACAGTATTTTCTCTCAATATCTCTCCCTCTCTTTTTCTCTCCTGAGTGTTTGTTCTTCGCACGCAAGTGACTTTTTGAAATAAGTAAACAATAAGTTAACAAGAGTTTGGCTGTTTATATGATTATTTTTTGTTTATTCAGAAGATGACTCTCTCGCATCTCTTGCTCTCTTTGGTGAAATTCAACCTCATACAAATACCAACGATACGCGCTCACAACTCGTATGAACTAATATTTATTTAAGGTTTGCGAATTGCAAAAAAGATTTTATAGCGCAAAAAAACTGAAATTTTCCTTATCTGAAAGAAAAAACAAACACTTTTCAATATAAAAAATTGAATTAGTGAAAAAACACTGAAAATGCCAGTCCGCTTAAGCAATTAATTGTTTATCAACTTCACACACACACATACACGCACGAGCACAAGCGGTTGTGTGATGAAAAAAATCGTCAGCTTTTGGATTGCAGGTTGAAACTGATTTACTCATTGCAAGTGCTCCCCTGCCGCTCTCCAATTTGCAAGGTTATGGGATTTTCAAATATTTTTTTCTTGATTTTTGATGGATTTCGCAAATCGAAGTTTATGAAACCTGATTTTTGGGAAAGAGGAGAAATGTCTACAACTAAATTCGGTTAGCTATCTTGTTCATAATATTTTTGCTATTAAAAAACCGGAGTTATTGAAAAATTTTTAAAATTTTAGATTTTCAAATTTGAAAAAAAATTACATACCTATACGAAAAATAACACTGTATGCATCTTTTGGCCTTTTACTATACGTGTGCCAAATAAAATAGTTATTATAGAAATATTTTTCTTACTTAATCCTCTTTTCTCGAGCAATCGTGAGCGTTATATTGAAGAAATATGTACATTTATAATTGTTACGCCATATTAGAGCAGGAGAAACCTTTTTTTAGCATGGAACATTTGAGGCTCATACGCATGAGAGGCGCGACAGAACCTTTGATCTTCGCCTTTCTGTGTCACTGGTTTGTACTACCGCTACTTTTCCAGTTGCAACAAAACATTCCATCGTGATTATCTCTCGCGCTCAATTGGACGCACATTCACTCAAGCGCATGCTCCATTCACTCGGCTAAATGCTAAAATATGTACATACATAAGTAGATTTTGTTGTTCTGAGAAATAACGTTTCCCCGGCCGGTAGGAAAAAGTTTTCTCTTCTCTATTCCATTTATTCTTCTTTCTTCTGAGAATGCTTTTTTTTATATTTTTCTTTATTTTTCTTTATTTTTATAGGTAAAAGTAGTTTTTGAAACTATTTTGTGTGTACTGTACTGTTCCTCGAATATACATATGAATGAAAGCGTGCATTCCGAGATTAAGTGCTTTGAAATGTTTGCCTTTTTTATCCTTCAATCTGCTGATTTTATTTCGATATAAGTTTTTCTCGCTTATAACAATGGGTTTGCTTGCGTTCTTAATAGTGCTTATATCCGGGGAATACTGTGTTCATCACAGTGATGACCAAAAAAAAAAAGGGGGCGAAACAGTCAGGCAGGGCTGCTATTTAGGGGGTGGATAGCTAGACTAATATGCCCACTATAGATATGCGAAAACAGTACCCCAAAAGGGCCATCATAGGAGCGCAAATATAATTTTTTCCCAGAGCAACAAAAAATCTGAATCGGACCCTGCGTCAGACAAAGAATCGAATATTTTGTGATTGTAAGAAAATATACAGGGGTCTTCTCTCATGTGCAATAAAGCTAAAGTTATTCTTTTCTCCCTTATATAATTTCGAACTAATGTTCAAAAATGACCCAGTGCTATCGTTTTGTCGCGGAATGTAGATAATCAATGGAAGCTTTTCAAAATCGAATTTTCTACCCGACCATACATCCATGCATACGTACATATATTGTTGCAATTAAGTCGAGAGTACTCTATATTCAGTAGTCCCCGGATATTTGCGCCTCAATACATAATACTTATATTATAAATAAAATTTAAAAATTCTAAAAATTCGGGATTTTATATATCGCTCATTTACTTCAAGGACGTCATAACTCAAAAACACGATTTTTGAATTAATGATGAGGAAATATTCGGTTTATTATGCCTCAAATTGTGTTAAAATTTCGTATCAATATTTAGTAGTCATACATATGATTTGACTTTAAAATCGATTACAGTTTACTCTCTTTTAAGCGGACACCAACCGGTCCAAAAAATATGTCCATTTAACAGAGGTGTCCGCTTAAGAGCAAAATATTTGCGAAGCAAGGACACTAGAGCATTCAAAAAAGGGAACGATTTAAGAGGAGTATCCGCAAGGAGAGAGTTCACTGTGTCTAATTTTATTTTATTCGGATGATCTGGATTCTACTGAATTAAAATTTTGAATATCTGATTTATGGCGTCATTTGCACGAGGTTCCACTTTACACTGTAAAATTCGAATACCTATGTATGTATGTACAGTGAAAGATCTATGTACTCGCGGTGTCCGCTTATGGAAGCTTTCACCGTACTTCTACGAGACCACTTATAACGGGTAACATTCTGTTTAATGTTTTCGAATGAGTAAATCGGATTAAAAAAAAAAAACCATAAAATCCTATGGAGACAAGTAAGGTCACTGAACACGATAATGGTATGAAGTGCTGAAGAAATTTTCTTCTAATTGATAGAATTAAAATAATTTAAACAGTTGAACAGTAGGATATTATTTTTTTTTTCATTTGCTCCACATGTTCATGCAGCCGAACAGTGAACACACAAACCTTAAGGCCAGAAATAGCTCTACATGTACATATGTATGTATGTATTTATGCATCGAGTCGTTTAAAGCGCCAAAGAGGACCTAAAATGTCAGCCAAAATCATGCAATCTACAAAAATACATGCATACATACATACAATCACTCAAACGCACGCATACGCGCACAAAACTTTGGCAAACACGCGACAAAAAATATGCTTTCTTCGATAGAATTGTTCAAAAGGAAAATGTAGGCCAAACTGACAACCAGAATCAAGTTAAAGAAAAGTACAAAAAAATAAGGAGAATACAAGAAATTCCAAAAGCACATAGCGGGTGAGCGAGAGACAAACGAAGAGAGAGAGAGAGAGAGAGAGAGAGAGAAAAAATGAGTGCCTGTATGAGTGGGATAAAAATGTTTTGAGAGCGGAGGAGAAAGTAGTGCATCAAAAATGCATTGAGCGAGAGCGTCTACCGGCGTTTTACGAAAGTATTCAGGATTTGTACCCTATACCAGATTGTATGGACTCGATTTGTAACTCGATGAGTTTGTAAATTATAATAAAAGAAACTTATTTAATAAAAAAGGTTCGTGTATTGCATTTGAAAAATATAAATTTTTAAGTGCCAACATGTTGCTTTTTTATTATGTTGAGTAACTTATAGCAATCATTTAAGAATTTATTTAAAATAGTTATAGTAATTACATATTATATTTTTTATTTTTTACATTAAGGCACGTGATCCGGGCTTTGCTTCTGATTGGCTAAAATCCTTTTTAAACGGCACGTGAGCCTTTTTGCATAGAGCTTGAGCGAAAAATTCTTCGGGCTCTCTTCGGATTTGTTGTTTATGGCTGAAGATGTGTTGTAAATGTGTTTGATATGTGTGTGTGGTATATGTGTGTGGGGGAATTGTATGAGTGTTGAGCGTTTTAGCCGGAAAGCGGCATTGTTTTTGTAAATAAGCTTCCACAAAGCACAGTCGGAAGACATAACATCAAGAAAGTAGCGAGTTAGCTTAAAAACAGGTGTAGGTCTCTCATTTTTTGTTGATTTTTTTTTTTTTAGTATAAAGAAAGCAATTTCACGAAAATGAGCGAGAGAAAGGAAGAAAACTGAGGGCAATGAGCAAACTAAAGAAAGCGATTAAGCACTTTCCACATTTGTATCTCATTTTCAGACAAGATTTTTTCGCCTACCGAGAACATTTCTTAACCATTTTTCCGTAATGACGAAAAATCAGAAATGGACTAAGAATTAATTCGCACAAGAGACTAAAATGCAGATCTTTTTGTTCTTCTTTGAAAGAAATCTTTTACAACGTTCTTAGCAAAAAACAAAATTACTCGCTTACTACAACATGACGTCAAAAAAAGCTAGCGTCTTAGGTCATCTCAAACGCATTGCAGATGTTGCTTGGACAGTTAAACATTTTACAATTATGAACAACACAGTTTTGGCAAAAACTCACAAATAATTTTGCACACACGTACTAATCGCTATCTTGTTGTACAGTCCAACGTTTATTTTAAATCAAAAGCAGTTGTGCGTCTTTACGCAAAACCAGTCGACCATCGGAGCTGTGGGTATGAGATCAAACGGCCGTGATGAAATTCTTGTTGACAACATCGGTCACCAGAAGGTTAACAATTGGGTTCCACTGTCCAGTGGTGTAGCGCAACATTTCAGCGCCCGGGCGCAATAGGGGCACAATGCAGGCACCATACAGGAAATGCCGCCCCTTAGCCTAGCCTAAATAAAAAGACCTTTATAAAAATTAAAATATGATATTTCAGCCGGGGCAGATGCCCTCTTCGACCCCCCCTCACTATGCTACTGCTACTGTCACATCGATATTATTTATCTCTCTCTCGTCTCGTCAAATCTTTTTTCTTTTGCATTCGGGCGTGCAATTTTTAATCTTGTGCCAATGTTTTCTTTGCATTTTATGGCGCCGGCAATATGTTTACATACATATTAGCCCATAAGCTTTTGAGTACCTACATTTACTTACTTTTTGCCAGACGGACCTTTAAGTACCTTCATTTTCAAATAAAAAAAATCTGGTCGAAAGAGTTCTAAAGTTGCATTGGCAACGCTTTAATATAAATACATAGAGTTTACAATATATGTACATATAGGAATATACATATTTGCAAAATAAAAGGATAAAAATTATTTCTCATACGTTTTGAGGGACATCATTTCTTAACTCAGAAACTTTTCTGCCCTCAGCCTAAAATATCCCTGCAGGCAAATATCTTCTGCAGAACAAAGTCATCAGTGATTTCACCGGGACATTGTACATAGGTGAAATTGTCATGCATGCCACCTTGGGTGACAATGTCATCGTAGAAAGGGTTCTGTTCATGTGCTTGAATCTCATTGGCTACTTAAATTTAAATAAAACATTAGCTTCCCTTGAGCCTCGGCATGAATTGGCGTAGTGGATAGCGTGCGCGCCTCACAATCCGAAGATCTCGAGTTCGATTCCTCGCTGGGGCAAACCAATAGTTATAATAAAAAGGTTTCTAAGAATATTCGAATTATACAAAGAGAAAATACGAAGGGAGTTTACTGCACTCAAAAAAAAAAGAGTGTTTGGGCAGCTCATCCCAGTTGCAAATTTTATGCTCTCCGGATTGATCATTTGAACATTCCTAAGCGAGGGGATATCATAGACTTTTCCCATCACTTTTGCACATCTACTTTGTTTGAGCATGGCCGCTTTGGGTAGGCCTTCCCAATGCCTCTCATGAGCAGGCAGAAAGTGAGGTGTTCAAAAAAGTTTTGGTTTTGCGTTTTGGTTTTGGTTTTGCTTTTAAATTTTAGTTCAATCCTGAAAATATGCTACTTTTTGATAAAAAAAAAACATACGCTATTCTCTGAACACATCACCTTTTCTCTGCTCAATGACTGCCACGAGAACTAATGCCTATTGACAGTGCTTGGGATAGTTCAAGTGATGCATCGCTTAGTAGAGGACTTCCCCTTATTTGCAACTGGGATCCGATATCAAATGATTTCTATAAATAGATATTTAGAGAGAAAAGAGCTTGTGAAGCTCTCAAATGCTTTTTTCGCCATCGCACTCTTCTAATGGTTGGTTGATAAAGTCCTGCTTGTGTCTTGGCTTTAAATGGGTTAATGAATATACTTTCGCCTTGGTTTTGATTAAAGGAATTCGTTGTTCCCCAAACGATTTTTCCGCCATGGGATTTTTTCTTAAACTCCTATTACCGTTTCTATTTACTGTTGCTAGTTCAGAAGACTCCCCCGTAAATTAGCAGTCCGAACCTAAATATTCCCGTGGAATTTTCTCCTGCGGAATTGAAAAAAATTCTGCCTTCTTAAGCACACTGGAAAAGTGGATATGAAGGAACCAAGAATTTTGAAAATTTTTAAGCAACGGTCATCACATTCTTTCTTTTATTGACGCTTAGAATACCTACAGTGGACTTTCTCTTTGCGGAAGCTCCTGTTAAGCGGACATCCCTCTTAAACGGACACTTTTTGGGAATGCTCTAGAATTCCTGCTTTATAAATAGTTGCCTCTTAAGCCTCGACGCCTACCGGACCGAAAAATATGTCCGTTTAACAGAGGTGTTCGCTGAAGAGAGAGTACACTGTACTTACTTTTTCTGCGAGGGAAAATTTCTATGGGAAAAACTCCCGGGGAATATATACCTAATATTTGTTTAGAATAGGAGATGGAAGAGAAATTTCTGGTCATTAGCGGAGTTTAAGCGGAGAAAAGTCTTTTGCAAAATGTTTAGGGTTCCGGGATCTTGTTTTAAGAATATATTCGTAATCAAGAGAATCTTATGAGAATTTTGGCATTTATTTGAGACAATTATGAGATATTTATATACAGCCCGATTCTGAATATTCCCGGGGCACGAATTCCCGGGGAAATTACTTTTCTAGGGAGTAAATTTCTTCTTTTTTTTAATATTTTGGGGAAGAAGTTTGATGGGTAATGGGTATTTGACCCGGATCCATAATTTTCATTACCTTATCTATTTAAAAAAGGATCATTTTAGTCTCGAGAAATGTAAATTCCCCGGGAATTCGTTCCCCGGGAATATTCATAATCGGGCCTATAGTCTAAAAAAAACTGACAGCAGTGGTTTCTATTATACTTATCTGAATACGAATGGAAAGCACATACATAGGTACGAAATTAAATAAAGCAAAATAATATTGGTTTGAGTCTAAAAATAGTAAAGAAACAATTAACGTTGAATTAATAAAAAAAAAAAATCGTTTCATTGTTTGGGGACCCGGCAATGACGCTAGCGACTTTCCACCACACCGCGCGATAATTTAAAAATATTTCCCTCGTTATGAACGCACAAATTGTCAATAATTTCAATACCATTGAGTCAACATCAGTCGAGAGTGACAAATGGCAATAGTGACAGTGACAAAAGCATTTAACAATAACAATTGAATTTGTATACCCGAGACAATGACGTTCGCTTCGTGTACGAACGTATCAAGATACGAAAAAAACAAAAAAAAAGGAGGTAAACACCAAAAAGTCAACAACAAAGAGAAGAGAGAGAGAGAGAGAGAGATAGTTATCATTGACCTATTTTGTAAGAATTTGAATTTAAAATTTGAAATTAAAGGGAATGGACAGAATCAACGAACTGATCACAAAGTCTTCTAATTAGTAGAGTAGAGAAGACCAGAGCAGAGAACCACTTGCTCGAACAACTTTTGAAATTGAATTGATGTTGAAACTCTCTATCAAGAGCATGAGAATTTTTCAAACCATCCACGATTATCGGGCAGTTATTAAATTAGTTCGAATAAAGTTTTAAAAGATTTTTTTCAAGCTATTTCGAAAATGGGAGTACATTAGGAATGCCGAGGATCTTTACCCAATACAATCATGTCGTTCCCCTTTCGCGGGACAATTCTATGGAGCTTTAATGATAAATAAATTCATGTTTTGGTATTCGTTGACGACTCACAATAAGCGACCTTGTCCGCAATCGATGAAGCCGATGTGGAGCTTAATGGGTTGAGTATCTAAATGAGAACTTAATTTGATGCTCAGAAACGCAATTCAAGTAATAAGCTCGTTAAATGAGTATGTGGTCTGGAATTTTAAGGTCTTTCGATTTGATTTGAAATGGTATTTTATTCTAGTTTTATTTTATATACATACATATATATTTATGCCCGACATACTCTCTGTCGAGCGTATATTGCGTTTGTGTGGCGGTTTGTAACACCCAGAACCAGTCGAGATAGACCAAACAAACGATCAGCGTCACCAGGAGACTCTATTTAGCCATGTCCGTCTGACTGCCTATCTTTCTGTCTATCCGTCTGTCTACATATACACAGTTTTCTTATCGAAGATATGCGTATTTTCGGGGACATGAGTAAGAGCAAGTTCGAGAATCGACCAGATCGGAACATTTTTAAGGGTAGGTACATCCAGTACTAGGGTCTGTTATGAAAATCAATAAAACTGGTCAAAATCCGGAGGCTTCTGAGTTTTTTTGATCAAATTTGATATTTGAACATATTGTAGGATTTTAAATGTACTTTCGCAAAATTTGAAAAGTGGGCATGGCTAAAGGGCGTCTCTCGGAAATTGTCTCTAACGCCTGAACTCGAAATTGGACTTGAACGAAAGTTGTCATGAATGCTTCCTCTCTAGCCATAAATATCCTCTCTAAGAACTTTCTTGATCTATCCATTATTAAGGGTATCTCCAGTATTAGCGTCAGCCACAAAAATCGAAAAAAATTGCTCTAAAGTTAGAATCTATTAAGAATTCTCAATGAAATTTGGAAAATTTACTCAGGTCAAGTTTTGAGGAATTTACGTTAGCGCTCCAGAAGTTCTTTTAATCAAAGGTTCCCTTGTATTGGTACAGGATCCATTGGATATACATATGTATGTAAGTAGGTATTGTTGGATATAAGTACATAAGTATTTAAAAGTACATTTTTCGTGGATTATTTGAAAAAATCTCCACAATCGGGGCTTGCTGTATTAATTGGAATCCTCCGCAAGGGGACCGTCCTCGGACGGTTACGGGTATGGCGCACCCGCGGACCCTAGCCAAATCTTCACGAGTAGGTCGTTCGGGTATTGGGTCAAACTGGCAGGGTGTTATGAGTGGCAACATACTACAAAAGGCTGAAAATATGAACTTAAACATGGTACATGGAGGACCGGGAGCCCAGAACCGAATAGTGCCATTCTACGCGGTCTATGGACAGCTGCCTTGTGTGAGTCTCGCTGTGGCCGTTGACATCTTATTAAGTCTTATAAATAACAACGAAACTCGGTACAAAGGTTTGCCCACTTTGGAGGTCAAATTGTTGAGCGTAATATGGCGCCCCCAATCGTTTTAAATGGATAGGAACTGATTGCCGCCGAGTGAAACATCCTGTGCATGTAATTTAACGCGAATCCCCCGTGGATTCGGTAATAAAATATCGAATATTCCGCTCGAGTATGATCAGCAATAGAGGATCCATGAGACCCGGATCTGACCGTCATTGTTACTGTAATTATGATAATTTTTTGATTTGACATTATTTATGATTGAACAAAAATACGCACTGCAGCGAACAGTCGTGAGTCGGTAACGACGTTTGCGAATTAATTGGGTCTAAATCGTTATTATTGAGCGGAGCGGAGCGGAGTGGGCCGCAAATCGCTTCTAAAAGTCGAACTTTAAGAAAAATCACTCAAAGCTCGAAATCGAAAGCCTTCGAAAAAATTAGCATATTCATGCGATATGTACCTACTCTCGTCGAAATAAGTTTTCAGCGTTTTCTTTTTCTTTTCTTTTGGGTTTTTCAAATTTGTTTTCATTCTTTTTGACCAAACGATCGATTCGATCGATTCGTATGAACGAATGGTCAAACGTTTATCGAACGACCTAGTAAATTAAATATGTGGATCTTGATAGAGCTGTGTGTACTGAAAAGCCAGTCATGCCATACCACTGGGTATAAAAACTCTCGTAAATCATTCGGTCTGCAAGGTGGTGCTCTGAAAATACGCCAAACGTGCAACATTTCGATTCTTCATTTGTATGTAGAAACTTAGAACCGAGTCTCGGGGGACGTTCATGAAAAACGGTAGACTTTTGATCACATATTCTGAATTTTCATTTTAAGTGAGAGTAAATTGAAAATTTAGATATCGATGAAGCGCTAAAGTAGAAGTATTCGAATATCTCAAAACAAGAAATTTCGACCTAAACTAGTCTTCCATATTGCCGCAGATATGATACCCGAAACCATTAGCTATATATGTTTCAATATTTTTTTAGAGCAGGTCCCAAACCAACAACATAAGGACAAAGTATGCTGGAGATTTTATGAGCATAGAAGAACTTTATGAGCGGACTTCAGTTCAATTAAGGGGGTCTTCTCATTGAAAACCCGTTTTTTGGACCCTTTTTAAAAAAATTCTTATTTGAAAACGCAAAGAATAATTGAAAACTTTTTTTATTTATTGTATTACAAAAGGTTCAAAGTAAATAAAAAAAATTTTTTTGCCTCGATACGTGGGCTGTTCAAAAAGTAATGAGACTTCAAAGTTGGTGGTGAAAAAAAAGGTGTCGTCACGGCGGCCACGATTCCGGGTCTCCGGAGCGTCCGAAATGAAAAAAAAAACGGGGTTATAATCAGTATAGATGTAATTCTCGGGTGAACCTCAAGCTTAATTTTGTGATTTTTTTTGACAAAATGGCGGCCATTCAAAAAAAAATTTCAATTTCGGGCTTTTTTTTTTGTAGTTTAGTGTAAAAAAAAAAATAGTAAAAAATTTTTTAAAATTATGGTCGAGGTTCACCCGAGAATGGTGACAATTCTGCGTCGATTCCACTTTGTTTCATGAAAATCGGTTCAGTTGAACTGGAGATATCATGGCCGCCAGTTCGAAAAACGTGGTTTCGAGATAAACGCGTTTAAAGTTTGAAGCAACGCAAAAATTACTCGTTTTAGCGCAGATCTTGCTCGACAAAGAAGGCTATATCCTCTAAACTATTTCGAATTTCAAAAAATCCTTTTAGGGGCATATTCACAACTACCCAAGCTATAAATAAATGCAAAAAAAAAAAAGTCGAAAAAAAAGTTGCTCAATGAGAAGACCCCTTAATTTATTAAATTGCCCTTTTGCCACGCACGCTTTAGAAACTACTAAGTAGTTAGAAATTTGAACGGATGCTTTAGCAGCTGTTCTCGAACCTAATCTTATTCATGTCTGCGCGATTTTCGTCAAGATAGCTTAAATCCTTCGATGAAAGAAAATATATATAGTTACAGACAAGCGGACGGACATGGACAAATCGAAATCAATGGTTACATTCTACCGTATAAAAGCAATATGCCCTCAACAAAGAGTGTTTCTGGTATAAAAATAATAGGTAATATTTATTAAAAGATCCAAACTTTTTGAACAAGCTCTATGCGTCTTCAACAGGGTAGGTGTATACGCATGCGAATTTTTAACCCACCTCCGCTTCTGCGGATATTAATATCATAATATTTATTGAAACTCCGTTTTTGAGAGGAACCAGAGTCAAGTGCACACACTTTTTTCAAGGTCATAAGGTCATAAAGATTTCTTGACAAATAACTATGTATGACGATATGGCACGGATCTCATGAGGTTGCTCCGCATTTATCTACGTTCAATCGCAACATCCCTGATCAACACAAGCACACACTAAGTTTAGATGCGTTTATTTATTTATTTATTTTTTGCTTTGAAATCAGTTCATTAATTTTTTTAGTTTTGTTGTTTAAATACATATTTGGATTAAACATCGAATTGGTTTGCTGAAACGATGTGAATTTGGATCAGTAGCATTTATCAAGGCATAAATATTTAATACTAACACACTAATTCATCGGACGCGAAGGAAAATATTGATTGAAGCTTTTCAGAACCTACAACAATCGAAAGTGATATTTAGAGGAGCATTTGGCAAATTGAAGAGAAGGAGAGAGAGAGAGGAGAGGGAAAATGTTGCGTAATAGAGAACATTTGTAGATTTGCTGATTGCAAATTAATAGATTTTAATACGATTAAAAGAAAATCTTATATAAAGTTCTCGTGTCGCAGTGTTTGTTACCAAACTCCTCCGAAGTGGCTGGACCGATTTTTATGAAATTTTTTGTGCATATATGTAGGTTAAAGGTAAAATCGAATAAATCCCTCAAAACGGAAAAAAACCCCTCGTTCTGGCATAAGTGCCTTGATTGAAATTTTGGCATGACGCCTATAATTCTCATGTTGTTTGTAAAAATGGGACACATAAGACTCGCAGAGTTTCTGAAGATTTACGTGTGTAATTTTGTCTTATTTATTGGCTCCATAGATCTAGGGTAGGTTAAATAATCGATAGTTCGATTATCGATAGTTTCTTTAATCGCTAGCCAACATTATCGGTATGTTCAACAATCGATAGTTTCAATGATCGATATTTTCAACAATCGATATTTACGATAGTAGTTTCTAGAATTGATATTTTAGATTATCGATAATTTTCATAATCGAAAGATAAATTTTCAAGCGGCTCTCGCCTTATCTAAATAAAGGCATTTTTAGGAATCTGCCCATTTCAAAAAGAATACAGCCCTCTGTTCACCGCCAGCATCACCTTTCCAATGCTAAAGTAAATGTCCATGAATCAAAACTATCGATAGTCTTCAAAAACCATCGATGTTTTCGATAGTTTGAAACAATCGATAGTATCGATAGTGCTATTGATTGTGTTTCTCCAGCTCTGACTTTCTACGCACATGATGCATCGGTAGGGGAGGCAAGGAAGAAGAGGAAAGAGAGAGCAGAACAACAGAGAGACGAAGAGAGAGAAGAGAGGAAAGAGAGAGGAAGAAAGAGAGAGAGAGAGAGAGAGGAGAGAGAGGAGAGAGAGAGAGGAGAGAGAGAAGAGAGAGAGAGAGAGAGAGAGAGGAGAAGAGAAGAGAAGGAGGAGAAAGAGAGAGAAGAGAAAAGGAGAAGCTCCTACTCGTGGCGTGCGAAGAAAAGAGACGACTGTTTGTTAAACTTTCCCGAAAAATCTGGGCTTCCTTTCTTTCTCATGCATTCAAATGGAGTTAAGCAATGAAATTACCTCATTTCTGCTCAAAATGGCTGTGACGGGTATGACCTTTAGGACCGTTTTGCGTGGAATTGCCCACATGACATATTAAAAAAATTGGTGAAACACTTTTATTTCAGTAATTGGTTTCATTAAGGCTTCAAATTAATTATATATTGTTTTTCATAAAAATTTACCATTTCTTTGTCAGAAACCATAAATGGGGGGTGAAACCTAAGTTTTATCTCCCCTTATTTCTATACAAGATTTTATTTCACTGAATTGTTATAAGCCCAATGAAAATTAAGGAGCAGCATTCCAAAAGTAGGTGACATAATAGAGCAAATGTCACTAGTTTCAGTGTTAACTGTTGTCTTCTTAATTACATGCCCATATAAAATGTCAATAAATATGAAGTTTAATGTGGAGTCCGGATTATATTAGTATGTCACGAGCACTGATGCCAGAGACACTAGCAAAAGAATGACTCCTGCAATGGCGGCATTTCCTGCAGGGCAGCTGAATTTATTTAAGAGTAGGCATATCCAAAAAAGAACTTACAATATTTGCACAAAAGCGTATTCCTCGACGCAATTGTGTTGATCAACACATTGTTGATCCGATCCATACACGAAGTGGCAGCAAGGCATTAAAATAGTTTCGATTTTTTTTTAGAACAGTTCAATAATGTTTAAATACATACATACATACATTCATATGTACATACATTTCAGTTAAGCGAGAAATAACCCTGCAGTAATATGGACTGACCCAAGTGTAGCCTTCGGTCAGTCCTTCATGTTACCAGAGCTAGTCCCCTCATAATTCCATTTCTAATGTATTCAACTGACCATTTTAACATGGACCTGTCATTGGATAGGGACTAATCAGCAAAACGCCTGACCTTAGGTCAGATTTTTTGGCTCAATTGTCGTAATTTTGTCTGGTTTTAGGATAGTCAACTAAGGAAAATAAATAAGCAATTTCTTATATTGTACATATGTATATTCTAAGTTGAAGAAAGTGTCATTTTCAGACTACCCTTGAACTGCCATAATATAACCGGTAGGTATGTATGCCAGTTTTAAGTTTATCCGGATCGTATGTATCCCTTGCCGATTGCCATATAAAATTTGGTTTCTGTTCGCCAATGATCTGCTTTGAAAATCCACTGAAATTGCAGATCTCATTCTCATCGACTTTGGCACGAGCTTTTAACACTTTCAATTCACGTAAACTTATACTAGCAACTAAATCTTCCGGTTCGTTTACAATATCCTCGGGTTCCTTTTTTTCATACGATTCAGTTCGGGTTCCTTTTTTTTCATACGAATCAGTGCGGGTTCCTTTTTTTCATACGATTCAGTGCGGGTTCCATTTTTTTCATACGATTCAGTGCGGGTTCCTTTTTTTTCATACGATTCAGTGCGGGTTCCTTTTTTTTCATACGATTCAGTGCGGGTTCCTTTTTTTCATAAGGATCAGTGAGGGTTCCTTTTTTTTCATAAGAATCAGTGCGGGTTCCTTTTTTTTCATACGATTCAGTGCGGGTCTTTTTATGATCAGGCGGGTTCCTTTTTTTCATACGATTCAGTGCGGGTTCCTTTTTTTCATAAGAATCAGTGCGGGTTCCTTTTTTTTCATCAGAATCAGTGCGGGTTCCTTTTTTTCATACGATTCAGTGCGGGTTCCTTTTTTTCATCAGAATCAGTGCGGGTTCCTTTTTTTCATACGATTCAGTGTACCGGTCAAAGGCCAGTCCTTCTTAGGAAAATGGCCGGCTCATTACTGCAGGGAATTAAATAAAAACCTCGCGAGAGACAACAACACAAAACGAAAACAAAAAACTCACGCACTGTGTACGTTCACGAGTACAAAAGTACATACATACACATGTATATACGAACATATTTACCATATAGAACATATTTACTAAAAGTCTAAGAGAGTGTGTATTTCAAAAAAAATCAACATTGGCAGCAGGGGGTTAAATGAATATGACACCACATGAGCGTAGGCAAAATTTGACGAAGGGGCGTTTAAGGGGACAGCCAAAGTACATACATACATACATATTTAGTTATCATTGGCATTCTATGAAATCTAGATGAGAGCAATTAACCTCGTTTTACCCCCTGGATTTTCATAGAACGTACTGGACTGCAGCGGACAATTCTTCTCATGCAATAACAAAGAAAATGCCTTCCGTCATTATTTCAATTTTAATTCTAATTTATACTTTTGCTCTTACAATTTTGTATCGTCAATAATTTTTGTTCACTTTTTTATTTCACTTTTAAACGGTATAGGTATGTATTGTGTAATCAATTTGTTCCTTCATTTTATTACTTACCATTTACTGATGGTATTTATTTGTTCAACATATTGTTGCTTCTTTTCGGAGAAGAATCTTAGTTATTTCCTTGTTTGCAAATTACAGTGAAACCTGTTTAACTGACATCTCAATGGATCCAGAAATTTTTTCCCACTTTAGGAAGCTTTTTTTTTTATTTACCCAGTTTATCAATTTTTAAGTACTTTTCATCACATGTTTATTGAACAAACTCATACATACATAGAACTGATAAACAAAGTGGGTATGGAAGAAATTTGATTCTCTGTGAAAAATCGTGTCATAACGTGACTTCAACTGATAAATTGTCTCATATGATTGAATAATATTTTAAGCGAATAGGGCTGTTGGGCTTAGAAGTCGCAATGCACGGCCCCAGTTAAGCAGACTTCACTGTATGTATGTATGTACTTCATACACACTTTTAAATCAGTTTGGATCTTTTTTTTTTCTTTTTCTCGATATTTTAATTTTAATTTAATTTTTTTTTTTTTTTTTGTTTATTTTCTGTTTTCCAATAACGATTTCGGTTTAAATACGCTCATCCGCACATTTCCTACGATTGGTACGAATGAATGAACGAAAGAAGAAAATAAAAACGGCCCACGTTGGTTTGTTTATTTTTGTTGTTGCACGTTTTTGTCTTATTTCGCAATGCAATATTGCCACTCTTTGGAACAAAGAACTCTGGAAAAAAAATAACACGAAACGTTAAAAACCCAAGCTTACATACAAAGAATAAATTTGCTGTTCAAAAAACATCATTATTTCTTGCATATTTATATGGAATATCAAAATTTATTTAAAATTAACACGTGCTCTCTTGAATTGTTTCTTTTTTATCTAGATGGCAAGGCCAATTCATGCCAAACATGTGCTAGACAGGGCTGTCTTAGAGATAATAGGGCATCAGCAGGGTTCATATCGACCATGGTATGGTCTACTCAATGGTGTGGTGAATAAATAAATGCCGTGACTTCACGAGTAGTCGGTTTTTGTTTTGTATTTCGAGAGTCAGATACACGAAAAATGTCTCGAAAACTTCCCTTTTAAATGTATGAGAAAGAAAAAGAAGCACATATTATTCCGGGACATTTGACAAACAACCGTCTCTTTTCTTCGCACGTCTTCCTCTGTTTAAATGTTAAAATTCGACGACGGGTGACGTCACGGTAAGAGAAAATGGCGATTGTCTTTCGAATATGCACACCTTATACATTCTTTTCACAATGGATTTAAACTATACTGCGATCGAAGATTTCAACTATTTTTTTTTTTAAACTTCATTCTCTCCACCAATATTCGATTGAAAGTTATCACATTTACGGGTAAGATCATCAATGAAAGGGAAGAAGTGACATTTTCATTCCTTAAGAGTGCTTTTCCTAATGATATTGGTATGGAAATGTCTTATATGACAGTATCTTTTCACAAGGAATTGAGTGCAACTTATATTTTTCTCAGTTGAGTAAGAAATACCCGCGGAAATTCCTGGCTATTTCGCCTATATTCTCCCATTTACGTGTGACGGAAAGAATCCGTGTATAAAACTAGTGAGTAACCTAGATTAATACGCGTATCTGGCTTGCTGGGATGGAGCCGAAATGAGGCCTTAGCTTAAGGTGCAAACAATGACAAACCGTTCGAATTTTCAATGATTTTCTTTTTGCAAGCCGCTTGAGTTTGCTTTAGGGGCCAATATTACCAAGCATATTTAGAATATTTGTAAATAAAAAATATTTCATTTTCAATATCGCAATATATCAAGTATAGAAATTTATGGCAGCACTGTCTACTGCCAACGCTGCGAGTCCATTACATTTCGGATCGTTACCTTCTCCATCAATCTTTTAAGACTTCCTTATCTTTCAATTGTTTCAAATCAATTTTGTAGCGAAGAAATATAAAATTCGAAACAGATTTTTAAAATTATCAATATTTATCGTTTTATTCAATCAACTTTATTGTTCATGGAAATAGGGTTTCGTAAAAGTAAAAGGAGAAATTATTCAAAATAAAAAAAAAAACGTTCAAAGTTAATAGAAAAACAAGAGAGTAGCTTTCCTGAGTTAAAACAAAATCCTTTGCTGCATTGTGTACTGAGAGAAGTGTTTTTTTTTTTTTTTTAAGCTTAAAAAGTTAATAAATTCTATTGTTTTTTAAGTCAACGATAAACATAAAAAGCGTTAATTCTGCATGAAACAGACTTTGAAAATTCCATCAATATCGCCTTTCGCGATTCTCGTATTTTTCACGTGTATTGTCCCTGTCTCTTTCATATTCACGTTCCTTTCGTTCATGTCGTCGACGGCTTCGGCTTCGACTTTCGCTGCGGCTACGACTGCGCGAACGATGCTTGTGTTTCCCCTTCTTTTTATGTTTTTGACGTGGACGATCTCGCTCTCGTTCGCTATCACGGCCGTTTGGTGATCTTGAAACATCACGACGCCGATACCTCGAATCGTTTGCAACATCATCGGGATAGAAACCCCGATCATCGTGCTCTGTACGATAGGTGCTCCCAACAGCGGCACGACTTGTTGACGACTGTGCATACTGTAAACGTGTTGAACGATGTGACGTTGGCCGTTCATAGTCTTCTTCCTCGTAGGCAACACCACCTCTGGATCCACCACCACCACCAGCAGCGGCAGCAGCAGCAGCAGCAGCATTAGCACTAGCAGCGGCGGCAGATGATGCTGCCAAAGCACTGCGAGGGCAATTTAGTTGATTTATACTAATACGATGCTCACGGCAATACAATTCAATTTTCTTTTCGATTTGTTTTTGTATTGGCACAGGAATGCGCGGAAATAGGGTTGCACACCATTCCAGTTTTGTTAGAAACGAGTACACTACTTGTCCCATGGTCATTGTCTAAGAAGGGTATATTTAGATTAAAACAAATATGTTCTTGCGCTTTTACTATTGTGTTTTTCGATCATACAAGTAACTCACCTGGCCGCCGCCAGCTTTAATATCGATCTCTTCCTCATCTTGTAGGTAATCTTCATACCAGTCATACAGGTCAGCTGGTGGTTGTGTGTATCGTAGGTACATGAAGCCTTTTTGGTATAGAATATCAAATGAAAGAAGACAAAAATATATTTTTAGTCAAAATTGTCTTTTGCAGTTCAGTTCAATTGAAACTTTCTCATATTTTTTTTTTTTTTTTGCAAAACATTTCAAGCCAGTGTCAGTGAAAATGTAAAAAAATTAAATAAATAAATAAATTAATTAAAAAAAGGCGTAATGAGTGTTGTGCACACACATTTACTTACCACCTACCTAGAGCTCGTATATACGGTGAATCTGTATGATTCAATAGACCATTCATTTGTTTCCGTGTTAATTTAAGCGTATACAGTTTGTATAATAAGCAGTATGCAGTCGAAACAATGCCACCAGCTCCAACACCGCGTACCTGTAATAGCAGAAAATATTGAAAAAGCATTATTAGATTACAGTTTTTAGATCTTTCAAAGAGCTTTCTCTAAAACGACAAGCTACATTTCGTAACTCACTCCGCCACACATTCCAGTCTGACCGGAGGTTTTTCGCGAACCTCGCTCCCACGGTTCCATGTGCTTGACTTGGTAGTATATCTCATCAACAACTTCATGGTATGTCTTCAATTTAAACAATTGTACTGAAAAGAAAGTTATTGCGATATTAGCATCGGTCATCATCAGCCGAAACTGTTACTGTAACTGTACTTTTGAAATAGCTTGAACCCTGTATATTAGCAAGTATTAGAGGATTCAAGTTCATCGTTGCTTCGTTGCCCCATATTGGAAGTGTATTATGCTGTTTCCCAGCCTTCTTCGAAGGTCCAGCTTGTTGTTGATGGTACTCTGCGGAGAAAAGCGCGCGCACAAATGAGTGTTAAACACATGTAAATCATCGAGAAAGTGTCAATTTGGCATTTTCGTTATCGTTTTCGACACACACTACCTTACCTTCGTCCATTGTGTTTTTGGGTATTTTGGCTTACTGTGCTCACATTAATAGTTTTCGCTTGTGATAAAAGGAAACGCTTCAATTGAAATCGCAAGCTTCAGATCGAATATCTTGTTCATATATTCAGCAAAACGTTTACACGAAAACTAAGCCGCAGCTGTTGGTGATGTACAATTTCAAAAGATTGACAAATACGCGAGTACTCATTTTAGTGCTGCCGTATCCAATCCAGCGCTGCCACTAAATTATTTTTTCCCCAGTAAAATTCGTACGAAAAATCTGATCAAAGTATGAGCTGTTATGCACGAGTTTGTTGGACGGCGGTGTAGAGATTAGTGTTGCAACGGATAGTCTATCCGGCCGAATGCCGGATATCCGGCCGCCGAGATATTTAATTTTTTTTGTTATATATTTTTCGTTTTTAAAGTCATATTGAATGATCTTGAGCGCTGCCATTTGGTAGAAAAAATTTTGAACGTTATTTTTTGACTCAGCACACTTTTTAGTAATGATTGTTTCGATCGGTTGCACCGAACTGCAATAAAAAATGTTAGCGGAACTGCATCCGGTTTCCGCCCATCGCTCCATTTTCAAATCTGCATTCGAAATACAAATACAATATAGCAAATGTTAAATGTGAGGAATCCGGCGGTCGGATTTTTGTTTTATTTTATTTGTTTCTTTATTTCGAATTTCACGTTGCACAGGTTTCCACAGTTTCACATCTGCAGTTACAGTTTGCCACAGTTTCCCACAGTTTGCCGCAGTTTCCGGTATCCGGCCGGATACCAAATTTAAGGCTGGATAGGCCGGATATCCGTTGCATTTCTAGTAGATATGTAAGCGGGGTAGACGAAAGACGCAAGGGCGGCGCATTTCATGCGTTTTTTTTGACATTTGCTTTGCTCGCTTTCGCATAGGTTGAACTTTTGCAAGCAATCAAAGGCAATTGGCCGTCGAATCATCTAAAAAGTGCAAGTACAAAGTCTCAACGTGTCTAAGCAGTAAAGGATACACACAGTCCCATCCATTGTACAATGCGTTGGATCAGCGGTTGTAATTGAGTTCGACTCATACATTCCAGAGTATTGTACAACCTTCAATCTAACTTCACTTTTTTTTTATATTATTTTTATTATTTGCGACTGTCACATTCGTAGAAATAAAACTGACTGAAGTTGATACAACATCGCTACAAACGATAGAATATCCCATCACGATAGAATATTTAGAGCAAAAAAACTTGCTTCTTCAGGAAGTAAAAGCGAGGGAGAGCACCTAAAGAATCAATAATATCCGAACTGACTCGTCGTGACCATGTTTCGAACGTGGCCATTCGTAGGCGCTATGGCGTTGCTCCAATTATTGGGAAAATGGGGGAAACAAGGCTACGCTGGTATGGACACGTCCTGAGAGCAAATGAGGATAGCTTGGCAAAAAAGGGCTACACACTTCAGTTACAAAGGTTGCAGACAACGAGGGCGTCCGAAACAGCGTTGGATGAACGTAGTTAAATGGGACTTCGAGGCTGTAGGACTTACCGCGGAGGATGCAACTGATAGGACAAATTGCGAATAGGCAGGGGCTTTTAAAACGCAAGAACAAGAAGAAGAAGAAGAAGAAATCAAATTTGTTGAATTTTTCTTTATTAATTTTAATACACATTTTCTGATCAGTTTTTTTTTTTTTTTTTGTTTACTTATTAATGTAGACATCCATGAAGCCCTCACACATTCCAAATTACGCCCCATGCATATTGAATACGCCCCCCAAATTAAGCCAAATCTAGCGAATTCTCAAGCGCGCGAGTACAGTCATACGCCAAACTACAATATTTAGAGAAATTCACATAAATCTTTAAATTTTTTTTTTATATTTAAATTCATTTTTCACATCAATAGATAATTTTTTTTAAACATTTTTCTGTTTTATCTTCTTTTTTTTTTAGTTTTTCGTTTTCTCTTCGTTAATATAGGAAAGGGTTACATTTATTAATAGATATACTAATTTTTGTAATTATTCTTTATAACTATATTTTTACTTTTCTTTTTATGTATTTATTTATTTTTTTTTTTTTTGTTGATTATTTTTTAGCTAAAATGCTTACATTTTCCTGTTTTATGCACAAAGCATAATAAATAATTTTGCACATTTTTAGGATTTTTATGTTTTTCAAATTTTTTTTTTCTTTTTTCTTTTTATAAATTAAGAATCACCAAAAATCTGTATTTAATCTTCGTGTCTTGACATTTAGTTTACATCCATTTGGTTTAAAGATACGGTTAAGTGTTTAGCAAACATTTTGTTTTTTAAATAAATTTTTGAAATTTACATTTAGACTTTAAATATAGATTAATATGTATATTTCTATTCATTTTTAATAAGTTATTATGTAATTCATAGCTACTTAAGTTCATTATATGCTAACCATTAATGAAATGACTCGTTTCCATATCAATTCATGACTAATGAAATGTTCAGCAATAACCCAGTAGGAAATTGTGTGCCCAAACTATTGATTAAATCAAAGAATCCGCCGAGATCTTTCATGAAATTATTCTATATAGGTATATATTAATTTAAAATATTATCTCAATTGGAAATAGCATGAGCGATCTTTATATCCATCGATGTGAATTAGGTTTAAATTGTATCTCACTGTTCAAACAGGCTCATGGTCTTCAACATAGTTTCAATTTTTTGAAGGGTTAAACTTTCAAATGATAGTCTTCAGCCGAGTTTAAACCAGGTTTATTAAAATTATATGAAAATTTTTGAAAATTCAAATATACGGGCATGTGATTGGATTCCCTTTCCCCAAATTTTGGGGAAAGGGAATTTCGTTCCTCCAATATTTTGAAGAATGTATGGAAATTTTGAAAGAAATGACATTGTCGAAAACAAAAGAGCGGCTATACGATAAAATTTTCGAATTTAAAAAATTTCGAACATATTTAAATTCCCGAGTATTTATTTCAATTTCCCGGGGAAATGAATTCCTGGGAATCCAATCACACACCTGATAGCAAAGGATTAAGTTAAAATCGCATGAAGACTAAAAAAATATATTCGAAAATTTAAACTTTCGAAGATCTTAAACTGAGTTTTAAATTACGATCCTCAAATCACAAAAACTATATATTTTATAGAAAAATAATTTTCGAGGACACTTCCTAATTCAAGAAATCATGAATTATTCAAATTTTACACTAAGGTGAAAATTCTTAATAGAATGATTTTAATGAATCTTGTGTTTTTTTCTCACAATTTAATTTGTCAGACAGTATTTAATAAAATTAAGCGGACTTTTGAAAGCTGTTTTAGTAAAATAAAGATTCCGATTCTTTTGCACTTTTGTGTTGTGCCAATTGTGTGAATTTTCTTTTCGCAACGTTTATGACCGTAAAGAAAATAAATAAAAATTAATTGTATAATAGTGGTATTCATGTAATAGCGCAAAGCATGCAAAACTGACAGTTGAATACTTTTATCTCACATGTTGCATGAGCGTACCTCATAAGCAGCTTGCGTGCAAAGTTGTGAAAAACAGATGATCAATACTGAAATTTGAGGAAAATCCAAAAATGCCAAAATTGAGCAAAATAAAGAAAGTTTTTAAATTTAAATTCAATTTAATATCTTTAAAAATCCTCAAAACAACGAGTCAACGAGCTTATGCGCTTTATACGCTCGCTTTGCGCTATCTAATCGTAGTGCAGAGCGCGTAGAATTATTTTAATACAAAATTTGACAGTTCGTTTATGAGGGTGCAAAAATATGAGGTTTGCGCTATTACATGAATACCACTAATATATTTCTTTTGTAAATATGCCTCTTATCTCTCCACATTCAATCATTAATATCGCCGCTGTTTTTGTCTATTATTATTGCGCCAGCATTTTAAATAAATATAATAAAGCTCCACGTAAATTTAGATATGTCTTGAAATTAAATAAGGCTTTTAAGCCGATTTGGTTGCAAAAAAAAAAAAAAAAAAAATTATCGCAATCATATTTTTAAATTTCCTACTGGGTCATTTTAAGGAGGTTCCAAATTCTTAGCTAATTTCTTTCTAGTACGTTTTTATATATCTATATAATTATAAGCTTTTAAAGATACACATATATATCAAACAAAAACAACAAATAAAGCTTGCGTTTAACATTTTTGGGGGAAAAAAATTATTAAGCTTTCTACGTCAAAAACTAGGATAATACACATCCACATATGTAAACTTTAATTCATTGTGGAGAATATGCTGTTATGATAGAAGTGTTTTTTTTTATTATTTTTTAAACTTATTATTCTTTTACGTTTCTGATTTTATTTTAATGACTGGACTTTTTTCTACATATTTTTTTTTTTATAGTGAACTTTGAGAATTTTTTATTTTTATTTTTTTGCTTGTTTGACTAAGTATATAAAATTAGTTTCTAATGCAGATGCCAAGTTAGCGTTCAAACGATTGTGGTAAGCTTTATCCTGTATAAAGCACTCTGATAGAGGATAAATTATACATGCATCAAATTATGACTTCCGTTTGAAGGGAGAAGTTATGAAAAATATGTTAAACATTGAGGTAAGAAACTTTGATTCGATTTTTGTCTTTTAAAATATTTTTAATTTTTATTTCGGTTTTTTTTTTTCTCTTGCTAATTGGGAGTATCCTCATTGGCTCCGATAACATTTATAAATTGTAAACACGATTATGAGCATGAAAAATTCCTAGAAGCAACATCTTAAATTAGCGGGACCGATGGATAACTCCCATGATGAGCACAAATATATCGTCAAAGCTTTTGTATTAGTTATCGGCCATGTTTTTTTTTTGGATTATTGAAAGGGTATTCTTGTTAAGCTAGTGCAGAGCCGACACTTCAGCTCTTAAGTAATAATGCTCATAGCAATAGAAGACGCAGCTACCAGTAAATTGAGATGCTCGGAGCTTTAGTTTTCTTTACAATCAATTTTTTGAATATTATTAATCTAACGGCCGAATTCACCAAACTGTTTAATGAATATTTAAAATATTTTAGAATTTTTATTTTATTTGGCTCTGGTTTAGTATTGCAAAATTAACAGAAAATTTTCATAATAAATCGTTCCCACTCTTGGACGTATCTGTCGAAGGGTCAAGTTCTAATTTTAAACATAAAGTAAAAGCAAAAGGATCCAAGAATCCAATAAGGATTCAAGGATCATTTCAGTTCTGTTCCTGACGACGGTCATATAAACGTTTAAGAATTTAATTACAACGGATATCAACTCTACTACAATATAGATAAACTGTAGAGGCTGAATCCTGCATTTTATAATCAAAGGATCCTAACAACGGTCATATAATCGAGTGATTACAAACGATTGTTCGAAGTAGACCCTGGACCGGATAGGTGTCCCAGACATTAATTTAAAAGCAAAAAAAAAAAAAAATTATAATAAATCGTTTCAGATTTTAGACAAATATTTAATGTCGTTTGCCATTAATTTGTTTGAAAATATAAATGTTAACAGAGAGCTGTTTTCATATGGAATTAAAAAATATTTCATTCATTGTTTAAGGTACTTTAAATATTTTTTAAATTAAATAGTTAAACGAAAAACTCAACAATTTAATTGAAATATTCAATAAACATTTTGGCGAATCCGGCCGTAATATGAGTTTTAAAGTAAAGAATATTTTTTACGCTTCCACTTCATGGAGCTTATTCATTTCATTTAAAACAGTATGGCTGAGCAACAACTTTCTGTTAAAGGGGAAGCAATACAAAAGAAGCTCCAAATGTTGTCGCATCACCATTCCTTCACTTATTGTTTTAAGCATAAAGCTTTGACGATTCATTCGCTTTATTTGGTGGTATTAATTTATTTCAATTAGTTTTTTTTTTTCGTAATTAAAGACTATAGTTTGAGTTTGGGTATTTTACTCGTATATACAAAACTGAATAAATTTAAGCTATTTCGAAAGACCAAGGTTTTCGGAAATAGCACGCACATTACATCTTTATAAGATACAATGCGAAATCATTATTACTGATTAAACACTGCAATTTCATTGAATAGTCGATATTTTTTTTTTTTTAATTAACGATTTTTCTCCCAACATTGCACATTATTTTCCAGGGACGTGAACCGGTTTTGAACCGGAAAACCGCTTTTATCTGCTGATGAACCGAACCGAAGTTTTTCACAAATATTTGAACCGAACCGAAAATCGAACCCCTTTTTGTAAATGTTCAGGTTTCATTTCAACCACGCACAGTGATCGCTCCCATAGGCCAAAAATATAAAAATCTAAGTCAATTTTCTTATGAAATTAATATCGATAGCATCTCTAATATGAGTAAGGTAACCACCACTAACATTTTACTGTGCAATTTTAACCCTCAATGGGAAAAAATTCCGTTAGAAGTGGGAACACTTGTTAACAAATTTTTTCAGTTTCAGAAATTCCCGAACCGAGACCCCGGTTCAAAGAAGTAAAAAAAACCGGTTTGACGAACCAATCCAAAAGTTCAAACACGGTTCGAACCGCCAAATCGAACCGGGCAAATTTTCCAAACGGTTCACGTCCCTCTTATTTTCCAACAATTTTCAATTGTTTTAAAACACGGTTAAAATTTTTATTATCTTAAAAGCCCCACATCTGATCATGGAAATACTAAAAGTGAAAATTTAGAATTTAACAAGTTCATTATATCGCACCCTTGCTAATAAATCGGCACAATTCAAAATTTTTTAATCAATTTTTTTATGTACGATTGAATTTTTCTGTAAGAAACCCAACACATGGATAATTAACGCTTATATTGAATGAACCAGCAGTCGATTAAGAGTGATATTAGTTTAGAAAAAATTTTATTTCTCCTTAGAGTCACGAGGGATTGAATGATTGTTGAGAAATGCGAAATTTTGAATTGTGCCGATTTAGTAGCAAGGGTGCGATATATTTAAACATTGATAAATCTTACTTGGGCCTTGGTCTCAATCGCAAAGCAACACTTCCAATGTTTGCTAAGCATTGAATTGGTTAAATATATTCCATAATTTTTTTCTAACAACTTTCTCCAAGTGCAAAGCGTGCGTTTCCTTAACCTTAGCTTCTTTTTTAATTTTTAAAAAGTTACAGAAGTAACTTGTGCTTAATTACTTGCTAACCTGTATGCATACGAATATATTTATATCAGATTTTTTTTTTTTTTTTTTTTGCTTAAAATATAATATTTAAACATCTTATCAGTAAATAAAAAAAAAAAAAACATACAGTCACACACCTTAATTTTTGCGTACAGCGAAGATAAGTTAGTTTTTAATATTTCATTTTTATATTTATGGTTTTTCGACCTAAATTACTTTTACATAATCTTACTTTTATTGATTTTTTCTTTTTCTTTTGAATTTTATTTTTATTATATTTTTTTTATACTAGAATGAATAGAATTGCGAACACCTATTAAAAATAAATTGCTAACTACAAATCTAATGGACTATTTTTTAGTTTCTATATTAAGTGTTTTTTTTTTGTTTTTTTTTTTTTTGTTTTAAGTTAGTTTCGTTTCAAAATTATTTTCTTCCTCGTTTTACTTTTTTCAAATATTTTTGTGCGCAAAGACTTTTTAAAGAGCATCAAGTAATTTCTTGAGTTAAAAAAAGGATATTTAATTTAAAAAATTTGAAGTCCTTTCTTTAAAATAATTGTTTGAATGTGCTTTTTCTTTCAGCAAAAGGTACTGATTAAAAAAAAAAACAAAAAGTCAAATAGAATAAACAAATGGCCGGAAATGCAATCTTATGACGGTTTTGACTCACAAATCTTAATTTTTTTTTTTTGCCCGAGCTTAGTGCTGATCCACAGTTATTTTACTCGTCCAAACTTCAATTAATAGGGGCTATCTTCAGTTATGTCAGAAATAAAACAGAAATGAAAAACTTCATATAAAAAAAAAAACGTCAGAAAAATTTCTCAAGGGTTTTTTTAAATGAAGTTTTTCATTTCTGACAGAGATAGAGATAGCCCCATACAGAAGAAGAAGGCTGACGAAAGAGAAATAATTGATGGACCTTTAAAAGCAGCAGATTTTCTACACTGCCTGATAGTCGACTGACGTAAGATCCTTCTGAAGATTTGAAAAGAAATAAAAAAAATAATAACAATTAAAAAAGAAAACAACTAAATGCAGTCTTAGATTGCGAACCGTTTTCAAGAGTATTTTACAAAAGGAATGAAAATAGCTTTGGCATATTTTGTCCTCGGTCAAATTAGCAGATTCATGTTGCCCGTAAATTCTCAAAAATTCTAGCTTTGCTTCGAAATATACAGCCGCACCGCGCACAACATTTTGTCACTTCGACATTAAAAAATTCACGTCACCGAACAATCATGTTGAACTCAAATTTCTTCACTATCATTTAAAAGAATTTATCTCGAAATATTATTTTTCGTTTCACTGTTTTTTACTCATTTCATATAAGTTTTTTTTTTTTTTTTTTTTTTTTTTTTTGGGATTTGTCAAAATTGCTGCGTGTTTTGGGTCTTTTGGGCGATCTAGCACTTTTTCCATACTGATCGATGATCTTAATGTGAACAGTTCTAATTTGTTTGTTTTTTTCTTCACGTTAATTACAGCTTTGCACTCCTATGCTTATCTTTGATGTTTTGTTTTAATACCATTTTGGTATTTTTGAAGCCTTAATTTAGTAGACAAACCTTTTTAGGCATACTAATTAATATACAAATATATTGCCCTATATACACACAAAGATTTTTTTTTAATGTACAATATGCATATAATTATATAAGCCATGTTTGCAAGAAATTAATGTAATTTAGTCATATTTTTTTTTATTGTATTTTCTTTTTTTTAAGCATTTATTCTTTTCTTCTTCATATTGTATACAAATTTTGGTTTCTTTAAATTTAGTAAAAATAGTTTTTTTTTAAATATTTTACATTTTTATTTTATTTTTCTATTTTTTAAATTTCACACAAAGAAGTTCATTTTGAGTCGAAGGCCTGATTTCGGTTTTTAAAGAAAAAATAAAAGTTAATTTTTTTTTTAATGATAAATCCTTACTTTTATGCCTTGTTCATCAATATTTTTCACTTTTCGAATATAAGCTTCAATTAAATGATTCATATGAAGGGATTTAGAGATTTAAAAGAAAGAAAATTTTGTGTGTTGTGTCGCAAGCAGATTAAAATTGATCGAAATAAACGATTGAATGTTTAAAAGAAAAATTGAACTTGAAGCGCGTGCAAGTTTTTTTTAAACCAGTTTTTTTTTTCCTTAATAATTTCCATGCGATTCAAAGCCTCTTAGATGAGTGTCGAAAGCAAAGTAAAGCTAGTTGAATTGTAGAATTTTAAGCAAAAAAAAAAAAATATATATATATATATGTATATTCTAAAGAAACTGAACTTCACTGGCAGCGTACACATGAAAAAGAAAGCAGCGTGTAGCCTTTTTGTCTCCTTTTAAATCGATTATTTAATTCAATGAATTTTTAATATATATACATATAAAAACAAAAGTGTACCACCAATTCAATTCATTATAAAAACTGTTATGCACGACAAGCCCCCATGTGAAACACAATACAACGACCTTTAATATGAAGTGTTAGTGTAAAGAAAGCCACCCATTTATCAAACAAAATATTAAAAGCATTGATATATCACATCGACTCAATTCAACTAGCTCCAACTAATCGGTATAAATGTATGTTGTTGTTAGAGACACTCTAAATCCCAAAACAAAGTTCGACATATTTAAATGTATTATATAAACTGTTACATTAAATTTCTTTGTTTCCATAACTACTTACTAGAACCTTGCTAGCTAACTTTATATAAAGTCATACTTCAGAATTTCATTTCTCAAAACTTCGATCTACGCTTAGTTAAAAAAAAAAAAAAAAAAAAATACATTTATAATAGAAAATAAGAAAACAATCGTCACACACACTGACTGACTCCACAGCTAATGTTTTGTTTTAAAGTTTTCTCTCGCATTGTATGCATTTCAAGCTCCCAAGGACTTTGTTTGCTAAAATCATTAATTTATACACGCACATAAAATTATAATTTTTTTTTTTTTTTTTTTGGTTACATGCTTGAAATCAACAATAAAGAGGGAAAAATTTTGTGGTTAAACTTAAAAATAGCTATTCTCTCTCTCATACCACAATATAATGCTATGAAATAAAAATATAAATAAATTTAAGTTACTGATGATATCATTTCGTATATATATATTACAGCTGTTGATACTCTCTTAGAGTTTCACTATTTCTCCTTAGTTGTAGGGATATTCATCGATCTCTCTCTGGTTTTCTTATTTTTTCTTTAGTACTCCGATAGGCAACAAATTATTTTCAATCTTTTTTTCTTCTTCTAGTTAAATAACATAAATTTTAGTATTAAAAAATAATAATAAAAAAATAAACTTTTGTAATGCAAAATATTTATGAAATATAGATTTTTTTTCTTTTAACATTTTCAACTTTTTTTTAACGACTAACAATTAATTCGTTTTTCGATTGTTTTTGAGTGTATCCTTTTTTTTTTTTGTATTCTTTCTTCTTTACTTCATTGAACATTTGACTGTAGTGAAAAGAGAAATTGAAAAAAAAGGGGAAATTTGTTGGCAGACATACACTCCTTGCACTTAACTAAACTGTACAAAATGACACGAAACATAGACATAGTAACGCATGTTTTGTCTTTTGTATTGTATTTGATTTTTTCGTATTTAGATTCGTTTTTTTTTTCTTCATTTTTAATAAGTGGTCCAAGTTGGTACTGATAATACATACTTTATATATATATATATATATATATTTTCTTTATATATATATAATTGTTTTGCTTCTTCATTTTAGTTCTTTCGAGTGCGTGGAGAGTATGGATTTTTAAACAACTTGTTATGGCTTATGACTGATTGACGGATGTTGGTAGGTGGTGGTGTACAGATTACATTTTATTGTCCATCATAGATTCTTGTATATTTGCTATTGCAGACATCATTCCAAACTGTAATGAGAACGGGTTGAGAAAAATATTTTTTTAAATAATCTTTCGTTAAACGAACTGCACTCGAGTGCAGCGGTTGTTGGGTACATCAGGGAAATCTTTTACCGTTGCAGAGAACAGAACCATATGATTAAAAACTCACCTGAAGAGACATAATCGACGATTAATTCATTCTGTGAATCAACATTCGTAGAATTATTGGGCGGCAAATAGTGGAGATCGTATTCTTTGTTTTGAATTTTCACCATGTATGTTCCAGGCGGTGGAGGTGGGGAAACATATTCATCATCACAATCGCTATTGCTACGACTATACATCATATTTACTGGAGCCACAATCCCTTGATGGTGATGTGACGTTGCCAGCATGTTGTAATTTTGTGGGTACATTTGTTGTTGATGTTGCACTGGTGTTGTATATGGGGGGTACGCTTGGCGATTGTAATAGTGAACTTGTTGTTGTTGTTGCAACTGCTGCTGCTGCTGAGTCGGTTGAGTCGATGGCGGCGGTGATTGAGCTGCTGAATAATATTTATTCATGCCACCATCAACCGACGACGATGATGAGAAGGAACTTGAGTTGGAGTTTGAATGTTGATAGTTAGCATTTGTTGTTGAAGAAGCTGAGCACTTAGTATGCGACATTTGTTGTTGTTGCAGCTGTGGATGTTGTTGTTGTTGTTGTTGCTGTTGTTGGGTGGCAGCACGACGTGCGGCAGCAAAAATTACCGATTCAATTTCATTGCAAGTTTCTAATTGCTGCTGCTGATGTTGACGTGGTGCTTGGGGTTGAGTTTCAGTCATTTCTGTCATTAAGTTGTCCATATCATTGGCAATTGGATTGTTATTCATAACAGAAATATGTTGTTGCAAGAATGTATTAACATTTGTTGTTACATCAACGACAACAGCCGATTCATTAGCTTTTGCCGCTGAATTATAAATGCCACTATCTGCCGAGTAGTTACTCTGTTCACTTGCATTGGCGATGCAATGACTGCTGCTGTTGCTTGTATTGCCACTGCTGGCTATACCAGCAGCTCCACCACTATTGTTATGCTGCTGCTGATTGTCATTTGCTGGGATTGATACTGAGTTATTTGGTGACAGAGTAACGTCTGAGCTTGTCAGAATGATATCATCAGCTTGTTGTTGATTGCCTACTATTGATGTGTTGATATTAATATTCAAGCTGAGATCGAAAGACTTACCTGAATCATTAAGTTGTTGCAGTGAACCGACCGACAATGAACAACTTCTTGGAGATGACGATGTCAATTGCGGTGGTAGAGAGTGGACTTCCATTAGTTCATCGTTGGTGGCAGTGTGCCTGTGGCTGTTGTGTATTCCTCAATTTCATCATCAAAGAAGTGCAATTCGTCTTCGTTGAAATCACCGAAAGTGAAATCTGAGCTTATACCGACTGCGTCATCGTTCAGTATGATAACAGCTGGACGATTTATTGCTGGGATGATAAGAGATTGCGGCATTGAAGACACCGCGCTCGTTGAGATTGCCGATGGAATAACAACAGTACTTCTAGTGGATGACTTAGAGACAACATTCGGTTGAGCTACGCTCGTCTGTGTCGCGGCTGTTGACTTGCGCGATAAATTGACTGATGTCACTGTTTGTTGCTGCTGCTGCTGCTGTTTATCTCTTTTATTTTTCTTGTTATAATTTTCGTTTGGAGATGCTGTATTTGGAGAAGAGACATTACTACTACCCACGATGGCTTTCTCCTTAACAGGAGCTGTATTTTTCTTAGGCATGGCAGCCGTCGTGGTGGCGGTGGTTACATTTGAGGTAGTTGTTTCTGTTGATGTTGTCGGCAGCATTTCAATATTCGGATTGTTTTTTGTTATCAATGTTTGCCTTGCAGCAGCAGCGAAATTAATTGGCGTTGGAATTGAATTCATAGAATGTTGTTGTTGTTGTGGTGGCGGCTGCTGTCCAGCGTTTGTTGTGGATTGGGTAGTCGTCGCAATTGATGGTGGCAATGTTGAAAAGTTTGACGCACTATGGCGTTTGACAGTCTTTAAGGCTGGATACTGTTGATGGTCCATTGTATTACTGTAGTTTTTATTGTTGACATTGATGGCAACGTTGTTGCTAGCTTCTGGATCAACGCTTTTTGACTTTTGAAGCGTCTGTTGTTGCTGTTGATACTGTTGTTGCTGGTGTTGGTGCTGTTGTTGTTGACCTGTGCTGCTGCTGATGCTGCTGCACTAATGGAGTGTGTTGCTGTGGTGGATGTTGTTGGTGGCTGGCTTCTTTCGGTTGTTCAGTTATTGTGGATTTTGGTGCTGTTAGTAGTGTTACATTTTCATTAGCTTGCTGTGGATTTGGCACTGCTATCGGTGGTTGTGACGAATTCAAAACAGCTTTCGCGAATATATCTGCACGAGCTGCGGATGCAGCGACGGCAACTTCCGAAGCTGAGCCTAAAGCTGGAAAATCTGGTTTTGCCATAGATTTCTTGACTTTGTGAGGTTTGGTAGGATGATTTGAATGGTGATTTGAATGGTGGTTTGTTGAGTGTGTCAAGCCAGCAGATGACGATGGTGGTGTTGATGTTGTAGCTGATGTTATCGATCCAGTGGCTGCAGAGTGTGTTGCTGACTGTTGCGCCCTTGCAAGCGTTGTTTTAGGTTCATCCGTTGAAGTAGCAGGTGGATGTGTTTGTTGTTGTTGTTGTTGTTGTGTGTGGTTGGCTAGAAATGTTTTCGGCTTGTTCCGTATTATTATTTATTATTATTATTATTTACAGTATTGGCTGTGACCGATATAGTTGCCTTTAAGCTTTTTGCTTCTTTTGCAATTTCAGCATACGAAAACGGTGTTGGCAACTGTTGAACTTGCGGTGCCTTCTGTGGCTGGCTCATAGCTGTTGCAACACCGCCGGCAGTGTTGTTTTTGCTGCTTTGGCGCGCTTGTTTTGCGTTTGCGTTTGCGTTCTTTGTTGTGGCATTTGGGATTCGAAGACGCAGCACCGCCGCCAGATACCTTTGCGGCTTTTTCAATGGGTAACGAATGCACAGAATCGAGATCACTTGAATCCGATTTCTCCGATGGTGGCACCGATGAAGTTGATTTGCGTCTTGATTTATCATTTTTTTGTTGGTTTTGTTGTTGGTTTTGGTGTTGCTGCTGCTGCTGCTGCTGCTGTTGGTGGTGATGGTGCTGTTGTTGCTGCGATTGTTGATTATGGTGATGATTGTTATTATTGTTGCTGTTGTGATGTTGGTAGTGATTGCCGTTGCTGAAATGTTCATTTGTATTGGATTTAGCATTATTGAACCGATTCGATTGATTGGTATTTCCCCCCTTAAGGTTTGCTGCATTTACAAAATTATTATTTGATTTACTGTTCGGATTGTTGTTATTGCCGTTCGTTTCTTCAATCGGTGAACGTTGTTTTTTGGTTTTTTTCTTCTTTGTAACAACATGGAACTCAGCAGTCTCAGGCAATAAGGATTCCATGGCAAGAATATCGACAACTGGAACTGTTGTCTCAGCAATTATATTACCAGCTATTGAGGATTTTGTTTGCTGAATGTCGCCCTTTTTACGTTTCTCTGCCTTATCTATATGTTGCTGTTGTTGCGGCTGCGGCTGCGGTTGCTGCTGCTGCTGCTTTTCAGATTTATCAACGACGTTCGCTTTTACAGTGGTAATCGTATTTGGTAACACTGTCTGTGAATTGATGATCTCAGTGTCATTCTTTTCAACTTTCTCGGACTTGGGTTTATTATCTTTATCATCTTTTTGACTTTCACGGTTTTTGCTTTTACGCTCTTTATCTTTATCTTTAATTTTCTCATCGCTTGCGCTTTGAGTTGTTACAATAGCAATATTATTAGCGACACTATTGGCGTCACCCAAGTATTGCAATTCCTCGGTACCCCAAGAACGGCGTTCGCCCTTGCGGTTTGTTGAGATCACTGCCGAGGCGTTTCCAGACTTTTCTTTAGTAACGACAGCACTACTAGTGTTGCTGCTGCTGCTGCCGCTGCCGCCGTTGTTGCTATCAAAATTCTTATTTATATCCGCTACCGAAGAGGAATTATTCTTTGCTCCTCCACCTTTGCCCTTATTACGCATCATAACATTACTTTCGGTTGTTGCCGCTGTTCGTTTCAATTCATCAACTTCCATTTTGGCACAGCTACGTAATTCTTCAAGCGAATTACTCTTTTTTATTTTATTATTATGCTTGTCCTGTTTCTCTTGCTTCTTCCTTTCTTTTTTCTGTTTGCTCAACTTGCTATCATCACCGCCCGTCGAACTTTCAATATATTCGACAAGCTTCTCGACAGGATCAAAGCCCCTATAACCGGCAACGGTTTCTAAATTTACCGTTGTCACATTGCGCTCTTGTTTCGGTTGTTTTTTGCTCTTGCTCTTTGTCGCCTGCGCCGACGATGAGCTTGTGCCGCTGCCAGCTGAAGCTGAAGCTTGTGCGCCCGAAATAACTGGCGCATTGGTTGTTACATTTATCGAATTATAGACAGTCCCGGTTGCCGCCGCATGCGTCGTTGTTGTATTCACAGAAAATGGTTCAGTCACTGCGTTGCCGTTTTCATCAACCTCGCGCTGGAATGGAAATATAGAAAAAACCGAAAAGTAACTCGTCATGCTTATAAAGTTCAGCTTATAATGAATAAGCGCAAACGAACACATGCCGCAATATAATGCGACTGAATGTATTTAATTGCATTCTACATGTTTATTTGCTACAATTATTTCAAATTTCTTTTCGCTTTGCTTTTTTTTTTTTTTTTTTTTTTTGCAAATTCACTCAAATAACCTGCACGACTTTGCCATTTTCGTAATAAAACAGAACAACGGCCATTAGCGCGAAGCCCAACATGCTAGTACATCTCTTGAATCGGCGCTCGTTTCCTAGCGAGTGGAAACAATATTATGTATTCCACTCTATGAATTTTATTTTATTTTTGATAGAACTTAAACTCAAATGAAATTCGTATTCTGAAAGGCCGCGGTATAAATTTACACTTCTTTGCTGTTTAACGTGCAAAAACACAAACGCTCCCTTCACTTCGCACATGGAAATTCTAAAAACAAAAGGCGATTCAAAAGAAGCTGACACATTTCGGCAATGGCGTTGCCACTTGGCGCGATCAGTGCGTCTTGGCATAAAGTACTCGGTGTGAACAAGTACCCGGTAACGGGAAATTGAGTTGAAAAATCAAATAAAATTACAGTAAAAATCGGTTATAGCGATGAACATTTTAGGTGTAAAGTTTGGTTCGCTGTTCTAAGGGCCGTTTTCTCATCTTTTTTTTATCTGTAAGTTAAATTATCCTAATGATAATTTCATACAAATTTGATTAATAAGTCAAAGAAAATGAATTTTAACCGGCAGATAGAGCTTACAAGTAGGATGAGAAAACAGCCCTAATTCTTCTTAATTTCTGTTACCGGATATAGTGATTATCGGTTATAACGATGGATTTTTGCTGGTCCCTTCGACATCGTTATAACCGATCTTCACAGTATTTCAAATGAACTGTGTTAGAATATGCAAAAGTAAATAATAAATAAGTAAACAAAAAAGTTCATTTAAAAAGTTATGCGCTTAAGGGCCGTTTTCTCATATTTTTTTTATCTGTTGGTTAAATTATCTTGATGATAATTTCATATAAATTTGATTAATAAGTCAGAGAAAATGAAATTTAACTGGCAGATAGAGACTTAAAAGTAGGATGAGAAAACGGACCTAAAAGTAAAAAGTTGGAAAAAACAAAGAAAATTTAAAAAAATTTTCATAAAAATTTCTCTCGTTTTAGAGGTTCGTGATTTACGAGTTTCGAGGCCCTGTAGTTTTTTTTTTTTTTTAGCTACGATCGATCAGATTGGTTTCAAAAAATCAAATGCAGTTTTTTAAAAACTATTTTTAGTTCAAAGATCAATGTCAAACGCATAAATTTGCATGCAAATGTTTGACTGTTAGAAAAATCGCCTTTTTTTTGGAGAAATTTTGTGTCGGAACTTGCTGGATTTCTTTAGCTTATAACTTTTGATACCCATTTGCCGTTGGGTCAGTTATTCCCCTCTTGAAAGTTCAGTTTTTTTCTTTTCTTTTTTTCATTTGCTTACGCTTTAAGTTATTCAAAAGTTACGGAGCATGAGACATTTATTTAAAATTTTGTTTATGCCATGCCGAGGGAAAAGCAATTGAGTTTTCAAATTAAAAAAAAAAAAAAAAAAAAAAAATCAAATATTAATTCCAAAGTGTGTATGCGAATGCTTCGATAAAACGTGTTTTTTATTTCACGACTGAGAATTCAAAAGAAGCCGACGAAATAACTGTACTTCCGTTTAATGTTTATACTCAAAAGCGCTTTTTTATGCCATTTTAACTCAATCCAATACCTTTGCTATATTTGAACTTTTCAAAAATTTTCATATAAAGTTAATAAACCTGGTTTAAACTCCCCTGAAGACTATCATTTGAAATTTTAAGTCTTCAAAAAGTTTGAACTACGTTGAAGTCTATGAGCCCGGGGGAATCCCACTAGTGGTATTCAAGCAGGCTCGGAAATAGCTAGGTGCGAATTTTGCGCAAACTTTGTACTATTGCTTGAACGACCCTTATGCAAAGCGTGTGTAAAAATTTTGCGAAAACAGCTGGTTTCAATACTTACTGTGGTGAAAGAAGAAGGAGCGAATATCGCGCATATTTTGCGCATCACAGTAGGCGTGCAAAATTTCCGAGGCTGTGGAAACTATTTTTAATACAGAATAATTTTCGAGCTCGCGAAATTTCCGAGGGCGAAAATTTTGCGTACCTGCTTGAATACCACTACTATCTGCGCAATGCGCCGATTTTTGCCGCAATAAATCGGAAATTTCGCGAGGTCGCAAATTACTTTGTACCTATGAAAAATAGCTTCTGCAGCCTCGGAAATTTTGCACGCCTACTGTGATGCGCAAAATATGCGCGATATTCGCTTCTTCTTCTTTTACCAAATTAAATTCGCACCTAGCTATTTCCTGCCTGCTTGAACACCACTAATATTTCACGTGAATTTTTCCACCAGCTTCAATTCAAATTTCTATTGAAACTGGCGGAAAAGTGTGGCCTCAACGGTGTTTGTGGTCATTTTTGAAATTTCTGCCGAACCGGCCCGATAAAAATCGGCTATGTGCTATTTGCGCAGATAGTGGGATTAAACTACAAAATTATGGTAACATATTTTTTACATTATAAAAACCAACAAATAAGTTTTTTGAAATGAAATTAAACTTACCATTTCATGAAATGCAAAACAAAAATTTAGCCAATATCTATTTGAGTATGAATTTCTAGATTTCAATGTCTCCGTAAAATACTGCCGCTAAGCTTGCTCTTTGACCAATACCAAAAAAAAAAAACAAACAAACAAATAACTTTCATGCATTCATTAAAAAAATCTCAAAAATACTCAGATATCTTAGACAACAAAAAAAATCGAAAAAAAATGCGAAGTTCATACAAAATGTTTATTTTTCTTCTTCTCATTTTTCATTATCTTATACTTTAATCAAGATTAAGAAGAGCCTACTTGTACGCTTCCTTGTTTTATTTAGAGCTGTAGTCGTATCGTTATATTTGATATAAAAATAAAGTAGACTCCCGGAAAAGTTAATCGATTTGTCCCGAGGACTGTAAACTTTTCCTTCGAATTTTAAAAAAGGTTCCAAATCTAACAAATATAAGGATAACAACGATTTATTCTCTAAGTCTATTCCACATTGAAGCGAAGAACATTCAAAATTTTTACTAAATCCGCTTTAAATAATGTTTCTGAATGGGCCTTACGCTTCTAAGTACACGATTTGCAAGCAACGATTTATACTTATTTGTGTTTTTCGACATTCTTTTGAAGATTATGGAACTTAGTAAGTAAGTAATAAAAATTTCGATGACAGCATTTTAAATATATAAATAAATTGAAAAGCGACACTCTAATTCAAGAATTATCGAAACAATTCTTTGAAACTGTAATTCCGTTCAGAACGGCAAAGGCCTATACTGTCAATAAATCGCTGGAAATCAGGGAAATCTAGTACAAACGATTTTACTTCTTCAGCTTTTCTCTCTCACTATGCTACAAAGCGATATCCCGGTGAAGTGCTGTTGGCCACAATCGTCCCATCGTAAATAGTAGACAAGTCTTTAGTTTCCACTTTTTGAAGCCAAAAATCAATAAAATTTAGCTACAAGCTCATACAATAATTTTCCTGAAGGGCCTACGCTGTTAAAGTAAATGCGAAGGAAGTAAAGAGCACATTCTTTTGAAGAAAGGAATTCAGAGGTGAGTTTTCGATGACAGGCCAATTTAAACTTAATAAAAAATGTATCATTTGCATCGTAAAAAGCGCGCTGTGAATTCGAATCCATCGCAAACAGCTGTTTATGATGAAATTCGGTCAAAGAATGGCCATGCCTTTTACTTGTATTTATGCCTTTGTATTCGTTTTCTTGACATGTCTTTGGTGGTAAAGAAAATTTACTTGCTTCTTTAGAGCGTAAGGCCCGCCCTTAAGGATATACAATTTGCCTTCGTTTATATGTGTGTGCATTGAATGTTAATGAAAATTTTGCAAAGCATGGCGAGGAAATTTTAAATTATAAGAGTAAGCTCAAAAAAGTTAATTAAAAATTTTCTTTTTAAGGCTTTTTTTTCATGAGAAAACAATTTCTATCAATTTTTCGCAAACTATTAACTTTTGTGAGACCTGAATTTTCCAGGAGTTTACTGTACATACAGAGGAAAAGAGATACATAAATGTTGTACACCGAAAGTCCATCCTTTCTTCACCACATAGCTTTCAATAAAAAATTATTTGCACAGAATGCAGACCTGGATATAAATTAGAGATACAGCGGATAGTGATTTGGCCGGATACCAGATAGTTGAATTTTATTGCAACGGAAAAGTAGTTTTAATGGAAATACTCGCTTTTCTTTGCATCTCTAATATAAGTTATATTTTCATTTATTGTAAAAAAAAAAAAATAAAACTAAATGTGAGGATGCCACCGACATTGAAAAACTAGTACTGAACCTTTTAACAGAATTTGTTTTATAATTTTTTTTAATACGTTGAACGCTAAAAACAAATACAGTGTGTAAACATTAATTCTGTTGTGAGCGCAATCATTTTGAATTTCATTTGCTGCGTCACATCAGATTGCACACAAAAATGTTCATGTATTTAGATTCCATTATTTATTTGACATCTAAATCAATTGACCAGTTCAAGATTTTTCAAAAAACACCTCAGCGTTCGATTTGCATTTGCGGTTTTATTGTGCTTGAATAAATAGCCTATGAACCTACTTAATATAAACAATTACTCGCAAAAAATAAGTTTTCTGATACTTTAGAGCATAAGATTTTGAAGAGTGACCAGAATTCTTGAACTTTTAAACTACCATTTAAGTGCTTCATTTGTGTTTCATCTGATGAAATCTACGACTTTCGTTTTGGTAACTGATTCTTTTATTTTTATTTTTTCCCCTTTAATTTAAGCGAGATCTAAATTTTAAATTTTTTTAGAATCGAAAAAATTGCTTTAAAACGACGAAAAATTTTTGACGTTATCGATAATACTATAGATATGTTGTTTAACGTTTAATACATATTTATCATCTGTACCTATAATGAAAAAACCTCATTTTACTCTAATTAGCTTGCTTCAAAACGATTGTAATTTGAGAAAAAAACTTTTCCGTTTCTTATAATGTCATTTATTTCAATAATAGTTTTTAATTTATTCGTTAGAGAGAAAATATATGTATAGTGGTATATGATACCATTCTACTGATATCATAATAGCGTCTGACGCGGTCATTATTAGGCAACGTAAAAACAATTTATTGAAAAATAAATGTTTAAGCAACGGGAAAAAATTTTTCTCATTCATAATTGTTATGAGGCAACGTAAAAAATATTTATCGAACGATAAAATTTATGAGCAACGGAAAAAAAATTTTCTTCAATAACTGTTAAGAAAAATGAAATATATTTTCATTGTTTGAAACTGTTATCTTAAAATGAATTTTTTTTAATACAAACTTTAATAGTTATAGTCCAATTTTTTTCCTTATTTCTTATAACTGTTATGTCTCTGAATTTAAGCGAGCATTAAGTTTTTTGAACTTTTAGGAAATAATTATCGAAAAACACTGCACCCGCTCCGTTCCTATAGAAACTGGTTTAACGTTTAATACATCATCTGTATCATCTGTACCTAAATGAAAAAACATTCCTAATAGGCCTGCCACACGTATATCGAAATTGCTCAATTTCAGAACAAAATTGAAATTGCCTCAATTTCAACTGTCAAATTTGTTCTGAAATTGCTCAATTTCGATCTACGTGTGGCAGGCATATAAGGATGAATTAATTTTTTGTACATTCGATTGACCCTTTTCAGCAGTTATAACTCCGAAATTTGTTGAAAGATTTCATTTCTGAACGGACTGAGGATTTACTAGTAATCGGTGTATTTAAGAAGGTGTAGATACTAGATCGTATGCTTCTTTTTAATCATTGTTCGTTTACGTTATATTTAAATGTGAAATTAGAATTTAAAAATAAGAAAGTGCGTTGTCTGCGGAATTTTGGACTTGATCGATTCTCTAGCCTAAATTGCCTAATATGACTGCTACACGTAGATCGAAATTGAGCAATTTCAAAAAATTTCAGAACAAATTTGACATTTGAAATTGAGGCAATTTCAATTTTGTTCTGAAATTGAGCAATTTCGATCTACGTGTGGCAGGCATATAAATATATTTTGTTTGTTTATAATTTTTGAAAACTTTTGTTCACTTATAACTAAGCCGTTTGTGACATTCTCATTTCGTTTGACAATCACATTTCTATCTTGTTTTTGTTCGAGTTGTTGTTGTTGCCCTAGTGCCTAGGCCTTGTTAAATATTAAATTCAAAATTGAAAACTGAAATGTAGAGAGAAATCTTTGCGAATTCTGTCGAAGAATTTATGTTCGGAATATTCTCATATATCAATCAAAATGGCGAGAGAAAAAAAGCACCTAAAGATTAACTTGTATGAATGGAAGGAAAAGTTGGAAACTCACCATGTCCTCCTTGTCTGCAATGGCCAAAACAGATTTGTAAGCCTTATAGTCGTCACCTAAAGGTAAATATTTGGTATCAACTGCACCACTTTGAATTGGCTTAGTACCTCCTGCTCCTCCTCCTCCAGAAGCTGTGGCTGCAGCACAAGGATTATAATTTCGTAACGCAGTAAAATGCACTTTATCATCAACGTAAGCATTAGCTGTGTTGGGCGCATAATTTGTCCTAGCCGGTATAGTAGTCATCATATTCGCACGTGGCATAACATCCACATTCTCCAAACGATCGTAGAAGACGCGTCCCTAAAGAAAATATAAATTAAAAAAAAAAAAAATTATATTTAGTTAAAAATTCGATTTAAAATAAAATATTCTACGATTACCTCTTGGCTTTTGGATTGCATGATGCGTTGTTGTTGCTGAACGTCCAAAATTGTTTCTCCCATTTCGATGACGCAGTCGCTCACATTGACACTACAAATTGTGTCCTTAAGTGTACGATTTCCAGTGTTGAAAGTACTACTATTGGCCGCCGCCTCGTTGCCAATGTTTGCTGCTATCGATGTGTTGGACGACCTTTGCGTGATAACCTGACCACCAATAAGGACACCAATCGGTTGACCAACCATCTGTTCGCCTTCATTATTTGACGCTCCAGAAGCAGCTCCAATTGATGATGTCGCCGCAGACGACATTAGATTTGTCCTCGCAGCGTTGCGTCTTTGTTTGCAACCGTTACCAGTAGTAGTATTATTACTATTGTTATTTGTGCTGTCGCTGGCGCTGTTAGCGTTACTACTGGCCGGAGCACCTCCACTAGCAACAGTATTACTAGCGATTGTGCCGCTGCAAACTGTATTCATTTCATGCATAAAAGGGAATTGTTCAATTGGAGTTAGACCAGCAACATCACCGACAGCATTGCCGCCGATTCCGCCGATTCCGCCGACTCCGCCTCCACCAAACAGACGTGCACAATTTGTAAAGTTAACGTTGTTAGGCAGACTGCCGCCTTCACGCTGACGTGACGACACCGTTGAGTACTTCTTCTGACGTGAGTTATGATTATTGCGGCGATTACGTTGTCCGCAGGAACTGCTGAATATGTAATCTGGATCTAATATGGACTCATTGCGTACGGCTTCATCTAGATCCTGCAATGATCCACCGTGTTTATGACGTTGATGGTGATTATGGTGATTCTGCTGAAGATGGTTACCATGCGTTGTATACGAGATACGTTTTAAGCGCGATGATGTTGGCATGCGACATAGTGTTATATCCTCCTTCTCATTTTCGGCTTTTTCTAGTAAACTCTGTTCATTTTTTTAAATTTTTTTAAGAAAAAAAAAAAAAAAAAGAAAACAGACGTTCAGTTATATGTTATTCTGAAGAGAAATTTCACATAACTTACCAAAAATAGTTCACTTTTGTTCTCTTTGTCTGTGGGACTCCGGTATGAATAGGCTTCTTCGAGCAAAAGTTTCAGATTCTGATCATCTAAGTTTGTGAATTTTTCTTCTTCCCAAAGTTCAGAGTCCTTAAATGATATGAATTAAACGAAATGATGAGATATTTAAAAAAAAAAAAAACATAATTCCATGTTTAAAAAGCTTTACATTAATTTGTGTTAATTTGTACTGTACAGTCAAACTTCCGTAACTAGAATCAATCAGAGCCCGGGAATTTTTACATCAGAAATTCTTCTCCGCGGAAAAACGAAGTATTCTAAGCGTCAATAAAAGGAAGATTGTGACGACTTTTGCCTAAAGAAATTGGCAAATCTTGCTCGTTTCGCATCCTTTTCGTATTGTGTATCCAATGGGAGTGTTTTTATTTTTCAAATCGCAAAGGGAAAAATTTCCCGGGAAAATTTAGAATCGGACCGATTATTGCCCAAAAACTTTGTTCGACTTATGGAAACTTGAAGAGTTGGAAACAACCCAATAAGCCAGATGATATCATATATGATATCATTATGATAGCATATTGCCGGGAATTTATATCATATATGACTGTAATATATGATTCATATATGATATGCATTTCGTTCTACATTCCACCCTCATATATGATATCATATATGATATTGATATGATATTACATATGACAATCATATATGACGCTCATATATGATATTACATATGACAATCATATATTACACTCAAATATGATATTACATATGACAATCATATATTACACTCATATATGATATTACATATGACAATCATATATTACACTCATATATGATATTACATATGACAATCATATATGACGCTCATATATGACATTACATATGACAATCATATATTACACTCATATATGATATTACGTATGACAATCATATATAACACTCATATATTACATATTACAGTTAGCATATATGATACTATATATAATGTCTATCATATTACAGTAAGCATATATAATACTATATATTATATTTATCATACTACAGTTAACATATATGATACTATATATTATATTTATAATATTAAACTTAACATATATGATACTATATATGTTAACTATCATATTTTTATCCAATTAAACGAACATATATGATGACATATATGATAACTATCATCTTTGTGTTTATTGGGAAAACTCTCTCTAAAGTCTTTTCATACCTGACTCACAGCATTACCATAATTATTAACTTTTTTTTTAGCTTTCAGTTAAGAAAACAACACCGCGTGAGGGCGCAGTTTTTAAATAATTTTTTTTTTATTTAAAAACTTATTTTCAATGATTAAATTTGCAGTAAAGTCTGTAGACCCTCCTCCGTCTTAGTCATAAGAAAGGGAAGTTTTGAATTTGAAACGATTTTATTTTCAATAGTAAACTTTTTTGAATTCAGTTTGAGAATAATTTTGCAAAACAGTTTAATTTATTCTTATTTTTGCGAATCTTACTCTTCGAGCTTAGAAATAGTGTTTTTTTTTCTCTTCTTTTTTTAACAAGTTTTTTTTCGCAGAATATTGAAACCGAACCAACCCTTTTGCAGTCAGCATAAGGACTGCTTGTGCAACTAATAAATCATTTTCTCACCAAAATGTATTTTCTAGTATTCGAAAAATTCGAAGTTACAACAAACTGTTGTGAAATTAATGAGACTGCTGATATGTACGGGAAGTGGTTGTGGTCATGGTCACTTCTTTACTCTTGAAGTATTCGGAAAAAGTCGTTATCACTGTGTGAATTGAAACGAAGTGGTACGATAAAGCATACATGCATAAATAATGCATACACATTTGCATTTGGTCAAAGCACTAACCCTGCAGGAAGCCTGTCGCCATATGGCCCCGTGTCTGTATTGACGTCAATATAGACAAGAGAACTAGTTCCAACGTCAACAGTATTTACGGGCGGGGTCATTATAGAAACTGTACTGTCAAGAGGTACAGTTCATCTTTATTGACCATGTCAACAACATGTCTCTTTATAAAGCGAAAGACTACTAATTTTGTCTATATAATAGTACCGACGTCAATAGTTCGTCAATAGTTTTTCGGTCTACTGTTGACATTCAATGACAACTCAATGTTAAATGTCTATAGCGCAAAGCATTGCGGCGGGTATAGCTGGTCAGTAGTACTGTTGACGCGGTCATTAGTGAAAGAGTATAGATTCACTATTGACATTTCCTGCAGGGCAGTAATGTTTGCATATTATTTTGAAATGTATGTGTGTGTGTGAGCGTTTGCATTTTTATTTGGAAAATAACGTAAAAAAACATGAAATATACAAAAGGATACCAAATGCAGAAATATCTACATATGTATTGAATGATACATAAAATCGAATAACTTTTTTTCTGAATATTAATTATTTGAATATCATCGAAAGAAATTCGGTTTAACAAGGATCACAATTGCCCACTCATAAGTGTTTTTTAATAGCGAATTACCTATCCAGGAAGGACTTTAGTAAATTGTCTTTTGAGTATTTTCAATATTGAATATGTGGTAACCGTGTGCTTTTATTTAATTCATATAAAAGTAATTAAAAGTTATAAAATATATGCACTGTTGCTCGTGCTTAAAATGAGATGTGACGAACGACTGAGAACCTCAAAAAAGGCAAAACTAGCAAAGTGTTGCCATCATCCAAAACTGTGAAAAGTATGCATTCATATACTACAGAATACTTATTAACTTTATTATTCAACATATAGTGGCCTCTAAGAGTGATATACAGGCATGCTCTAGAAATCGAATCCGATTAAAAAAAATTCGAAATCAATGTGATTTCTCAAAACAAATTTTTTCAGTTCGAATTTTTTATGGGGATTCGATTTCTAGAGCATGCCTGATATTCTTTCATAAATTCGCATTGCTCACGGAAGTCTTAACCCTTTAATGCAACAACAAACCTTCGGTCACATTTTTATCTCAAAGGCAAAATTTCTCTGCGAAAAAAGAACCTGGATTATTTTGTATCCTGTGCTGAAATATAATGAATCACTTGTTTCTAGTCACTACACTAGATTATGGTGCATGACAGTTTAACTGATGACAGTTGCTTGGAAACAGATCTCCTGCATTGCGTTGAACTAATTGTCATGGTGAGGAATACAGAAAGCATTTTCCACATTTGTCGCAGATTTTTAATTTTTTTTTTCCTTGAAAAACATTTTATTTCAAGGAATAAATCCTTTTCATCTTTTGTTTTGAATTGCAGAGGTGAACCTGGATTTCATCATCATGTGTAATAAAATATGAAAAATGCTTCCATTTTCCTATTGCGTCATTGTGCGGAAATTCTGAGTATTCCCTTTTGTACATTTTAATTAAAAATTCGAAGTAAAATGCCTTTTGATATTTTCAATGATGTATATGTGTATGCTCAGGATGCTTTAATTCATGAAGTTTTCCGAGAAAAATTGCCTTAGATTTAAGCATTTCCGCTTTAAGGGTAATTATGTAAATCATTAATTTAAAAAGTTTTGAGGACGACTATTAAATCGGATATTCAGGCATGCTCTAGATATCGAGTCCCCATAAAAAATTCGAAATATCTTAAATTTCTATAAAAATCACATTGATTTCGAATTTTTATACCCGACACACTCTGTGTCGAGGGTATATTGCGTTTGTGTGATTGTGTGTAACACCCAGAGCTAGTCGAGATAGACTATACAAAATATATATAGAAATGATCAGCGTCACCAGGAGATTCGATTTAGACCGTCCGTCTGTATACAGTTATCTTATCGAAGGAGTTGAGATATCTTGACAAAATTTGGAATGGGTGCTAACGGAGACATGAGTAAGAACAAGTTCGAGAGTGGACCCGATCGGACCATTTTTAAAGGTACCTCCCGTACTAGGGTCTGTTACGAAAATCACAAAAACTGCTCTAAGATCGAAGTTTTTCAAGATATCTGAATGAAATTTGAAATTTGATCATATTTAAATGCCAGTAATATGATTTCCAAAAATTGGAAAAGTGGGAGTGGCAGAAGGGCGGTTTCCGTAAATTGTCTTCTACACCCGAATTTCAAATGGGACTTGAACGAAATTTGGCACTTATGCTTCCTTTGTAGCAATAAACATCCTTCCGAAAAATTTTCTTGATCGGTCCATTATTAAGGGTATCTCCAGTACAAGGGTCTGTCACAAAAATCCCAAAACTGCCTCAAAATCGGACTTTTTCGAAATATTTTAATGAAACTTATTTGAGCGTATATTTAAGCCTTCGGTTATAATTAAACAAAAATTTGAAAAGTGGGCGTGGCAAAGGGGCAGTTTTCATAAAGAAATTTAACAAAAGTCGGTATATGGGGCCCCTTATGCCCTTAAATAACTCTTGATATCAAAAACGATTTGAATATGTGTGTCTGTGTCGGGTATTCTATTGTCAGGCTCGCCTGACTATAACACCCTTACTTATTTTATTCGGATTCGATTTCTAGAGCATGCGGCATGCCTGATAATTTCAAATTCGTTTCAATATTTCACTACAAGGAAATGCGAAAATGAATCAAATTGCTATGAGTATATCGGAAAGCCAATGAAAATATATACGCACATATGAGAATATTTGTAACTACATTATGACATTAAAAGTTCTATTGCGATAATTTTGAAAGCCGACATATACATTGCATTTAAATTCGACAATTCTAAGTCCAGCTTCATCAAGTGATGATAGTTTCGAGGGAGCTTCAAAGAAAGAGCCAGCGTTCCGCAGACTCACGGAATAGTAGCAAAGTCCTTATTAATTTTAGTTAAACTATTTCACCTGCCGTAGGTAAAATGGGGATTCAGGGTTCCTTTGGGCGTGCCCAGAAGTCGAAAACCATCAAAATTGGCTCTTAGAATTTGATAGCAGCAAATAAAAACGGTCGGTCTTGCTCACCGTCCTGTAATGAGACGCAAGCTAATCTTTTACGAAACTTCGATTCACACAAATATTCTCGCTACTTCCTTCTGTCACCCATTTCAATAGGCGCCTTAATGACGTACGTCAGTTGCATTGTTATAACGTTCGAAATTCTTGTATCCTTAGAAGAAATATGTAGTTAACAAAAGGATATAACGAAAGAAGCTTTACCAACAGTCCGTTTGAGTAACTATAAAGACGTAACACGTTTATAAAGAAGAAGAAAAAAGAAAAAAACTATGACGCATATACATAATTCATTTTAAATGGAAGAGAAGTGTGAGAAGCACTATTGGAAAGAGATATACATTGCGACAATTTTCACAATACCCACAAGCGAAGGAATCTGACACCTTCTTATTTTCTATGAACTAATACAATAAAGTTTTTATTGCCGAATGACTTCATCGAGTCTAAATAGGATATAGACGCGCATATATATACACATACACATACACATATAATATAATATAATATAGTTGCTTCAAAGGAAGCGAGTTTCGTTTCCGCGTATCATGAGCTTCAATAAGTTAAAACGACACACCGAGTTAACGAAACTATGTCATCTTAATTCCACTTAATAAAAAGCTTTTCTATTTCACAAAAAAAATAAAATAAAATAAATAAAAATAAAAAATAAATTCTTAAATGAAAACATTTGATAAAAGCTGAATCCGAAGCTTTCGGAAAATCTTCCCTTGCGGATATACACATTGGCTATTGTCATTGTCGGGTCCGAAGTGAAGATGGGTTGATAATGTGTATAAAAGATTACAACAAACAATTCGATGACATCAAGCAATAAGCTCATATATGTATATTAGGGTGTCCCAAGATATAAGGGAGGGTTTTATTTTCCCAAAAATCGAAATGCATACCCTCCAATTTTTTTCTAAATGGTCCTATTAGCTTAAATATTAAATATTATTGGGATTGGAATACGATAACCCGTGCCGAATTGCCTTCGAAGTTTGGTATGAAGTCTCTTCAAATAGAGTCCCCCAAAAGTATGCATCGAAATTTTTTGATATTAAAAATCGTGGGTTTTCTTGAAAATATTGCAACATTACCACGATGTCAGAAATATATAGTGAAATAATGTTTATCGTTCATTATAGTTCGAACAAAATTTCACTGGAAAATACTCAAAACTAATAGGAGATTTTAGCCCTAAATATTGACATGCATACCTTGAGGGTACAATTCATATCAAAATTCAACGCTTAAGATTTGTTAATATTCAAATATCTCACTCATTTTTAATTTGACATTTAATGGTAACATAATGGTTTAAAATTTTACCAATTTAATGGGCTTGCGATTATAAAATCTTTATAGTTTTAAACGCAAGTGTTTGGTCTGGTAAAATATATTTAAAATCAGAAAAATTTTCTAAATGTTTAAGATTTTTTAATTTCCATAAGTTTGGTGGAGCTCTTTTTACTAGAGTATCAACCTCAAAATTTTTTTGTCATGATAACAATCGCAAACTTAATGGTTCAAGGTAGGACCACGCCCAGCCGAATGTCATTGGAACTTTTAGATGCTAGCTAAGAAAGCTATAGCGCTCCAAAGTACGAAGGTTTCATACTTCTATTGATAACATTAAGCAAATATAAAAGTTAAATCAAAATCGCACACGCTCAAAGCCACCCGTCCCACCACACTATACACCCAACAAATTTTTCCATATAAAACTTGTTTTTAATTTAGAATGCCTTAAAATGTCATACAGACCTCAAAAATCTTGCCCTTATGCAAAACGGGTTTAAAAAGTAATAATTTTTACCAAAAAACCTATTAAAATATTAAATAGTAATAGTTTTTGGGTATATAATAAGTGTTCTTTTTAGTAAAGAAACTCCAACTTAAGAAACTACAGTTATAGGTTGTAAGTAAGGTCAGTGCACCACATAAGGCCCACCTTACACAATTTTCCATTGTTGCGTACAAAGTATTGATGATACAGGCCCGATTGTTTTTGTGTTGTTTTATTTGATAAATTTTCTATAAAATAACAAAAAATTCTACTAAAAAACCTTATCGAAAAAGCTCTTAAAATACGATTTAAAAAACGACTTTTTGGGCCTTACGAGGAACATGTGTACCTTAAAAGGCTCATTTATTCCTTGTTTGAGATTATGAACCCAAACCTGCATTTATTATTTTTGTTAGCTTAATAGGTTAAGCTATATTGTAAAAAGCTAGTAAAAAAAATTTAAATAACAAAAACAATTCGTTTATTTGAAAAAAAAAAAAAACCAATTAAATGTAACTCAGCTTTTTTATACTACGAATAAAAAATAAAACACTATTTAAGGATAAAAAACGTATAGTTGCAGTTCGTCCTACTATTTTGACATCAGAGCAACTCAAAAAATGGTTTCTTAATGTCCGTCAGGGCATTTTTTTTTTGTATGGGCCTTCAGAGGCTTTCCAAGAAAAAAAATTTGCAATAGAATTTTTTCCATAAACATACCTCTGTATCTTCACAATAGAACAAAATTTCTTATTTTAAGAAAGCAACCCCCACAATTTCACTATAAATAATTATTTGTTAAGTGCGGACCACTATAAAAATGCCATTTTTACGTCTCTTTTATTTTCAATTGACTGTGGGCACCGCAAATATTGTGCGATTGTCTTAATTTTTTATTTCTGCGAAATAACTTGAGGACATGTTTCACCATGTGCAAGTACAAGAACATTTGATAGTTAAAATGAAAGTGGGCCTTAAGAGGAAACGGGCTTTACGTGATGCACTTCTCTTACAAAGAGTTCTACGAGACTTATGAAAGTTAAAAAATCGGAAAAATCAACGATTTCCAAATTTTTTTCTGATTTACAATATATTTTACTATACCATACATTGCGTATAAAATATTTAAACTTTTAAAACCACTATCCAGTTTCATTGGTAACATATTAAGCCCTTATATGTCCAGATCAAGTAAAAAATGTGCGAGATATTCGAGAATTAACAAATTTGAGGCGTTGAATTTTGATATGAATTGTACCCTCAAGGTATGCATGTCAATATTTAGGGCTAAAATCTCCTATTAGTTTTGAGTATTTTCCAGTGAAATTTTGTTCGAACTATAATGAACGATAAACATTATTTCACTATATATTTCTGACATCGTGGTAATGTTGCAATATTTTCAAGAAAACCCACGATTCTTAATATCAAAATTTTTCGATGCATACTTTTGGGGACTCAATTTGAAGAGACTTCATACCAAACTTCGAACGAAATTCGGCACGGGTTATCGTGTTCCAATCTCAATAATATTTAATATTTAAGCTAATAGGACCATTTAGAAAAAAATTGGAGGGTATGCGTTTCCGAAAAATTAATTTCATATTTTTGGGACACCCTAATGTATATGCTCTGTAAAAACAACATCGAGATGGTGAAATTATGTGTATCACAATTCCTTTGCCTTAAAAGTTTTAAGTTATAACTGCAATATCCGCAGCAGCACCTTCCTGCTATAAATAAGGTGACCATAAATTGAAATTGAAAAAAAAAAACAGAACAAAAATAATTTTTTTTTTAGTCTTCAACTTAGTTTATTTAAATCTTTTACGAGGTTGTCAAAGAACGGACCTTTCAATCGGTCCAAGGATAATGACGACATTTTCGCTATTTTCCACTGAAAAAAAAAAAAAAAAATACGCAGAATAAGCGTCTAAAAAACAGAACACCTCTGCTAAAAATATATATGATGGTCACCGTATCTATACAGCGTAATGGAATGTCATTATAGAAAATATGACTTTTTTCTTGGTTTGTGCAAGAAAAAAAGTTTTTGAAATACTCTTGCCCTGTAATTTTTGTAATTTTCCTAAAGCATACTTTTCCTCGTTGTCGTCGTTGTGGATTTGTCCTGATGTATGAAGAAATGTCTAGTCAGGGGGAAGAAGTCAGCACAATTTGCCAAAAGAAAATTCGAAAACGTTACTGCGACGTATACAATTAAGAGGAATAATGCTAAGGCCTACCTGGCTGCAGCAAATACATAAATAAATGCATAAATATATACAAAAAATACATACAATACACACGTATAGACCGACCCTTTAAAATTGAAAAATCAATCTGAAACATTTTCATACGTACATGTTCATATATGTCTGTACGTACGTGTACACGAACAAGTGCAAACATGACAGCTTTAGTGAACTGTTAAGGACATAAAATTGGTTGTATGCAATGTCATGCTGTACATGTACATACATAGTTATATGTGTATATTGTTATGTCTTTTGCCGCATGTGCTTTTTTGCATTTTAAGATTTAGTTTTACCCATTACTATGTACATATTTACATACATATAAAGGCACATTGGAGAAGTGGACATTATTTCAATAATCCCTTACTGATTCGAAGGGAGAGTAAATTTGTTTATATTCATTTCAAACAGCTTATATACTTGTTTATTTATTCTATTGAATTCCATTCTACCCAGAATGCGTAACTTGCCTATGGGGGAGGGGAAAAAAAGAGGTACATTTATTGGAGTGCATAACGATATTCGTTGGATGGGAGGCGCCTGAATGGAAGTATTGAATTCTGTTTAGACTAGCTCATTGTACTGGTTGAGTTGCCGGTTCTGGCAATAACGACAGTTGTTGTTGTCATCGTCGTTGTTGTTGTCATCGTCGTCGTCATCAGCTGTCAATGCAATTTATTCCTTGGGCATATACATATAGGCCTATTTTTTTTTCAGATAACGCAAATCAAACGTGCTGCCGTATCGTATCCGTTAAGATATATATTTTCCTCGAACCAAAGATAAAACGTGTCGCCGCATAGGCTCCAAATTGAAATGTCTTCACAAGTGTCGCGATTCGAAGAAATAAGCCACCCTTTATGTTGCATAATTTAAAAAGAAATAGTTAGGTTTATCAATGAATATTCGTACTTTTAAAATAAAGCCTTGCATTTCCATATCACTATCATCACTTTCGTTCGAACAGCAGAGTATTAAATGCATCATCGTAACCTCAATTGTTGGCACACAGCGGTCAAATGTTTTCAAAGAACTTCACTTCTTTATAAATTCCAATTACGTTTTCGTTATTTAAGCACAACCTTGACTGAATTTTTTTTTTTTTTTTTAAATACACACATATACACATCACACAACGTTAAAATAAGTAGAAAGAATTTACTACAAAAAATCAAAAACAGAAAGGAAGAACTTCAGAAGCACTTCTGCAAGCTTTGTCGGCTTTTATAACACTGAATCTCTTGTTCGATGTCATGAAATTGCACCCTATGCCAGGCATTTTAATTCCACGGTAGTCAGTCAGTTTCATCAATTCATCAGTTTGAAGAAAGTTCAATTTGGAATGTGAATTGTGGGTATCCATCCAAGTGGAGAGCTTCCAAAAAAAAACAAAAAATTGTATTCTCAACAAATAAAACGAAATTTAATAAATAATAACTATAACTTCCTTGTGACTCAAACATCATTATGACCAATAAACAGTCCGGAAAAGGCACATCAGATGGCATTATTTATTAATGTTAATTTTTTTTTTTTTTTTTTCTAATGTCAAATGAGACTTGTCAATCTGATTCGATCGAATTACTCTCTTCACTTTATGCGTGTAAACAACTTCATTCATTTCGACGAAGAAAAAAGGAAGTGAATCAGTGTTGGAAATGTAGGTGTAATTGTACCTTTTTCGGCCCTTTTTCACTTCAAAGGTACAGTAGGTACAATTTGTCCATTTTAGGTACAATTTCAAGATGAAGAAATTTTGTTAGTGAATTAAATGGTGAAAGGTCTTCTGTGGTTATCTGAGTAGTGTTTCCAGAAATTGTTTTATACATTTCCCAAAAAAAGGTACCATAGTAGCATAGTGCAGACTAGGTTCGTTCGGGAGTGAATAACACCTTCTCTCGATGAGATTGCCATTAGAATTGGTATGAATAACATCTTCTTTAAATGACCATGTCATCAGATTTGAGAAGTACTCAAATTTTCCCCTTGATGTCTTCGGCGAAAACATTAATGAATTTGGCATTTATGAAAAAAATTCCGGCTGGATATATTAGGTACACTTTACTATATTTAGGTATAATTTATGGACCATTTTAGGTACACACTGAAATTTCCACTTTCCAACACTGAAGTGAATTCAAATTCGCATAGGTACATCAATAAAAAAAAGTTGTTTGTCCGTATTCAAAGTAATGCCAAGCCTTTTAAAAATGTTATATAACTTCTTTCTCTCTCTCTCCGTCTCCTTCTCCTACTGAGACCATAACAAAGATTTCTTTTGTAGCGGTATTGACTTTTCCATATTTAATGTAAAACAGAGAGACGAATGCATTGATGGATGAAATTACAATTCCTAAAATGGAATTTCACAAATCATCTCTAGACAGCCAACTTTCAAGATAAGTTTGAGAAACAATATATATTATATGTATATAAAAGCAAAGATCGAGATACTTTTATCGGTGTTTTTTTTTTTTTTTTTTACAAAATATCTATTGTAAATTATAATAGTTAAAAATAAATTTTCAAATTGTTTCACTCCAGCGTAAGCAACACTGGATAGAATTATATATAGACTATTGGCACTACTTATGATGGCCTTCGGGGTTTTTCTTTGCAGGATACGGCAACGCCTAATTGTATGCTTTCATTTTTTGTGCATTTTGGCAACTAAGTCATTTTTGTTGCTGTTGTTTGCTATAAAATCCCTGGCATAACAGAACATGAAAATGAAAATCGATAAAAGCGCAGACACATGATGACAACAAATAATGGCTTAGGAATTTATTACCTTTGATTTTTTATCTGTTGTATTAGTCTCTGATTTTGTATTGCCAGTTAAGGACTGTGATGACTTAGTTGTTGCACCTGTGGTATTGTTGTTTCCAATGCTGCTGAGCTCATCGGTTGTATTTGATGACGTTATTTGGTGATTTTTCGTAATACGTTCATGATGCTGCGAATTGGATGCACCATCAATATTTTCGGTAGTAATGGAAGTGTTTAAGGATGCGGATACAATCGATGGTGTGGATGCAGGTTCTTCATCGACAACATTGTTTATTGCATCTAAATCGTTTGATGTTGCGGTGGTGTTGTTGTCCGTTTGCGGTGTTGATGTTGATGTTGATGTTGTTGTCGATATTGAGGTCGATGTTAATTTTGCCGAGACTGTGACCGAGACGGGGGCAGTGGCAGCTGCACGATTGGTTGCAATGCCTGTGATTTTTTGAGAAGCACCAGACATTGATGGCGGTTGTTGTTCTATTGTAGCTTCTGCTGATGATGATGATGATGATGAAATATCGGCTCTATTCGTTTCGTTTGAAGTTGGCGTCGGTGTTGGCGTTGTTGTGGTCGATGTGGTTGTTGTCGTTATTTCGCTTAACGTCGAACCGGCAATTGACACAATCGGTGTGTCCGGAATAATGGCGGCGAGCGTTGCATCGACAGATGAGAGTGATAGTGACTTGCTACTGATTTCATTGTTCATTTTTTCTTGCAAAAGAAATTTTGACTAACAGCAACAAAAACTGCCATTAAAATGCTGGTAGCTTAAGAGTCCACGGGAAGTTTTAATTGTTGCTGCATGTACATATATAGATATATATATTTATATATATACTTATATATATATATAATTGTCGTTGAAATCGTATTTATCGGCGTTTTGTTGTTATTGTTCTGACAACAAGCAATATCAAATAAAAGGCGTTTTTCGCTTTTCTATGTTTTGTTTTCTTTTCTTTTCTTGTCAATGTATTGTTTATGAATTCAATGAATTAGCTTAATAAGGAGATAATGATGATATTGATGCTCTTGAGCGATATGTTGCTGTTGCTGTTTGCGCTGATGGTTGTTTCCAGTGAAGGTGCAACAGCCTCAAGGAAATTTGTTGTTGTTGGCTATCACAGTGAAAGGAGTACGTGCGTACATGCGTACGCTGAGCTGAGCTGTTCGTGTGTATTAGTTTTTCGAGTGCAGATGTGTGTGCTGTTCACAGAAGAGAAAATATGATAGGATTTTCCTTGGTAAAACAACTTGACGCACAGGCTGTAGGATTTTTGTTGTTGTTGTCTTTTTTTTTTTTTTTTTAAATAACTACTTTTTGTTTCTCTCGGATTCTTTTTATTTTTGTGTATTCTGAACTCTTTTGATTTCGTTTTTAACTTTTCTTTTTTGTTTTTTCTTCTTCGTTTTTTGATGGTGGGTATTGATTTCATGCGTTAAAAACTCAATTCGAACGACAACGTCACATTTTTATATATACAATGCTGATTTTATATGTATTTATAAATTTGATTTTATTAAACGCGTCATTGGGCGACGATTCTGTATAAGCTAATACTTTTTTCTTTGCTTTTTTTTTATTTTTAATTACTTATTATTTTTGCTTTCGGCTGTGTTGATCGCACTTTTTCTTTTTTCGTATAAATTTTGTAACTGGCCGTTGTGTATACACATAGCTATGCTGCACCTTGGCATGTTTTCATTATATTTAACTACTATTTTAGGTGATTTTATGTTTCTTTGTAGTTTTGGTTTTTGCAATTCTTTTTTTGTATTTCTACTTTTTACTTTTTTTTATGTTTTTAATTTGCACAATTTTCGCTGCGTAACAATTAGGGAAAACACGAATTGTCAAAAATCTTTTTCACTGTTTCGTTCACTTCGATTCTAAAGCGAATCAGCCGCATATGAAGGCTTCATTGGAACGAGCGAGATAAGTATATCGATACGGCACACTAAGGCATTGTTGCCAGTTTTTCTAATACCATTGAAAATGCAAGCAGATATATTTTTCGTTTGTCAACTAATACGTTTTAGAAAATTTACAATTTTAAATGCCCTTTTTCTATTATGAAGAGTGCAATTGAAATTAGAAAAATTAAATTTTTATCGTTTGAATAGTTTTAATATTCCTTTTAAGAAGTATGGCAAGCCTTCTTCTTATTTGAACGCATGAGGTAATATCCTCGAAAGTTAATTCGCATATATGTATATATACACAAATGTGTATATATATATACCTGTACACATACAAATATGTGTATATGAGAAATTTAATTGCACAAAAATTGATGCTTTGTATGGCAAAAATAATGCACAGTTTAAATTAAAGCGAACGAGTGTATTATTTTCTGACTTTGATATGCTCTAAAAATGAAAACAGCTTGTATCTATTCATATAGTTGACTCTTTCTAACCAATATAACTAAGCAAACACGTCATTTTCGATAAATTCGTCGTTCAAGTTTTGAAAATTTTTTTATTTGCATTTTTCCCTTCAATTCATTTCCATGCTTACCGAATGTTTCTGCAATTTTATTATTTAACTATTAAAATACTTTGCGTTTAATTATTTTAGGGGCGATACTGCTACACCACTGAAAATTGTAGCATATTGAAAATATATATACGGAAATTTTTTTTTAGATTTTCATACGATCTTTCGTTTACTGGAGCTGAGACACAACCGATGACACAGTCGATAGCAACGATGTTTTAAGATTTTTATGCATCGATATTTTTCAGATATCGATTTTTGTATTTATGTGTGGCCTGCCTTCGAGTGCTTTTAGTGGCTGGGTGTACACCACTCTAATTTCCCCAACTTTCTTTGGTTATACGCTATTTACACGTTAATGCGCGGTATAGACACGTCAAAAGTTGTATCAAATTTGAGCGTGTGTTAGTAGGAACCAACTTGAATTTGACTATAAACATGTCGTACGATATTCATTTTTTAGCGAATTTCGTATGCAAAGGACATGCGCTATTGTTTCGGCTACCTGGTTGCTTTTAACAAAGCGTATTTTCCCGTCGACAAAACCTAAACAAAAATTATGAGTGATGACTATATCCAGCGCCACTTCTTTCTAATGCCGAAATCCTTTTTAATTCCCTCCTGTAACAGGTTCGAAGATTATTAATTTTTTGCGTTAACTCTTTTTTGTGGTTTCCAAATATTTTTTTTTAAGTTTAATTAAAAGCGTTTCGTAACTAGCGTCTTTTAAATTCCAGTCACTATAATCTTTCGACTTAACGTTCCAAAAAGCCGACAAACTACGATAAACTTCTGTTCCAAAATAAAATTTTTTCTTCAATTTTTTAAAATTAATTTTGAATATCGCGCACAAACGAGAGTTGAACCAACATAGAAATAGACCTTCAGATACACCGTCTAACAGCGTTACCTGCTTGACCGAAAATTCAAAGATTTTGATTTTCCGTCACACATCGTAGGTGTACTCTTTCTCACTAACACACGCTCAAAGTTGATATAACATTTGACGTGTCTATACGCCCTAAGACATTTCGATTATAAAACTCACTTTTTGTGGACTAGGGACTCGCGGGGACGTGGTATGGGAGCGTTTTTCTCTCTTCCCACTGCCTCCCATGCCATCGAAAATTTTTTTTCATTAGTGGGATTCATGCAGCTTCGCAAATTGTGGGAAATAAGAAATTTGTCACACAACTGTCAAAATTTATATGAAAATTGACGATGGGAAAAGTTGCGAAGGCATTTGCGAAGCTGCATGAGTACCACTATTATCGAAATGTCTTAACGTGTAAATAGCGTATTATACGCCACTTTTGTGCCACTTACGACCGAGCATTGCATCTAGCCGAGCCGCTCGCATTAGCATGCTCGAGTCTGGATGGGTCATTTTAAGGGAGGATTAAACGAGCCAAATATTGGACTTAAATTGTTGAATCGCGGTTTGACGAAAACAGTTTTAATTTACATCTGAAAAATTTATACAGGGCAGAAAAAAACTGCTCTGAATTTGCATTTTTATCTTAGGAAAGAAACCCAAGAGATGTAAATTCAAAACAGCTTTTGTCTGCCCTGTAAAAGTTTTCAGATGTGTCTATGAAAACGTGCGTTAAGGAGGAATATTGCAATCATAGTCCTCAACATAGTTTAAAAATTTTTGACGACTTACACTTCAAAATGATAGTCTTCAGGTGAGTTTAAGTCAGACTTATTAATTGGAAATGAAGTTAATTGAGTTAAACTGGCATGAAGACTAAATTAGTATATTCGAAAATTTAAACTTTCGAAGTTCTTAAACTGTTTTAAAGACTTCGGCCCTCAGTGAGTGAATTAAAACAAGGACGAAAAGCATTCCCTTTATGGCTATTATATGAGCTGTGTATTTTGAAAGTGGCATAAGTCACTTTTTTTTTAAGTCGAGATATTTAAGGGTTTGCGTTTTAAAACGTTTAAAAATATGGATGCTGACTTTCGAGAAGATTTACTTGTATTTGTTATCTAATGATACTGACATTTTTGAGTGAAAATTTTTTAAAAATGAAAAGATACCGTTCAATTGTATTTAGTGCTGCCATTAACTCGATTTTTTTGAAAAAGTGACTTATGCCACTTTCAAAATAAACGGCTCATATACAACATTGAATTTATATTTTTCTCTTTGTGTTGAAGCGCGCAAATGATCGAAAATTGCGAACGCTCCGAGATTTTTACATACTATCACTAGCTATCGTTAGTTTTAACATTGCAGGGATGCAATGAAAGGAAGGTTGAAAAATTAATGTTTTTACCCAGCATCATTGAGCACCGGACAAAAGAAAGTATAAAATCCCATACATATATGTACAACTGCAAATTTATACAAGTAACTTATTGCATTTGCAACTTAGTATTTACAGAGTCGTATCATTCCTTTTTGTTTATATTATATTTAGTCAGATGAAGAACCAAATTCTGCAGATTATTTAAATTTGTATAGAAAGATAGCTATTGGGGCTGTTTTCAAGTTTCACGCTAAGAATATAGACACAAAGAGAATAGCCGAGTAAGTTCAACAAAAACCATCTTCCTCTCTCCGCTAGCCTCTCTCCTACAAACTGCGTTTTGTTGAACGATGTTGACGAACGTCTAAACGGGCGCGTTTGGAAAAAGATTTTTCTTCTTCAGACCGCGGACTTCACATAATAACAGCACTGGACTCAAGGTAAATGACCATTAGCCAATTAGGAGTCATTAGGAGCCAAAATAGTTTTGCATTACAAAAATCAAAGTTGCATTTAAAGTATTAATCTTTTCGATTTACGAAAAGTAATGTATGAAATGTTCGATATGCATATGTTAAACATATACAATATTATAATGATCTTATTCATGTAACATTTAAAAAAAATTCAGAGTTTGACTCGATTATAATTAAATGCAATACCCTTCCCCGGCTATCAAAAAATTACTTGACTTAAAGCTCTAGATTCAATGTTGCGAGAGCTCAATGCGAGACGCACACAAATGTTAAAACAATTTCAATACATTCAATCATATGGCTCAAGCTCCAATGTAACGCATTGCGAGATCTCGTTGCGAGATAAGTTCGAAAAATTGAATATTTCTCATTGCGAGGAAGTTTCACGAATAATGTAGCAATTTTTTGAATTCTAGATAGAAGATTTTACTCATAAAAGGTACTCATGTACCTTAAGTATAGATTGGTTTTTGGTTCAAATATTGTAAAATCAGCACCGAAATTATAGTATCTCGAAGATTAAGATTTATATAAATTTTTAATCTTATATAAAAAATGTCTGTGTTTGTTATTAAACTCCTCCGAATCTGCTGGACAGATTCTTATGAAATTTTTTGTGCATATCGAGTAGGCCTGAGAATTGGTCAACGTCTGTTTTTCATGGGCCTAAGCCTAAACATGTGGTCCCATGGACCATTTTTTTAGTTTTAGTACCCGGCGTATGAGCAATGTTATTTCAAAGCAGAGCTGCTCATTTGTGCGATTTGCTCGTACGAGCTCAGTTGGGCAAAACTAAGCTCTGGGGCCCTATTACAGTTTTCGTAAACGCAAAAAACGCAACGCAATTCAACATTTTGCATTGAAATTTCAATACAACAGGGGTATTCACAAAGGCATGTTAAAAACGTTGGAAAGTCGGAAAATCGGAAATTTGCGACTTCTTAAATATTTTTAAAACTTTTTTTGTATCTTGCACAACTGTTTAAGCAGTTAAAATTTTCCGATTTTCCGACTTTCTTATTTTCCGACGCCTTTGTGAATACCCCTAACATTTTAAATTGCGTTGCGTTTACGAAAACTGTAATAGGGCCGCTGGTATGGGAGCGTCCATAAATGATGTCACGCATTTTTGGCGATTTTTAGACCCCCTCGCCCCCCTTTGTCACAAACCTGTTACATATGAGCTAACCCCCTCCCCCCTGTGTCACGTCACAATTAATATGAAAAAACAGTATAGGCCAATTCACAATTAATGCTAATTTAAGGTTAAATATGCTAACATGTTTTTTATATGGAGTTTGACATCTCACGCCTACTTTAACACATTAAACCTTAAATTAGCTTGCACTTTGTGACACATATCACTAATTTATAAATATGATGCTATTTTTCATATAAAAAAATTAATGTAACAAAATCTTTATTTTATATTTTGTTTGTAGTAACAACGGTAACAACGTTTTCTTCCTTAGTAACAGTTTTATTTTTAAGAGCAAAAATAATTTTTGTCACTTAAAATGGAACCTCTGCGGATGAATTTAATTTACATGAAAAACTTATGAATTTGTGCAAAAAACTAATTAATTAATTTATAAATGTAATACTATTTTCATACATTTTTAAAATAATAAATTAGTTTTTTGCACAAATTCATAATGTTTTTCATGTAAACTAAATTCATCCGAGGAGTCTCAAAATAGGTGTTAAAATTTTTTTCCCCATATATTTTTTATCGATACATACTGCCTCAATTAAGCTAATGCAATGTTTACACGGCGATTGCCTTATACTTAGTTCATAGTACAAAAATTAACGCATTTTTTTAAACAAATTTTACTATGAAAAGTGTGACATAACATGCTTGGGAACCCCCCCTCCACCCTATTCACAAAACTGTCACAGATGAGCTGACCCCCTCCCCCCCCACCAAACGTGACATCATTTATGGACGCTCCCTATATTATAAAAACAAAATGAATATGGATTATTTTCGCATTTTGGGCACTGCGAAACGTTTAAGTAACAACATATCTTTATTTTAATATTTTAAACAATTTCATTTCGATAAAGCACGCAACATTTTGTGACTTTACAGATTTTGACTTTAATGCGAGTCGATTTTTCCTTCATCACACTCATCAAGGTCAGCGTAAACAAGTTGAAGGATTTGTAATTTAAGCTTTCTAAATCGATCCGCTGGTAATTGCTCTAAATCGCTAGAAAGCATGTCGCAGAACAAACGAGCATTGCTTTTTCGTTCATCGGAAGAATCTAGAAAATAAACCATTTTATATTGAAAGCGATAAGGAAAAGGTCCTTAAAAACCAACCCAAATTATGCTCCAATTGATCATGTTCATGTTCATTTTCCTTGTTTTCTTTTTCCATCGTCTTAGATCCATCATTGTAAGTAACACTCTCGACATCTGTGGTTTCATTCACCTCATAAGTTCTATCCGTATCACTTTCCGACAAGCTGTCAACATTTTCAAACCGTTTTAACCTCTCATCGCCACTAACTTCGGGTGTATTTGAAAGATCAAGGACGTTTGATGTTGTATTCAAATCCAAGCCGCTGTCTTCATTCGAATTATCAAAGTACGATTCCTCGCTTTGAGTTTCCTTCGAGCATTGCCAATTGAGTTCCGGTGCATCCGAATTATCCACGGACAGTGTAGAGGCGACTGTTTCACTTTCGGTTAGGCTCGATTCGATCGGCGTTGCGATGGATTCAGCTTCGCTCTCAGTGGTTGAATGGAAATTGTAAGCGGGATTCTCATTTGGAAAATCGTAACTCGACAACGAAACGGATGAACGAGGATCTTGACGACATTCGCTCGTCGGTGTTGGCATTCTTGGTCGTTCCTGAGCCTTTTGTGCTTCATCAAAATATTTTTCAATAATTTGGGAAGTCACGTGCTTGTTTGGCAATAGTGAATATATGTTTGATATTTTGTGGTTGCTGTTGTTGTTGTTGTTATTGTTGTTACAAGTGCATACCAATTCCTTTGGTTTCACTGATATTTGGTGGTTCTTGTTTTTTGTAAAGGTATGAAATTTTGAGTTCAAATCATTTACTTTCTTGGGCACCTTCTTGGTCGCAGTTGGAATATTAAGCAATTTTAAGGAATTCTTTTTGGCTTGATAGTATTCCGAAATTGTATTTTCTGGCGTTAAGCTTCGGGTCTTCAAAATTGGACTTAAATTTCTTTTTGGTGAAGTTGGATCTTTAAATTTCCTTGGGGAATGATCATCAATGATTTCATTCTCTTTGAAATTAACGCTCTTTTGTGTTGAACTCATTAAACTAGCTAATGAATGGCAGCGATCGGAGTTCTTTCCCCTGATTGTGACAGAATTTTGAAAGGCTCTCGGTATATTGGTATGACTTTTGTTTAAGTGCTCCTGAAAGGACCTAAACAAAAACGATAATATAATAATATACTTTAAAAATAAAACCATTTGTGTTTTGTAAACTTTAAAGCACCTCTGTGGCCTTGAAATGTCCACCAAACTCATAGCTTGGTATTGCGCCAAATTATTTGAGTTAAAATTGAGTTGCAGTATTTTTTGCTCCAATAGCATACGATTGCTCAAAGGACTCTGCATTGAGGACTGAGAGGATGCTTTCTTCATTTTTGGTATACTCGCCTCTTTGCCCCATGTGATGTACCTATAATTTTAAGAGGGGTATTAAAAAAAATCTTTGTCAGTGTTGATATATGTATGTATTAGGGTGGCCCTTAATTTTAATTTTTGATTTTTTGGTGTTCCGGCAACGGATTCATGTTAGAAATAATAAAAAAAAATTTTTTTTTTCCAGAAGTTCCCCAAGCTAACTTTGGCCCCCTAACATTTTTTCGGAACATATTGACCCACTATCTCCCCTCCTGCCCGCTAGGCACCCATACAAAATTACCTTACTTTTATCACAATTTCATATGAAATGGCCGTCACAATAGTCAAACCCCTCCTAGAGGGATGATATGTATGACCGACCCCCATTATTTTTTTACTCCATACATTTTCTTCAAACTTACCAACCCTCTATCTCCCCTCCTTAGGGGGTCACCAATAGGGGGTCAGTATGTTGCGAAAAAATGATAGGGGGTCAAAGTTAATGGGGGTCGGTCATACATTTGACTCCTCTAGGGACACTCTGGGGCTAGTTATGAAGATGGGGGAAAAGTTATAAAAATATTATCTTTCTATGGGAGCCCCCTTAGGGAGGGGTTATAGGGGGTAGGTATGTTCCGAAAAAATGTTGGGGGAAAATGAATGGGGGCTGGTATTACATTTTACCCCTCTACGAGCGACTCTGGGACAGTTATAAAGTTTTTATATATTTTTTCAATTTTTACAGGACTTCAAGGACGATGCTCTCCCACCAAACGATTTCCGATTGTGGACTTCTGAAACCAAAATTTTTTTTTTATTATTTCTAACATGAATCCGTTGCCGGAGGCCCAAAAATATTAGTTTTAAAATCCCCCATACCACAAAGGGCCACCTTAGTATGTATGTATGTTTGTATTTGTGAGTAATGCGCTCTTTAAACTTGTAAATTGTATAGAAACGCCGCAAAAAATTGTTCTAAGCGATCGAAAATATCTCCTCACATTTTGTATATACGTACATATGTATGAATGTACACATTCTTGTTTATGAAAGAAAGTTGGAGCTGCCAGTTTATTACAGTGACACCTTTCATATGCGGACATTGACGGTGACGAACGTTTTGTCCGCATATGAGAGGTGTCCGGATATAAGCGGTTGTTAACTTAACTTTTTTTTTAGAGAAAATAACCAAATTATAATAGAACCAAAAAAAGGTTTATTTCAGGTATTTTCAGGTATTTATGTTTGTACATTTTCTTTGATTTTTTATTAATATTTATATATATATAAATATAAATTTATATAATTTTATATATATCTATCGCGACTCCTTGAATTCATAAACATTGGTTAGACGAAATCTCTGGTAACCAAACCAGAGATTTAATCAGACTTTAAAAGACCGGCCCAACATCCTTTAAAAGTTTTGACATCTGTCTTTCAAATTTTTTAATGTCGTTTTCTATGAAATTTCTTCAACAATTCAAATTTTAATTAACATTGTAGGCTAACATATGTCATCCCTATCGGAATTTAGGCAATCAGATTGAAAAAAAAATATGTTATACAATTAGTAGAAAACAAATTAATTGAGATAACATTCACGAACTTTAATACAATATATTAAATCCGCATGTATTCGATCTCTCCGTGGCGTACCGCATAGCGATTGCGCTTAGTTTCGAGTTCGAATCCTGTTGCAGGCAGAAATAAGATGTGGAAAAATTGGGAATTGAAAGAAGCAGGTAAATTTTAAATATTAAGGAAAATTTTGATCATCTCATGGAAGAGAAAAGAAGCTGCCACCCATACATTGAAGATTCCATCCTTTCTTCAAAAACGTCATACACAAGATTTTTGAAAAAGTCCTATAAGTTCCACTAGAAATTTTATTTTTTTATTATTTTGAATAAAAAGTTTGCTTTGAAAGCATATTCTTCTAAGTTTGTTAATTATTATTTAAATGTTAGGTATATTATTATCTACTTTCCCCCTCCCCCCACAAAAAAAAAAACTCTTGCCTGAACGGGGATTTGAACTCACCGACATCGGATTGTTAGACAATCTCTCTTATTTTTGATTTAAGAATTCCTTCTCAATCAACTTGAAAGAAGCAACTTTGAAATCATTCAAAGAAAAACTAAAATAATATCAATTTACAATAAACTGATTTTTAACTAATTTAAAAGAAGCAGTAATTAAAAAAAAAAAAACAGTTTTCTCCATGGGAAAAAGTCAGAGTTTAAATTTTTTGTCACTTTAAATCAATCAGTTGTTCCATTAAGGGCTTCTCATTGAAAACCCGTTTTTGGACCCTTTTTAAAAAAATTCTTATTTGAAAACGCAAAGAATAATTGAAAACTTTTTTTATTTATTGTATTACAAAAGGTTCAAAGTAAATAAAAAATTTTTTTTTGCCTCGATTCGTGGGCTGTTCAAAAAGTAATGAGACTTCAAAGTTGGTGGTGAAAAAAAGGTGCCGTCACGGCGGCCACGATTCCGGGTCTCCGGAGCGTCCGAAATGGGAAAAAAACGGGGTTATAATCAGTATAGATGTAATTCTCGGGTGAACCTCAAGCTTAATTTTGTTATTTTTTTTGACAAAATGGCGGCCATTCAAAAAAAAATTTCAATTTCGGGCTTTTTTTTGTAGTTTAGTGTAAAAAAAAAAAAATAGAAAAAAATTTTTTTAAATTATGGTCGAGGTTCACCCGAGAATGGTGACAATTCTGCGTCGATTCCACTTTGTTTCATGAAAATCGGTTCAGTTGGACTGGAGATATCATGGCCGCCAGTTCGAAAAACGTGGTTTCGAGATAAACGCGTTTAAAGTTTGAAGCAACGCAAAAATTACTCGTTTTAGCGCAGATCTTGCTCGACAAAGAAGGCTATATCCTCTAAACTATTTCGAATTTCAAAAAATCCTTTTAGGGGCATATTCACAACTACCCAAGCTATAAATAAATGCAAAAAAAAAAAATCGAAAAAAAAAGTTGCTCAATGAGAAGACCCCCTTAATTTAAATTTAGTTGAAATTCCTAAAGGGTAGGTATGTTAACAAAATTGTTTCCCAAAAACTGCGTTCACCTGTATATGAGGCTGTTCGCAGTTGAGAGGTTTCACTCTATGGTATATTGTTTGTCGTCGTTACCAAAAATTTTAAGGCTGGCATGTCTCTTAGCTTGAGCACATTTTTATACCCAGCGTAAGCGGGGTATATTAGTTTTGTTCAAATCTTGTAACAGGGAGAATTAAGCTCCGGAGATATAGAAAAATGTATATAGAAATGATCAGGATCAAAAACTGAATCGATTTAGACATGTCCGTCCGTCCGTCTGTCCGTCCGTCCGTGGTCGGTTCTCCTCCGAAACGGCTGAACCAATGAAGTCGAAATTTGGTACACATGTATATCGGGGTACGAGTATGATCCTAAGTAAAAATGGGAGACATCCGCCCACTGCCACGCCCACAAATGAATTTATTGTGTTTTAAGTAAAATGCTTGTAACTTGCGAGCCACTCAACACATTCCATTGATATTTGGTGTACTGGTAGACTACGAAAAGGGACATATCCTGGAAAAAAATGGACGCCGTCCTCCTCGAGCCACGCCCACAAATAAGCTCACAAATAAGGGCTTATCATAACTTGTGAAGTAAAAGGTGTAGAAGCTTCAAATTTGCAACATAGGTTGACCAAGGCGAATGAAAGGTGTAGGGAAATAATTTATGTGGCTCTCCCACTACCACGCCCACAAATAGAGAAGCAAAACATAGTACGCTCATAATGTCGAGACGCTGGGTATTTCAAAGTCGGGCTTGACCGAATTTAGCTTTCTTACTTGTTGATGATTAGAAATAAACAAGAAAAAGAGGCTGTAGAAACTTGTTACACCTATAAACTATTTTCCATATTTCAGTCCAGTCAAGGAACACAGTCTAAATTCAAATTAGTTCGAGATTTCCGCTTTTCTGTTAAGAAAGTTCAAACTTTTCAGCAGCCATAACAAATCATATCAATCTTGGGGACTTCTTCTCAAGGTCAATATCAAAACATACACGGAAAGAATTGTCTTGTATTGAATCAATAAAATATTTTATTAACTGTCAAAAAGTAAACATTTTATTAATTCAATACCAAAGTTGTACCCAAAGTACAACTTTTGCTAAAAATCAGTAAATAGATTTTACTGATAACAGTAAAAAATTTTATTGACTAAAAACACATAGTTAGATCTCCCATTAGAAGTCATTTCTGATGCTACAATTCAAGGGTTTGAATTGCAGTCATAGGTAGTTTAAATACGCAAACCGAAATTCGACTCAGTAGTCAGTCAATCCGTAAAAATTGCTCTGATGAGACCCCAGACGGCAGGTCGAAACGTACGTCAGCAAATAGTCACTTATGGATGCCTTGCTCAAGCATAGCTTGAAACATAGATTTCACATTAATGAATTAATAATTGTTCTTCTAGAAATAAACTTTCGTCGCAGAAAAGAGTCACCGAAATGGGACCAAAAAATGCAACAAAAATAGGAATCTGTTGATTCGCTATCAAAGAAAAGAGAAGTTTAGCTCGAATACTTTCACAGTTAAATTGCAAAAACAACTCTCTGTATGCATATGCATACAATAAAACTTAATACATGAAATTGTTTTTGTAAATAAGTATTTATTTTTTGATGTTTAATAAAATATATTCTTCAAATCAGTAAAACTTTTCTTGCTGCCAAATCAAGCCAAGATTTTATTAGTTTTTACTGATTTTGAGAAAATAATTCTTTCCGTGTACAAACGAATAAACTAAAATGCAAATATCCATTCGAAATATGATAATTTTCTTTTTCATAAATAATTCAAGCAAATACTGTGCGTCCGGTCGCATAATCATCATAAATTCAAAACAAATCAAAACATATCGATACACATTGACATCGAAAGCATTGCGAATAATTGTCATGACATTTGGGGGGGGCGGGGGTGCGGAAAGAAGTCATATAATTCAATAATTACTCAGCAATGAATTGCATCATTAGTAACCTTTGTATTTTTCCATTTTTTTCTTTTTTTTTAAATTTCCTAAACTAAAATTCATTTCGTGTTTTTAGCTGCGCAGATGGGAGATGAATATTTATCTGTACAACTCGATGTTCGAGCATACAATTATATATATGTACATATGAGCACGTCAAATTCCATAGAGTGTACATATATGATCGAAAAAAAAAATGCTTACCATTCATTCAAGCCGTTAAAACATTGCGTTGCGCAATGCGAATTAGAGCCGCATGTTAAGTTCATCCAAAAAGTAAAGCGGCTTTCGTTTCTATTGAGCCTCAGATATTGCTGTAGTACCTAACATGACACGACAACACGACAGAAACATGTGTAAATAAACTCATTAAATATTTACTCAAAAGCTCATTTTGGCTAAAATAAAAAAAAATAAAAAACAAAAACAAAGCCAAAAACAAAAACAACAGCAAAAACATTACTTTTTCGGCCGTATCGAAACCCCGGTCACGTAAACGTCTGCCAAAAACTGGCGTAATACCAGGCAATGATTCTACCGATTTATACCGAATAACCGGGTCATCAACAAGGGCTTGATGTTTCGATGATCTTAACATTTTAACGAAACTATGTACATATATCCGTTCCTATACGTATGTATATGAATTGATTTGTTCAAATTTCTCTTTTCAACTCTTTGATTAGCACTTCGATTGTAGCATCGATTTATTGGAAGGCGATGGGAATCAAGACCCGCGATGTTGTGTATAGGTAAACCTTACGCCTCAAATGACAGAGAGAAACTGAAATTCTTCATTTTTGCAATGCCACTTCATACTGGTTAATGGCTGTTGGCTCTCAAATCTATTGCCGATTTTAAATTTATGCTATGTATTTAACAAAAAAAGCTCCAACGAGTTTCGCAAAACTTGGATTTGATATTTCCGTGAACTTGTTCAGAACGATGATTCGAAGATTGCAGCTTCGAGTTATTCGCTTTTAAGTGATTATGACGCTTCTCTCTTTTGTTGTTGTCTTCTTTTCGATTTTATTAATGAATTATTGACTTAAAAGCAGTCTCTTAACAGCCTCTGAACAAACGAAAAAAAAAAAAAAAAAAAAGTTATAAACAACCTCTGTTAGACTTAAATCTCTGAGATCATCTTAAGAGTCGTCTTTTGTAGACGCCAACGATGTAGAAGCGAATAAAAGTAATAATTTACATACATATATATTTATGTATTGCGATTAGCTTCTTAGTTCTTTTCAGTTGTGGACTTTATTGAATTTTTATATTTCAAGAGGCAAATAGCAGTCCATAAAAATTTAACAAAACCGCCTCCGTCTTAGAACTCCTTTTCAACAAGGTTTGAGCCATTATAAATCCTAGAATGCTATGTAAATAAATGCAGATGTTGAATAGAAAAATTCAAATTTAATATCGAAAGAATCGGTACACAACTTTTATTTTATTTTTTTTTTTTTATTTGTTGTCCTTCATCATCAGTTAGATCGATTTCAGTCTTATAGTTTTCCTTACTCACCATTTACTCCAATCAGTATGAGCCTGTTTGATAAATCATCATGAATGTGCATCATCATCAAGGATAAGAAACTTGCGGAAAATCCTTTTGACATGAGATCATTCATATTCAGTGCCGGCCACGGAAGCAAGCTAGAAGCAAAAAGAGCGTAAGCACTCGTATGTGCACAAAATTGCTCTCAAATGAGAAGCAAAGCTGAGAGCCAAAAATTCGTTCAGTTGAGTGGAAAACGTCAAGCGGGACGGAGCTGCGTCGGATGAAACTAGATGAGAACGTAAATTTTTTCAGCCTTGATACACTTCGAAGAAAATGAATTTTTTATACTTCAGGAATTTGTTCATCTTGTTCTTAAAATTCAGTTATTTTATTATATAATATTATATAAATTCAGCACATCATTGATTTGTACAATAATTCTCTGCTCTGCACTGTTTTTCAATATAAAAGAGCCCAAGTTGAGCTGAAAAAGCTCCAAAATGACCCATCCCTACCTCTTGGACGAGGCGTCGAGTTTTTGCGACATATCGACCCAATTCTAAAGAACAAAATTTTTCGGCTCTAAAAAAAATTTATGCAATTTTGTATGAAAACATCCACAACTGTTTCTCGCTGTGTAATGTGCACGCATACAAACGCAATTAGTAAATGTAGTGGTGGCCGGCACTGTTCATATTTTACACCATGTTGAGCTCTTCTGCATTCAAATCCCCGAAGGCCCTATCATTTTGATGGTTTCATTTTATGCCTAGTTTCCAATACCGCGGAAATTCCTGAAAATATTCAACACTTGCAAGCATATGAAATCAGTTTCAATTAAACGCGCTTTTGAGTATTTCCAAGCATTCCTGCACTATTGGAAACCAGGCTTTAAGATAAATGCTCAAAATCGCTATTCTGATTCGAAGTATTTTGTATAGGTCCGTGTCGAAGTATTTTGTATAGGTCCGTGTCGTGATAAAAAAAAAGAATTTCATTCTTTGTGTTTTTACGGAACGAATCTTTCTTTTCAAGTGTATTTTACAAAAGAGGGTGGAGCTTGCCGACCATCCGTCATGATATCACTCAATATTTGATATGAAATTGCAAGCCGATTCGTTATTTTGGACTGAAACACTTTCGAGTTCTCATACGTACATTAAGAAATGAGCTCATTGGCTTCGACATTAATATTTTTATTTGAAATCTTTAACCAACGAAAAAAAATCGTTTCTTACTTGCTTACAATTGAAGAAAAATTGTCATTCCGAAAAATATAAATAAATTATTAAAGTATATTCTCTGTTCATGTGATTAAAAAATAATTATAGCACCATCATATTTAATAAATATGATAAATTATTTATCCCACTGTGCCTGACTGTTGATCATAGCATTTCTCCATGGTGGTTTCAAGAAAATTTTCCTTTTTAGCGAATACATTCCTTATTTCCATTTTAGGGGCATTTTATTTATTCGATGGGAATTTTTTTACTCGAGTTCTTCAGAGGTACAGTTAAAGTTAACTAACTAAGCAATAATCATAGAAGGCCAAGGTTGAACTTGGGGTAGATGGATGCAAATATATTTGCACGGCATGCGTAAGATAGATCGACCCAACTGTATTTATGGCCGCACTCTACGGACACCACTGGTAAAGCTGGTTGGGGCCCTCGACCCAGAAAATGTAATACCCAAAAATTTCTGAGAGCGCATAGACATGGGCTCTCATAGAATCATATGTCCGAGAAGTCCTGGATACAAAGAAGAAAGAGCTCGACAGAAGTCAAGAGAGAAATGCGCGAGCACGAACGCATACTCTAAAGTATCCTACTGGTGGAATAAATTATTTATTTATATTTATTTATATTTATAATATAACATACAAAGACCAAATATTGGCTTTAAGGCAGGGAGACCCTTTGGCACGGGTCACGGGCTTGACGGCCCCGCCTTTCCCGAGTCGCGGTGCCAGCCGACTGCCTCAGTCGAATCATAAAGACTGGAAAATAAATGCATGAAAGCGAGAGTAAGTGGGGAAGTGTTAGTAACTGACGATAAGTAGCCGCTACTCCGAAGGACTGCCTAAAGCATTGCGAGAGTAGGAACTCCTTGAGATGACGTTACGGGGGTACCGAACCCGTGGAGCTATGTTTATTCTTCACCAATGGTATTGAGTCAATTTGGTAGTGTTTTGAACCAAATTGTAGAGGTCTCGCTGGAGAAAAGGATAACTATAAGGATTAGATAGTCCCCAAGACTTGTAGGTAAAATTCGTTAGCTGAGCACGACAGCGGCGGTTCCAGTCGATTTACTAGGTTCTGTCTCAGGCATATGGAATGATATCTAGTTGGTGTATTTTTCGATCCATTCCTAGTAAATGTTCTCTATTTATTTTATTTGCAATCGGAATAACGGGACCTACTATTTACCGCGTTTGCCCAACAACAGTTGCTTTCTTTTCATTGCTGTTTCTTTCCAGGAACCAAGACATTACAGATCGAAATGGACTTCAAGTATACCTTGTATTGAAGCATAGCCTTACACCAATTTTTTTTTATATGTTTCCTAGCGAACTTGTGTAGTAATTTACTATGTTTTTAAAATCTACTTATGTATGTACCTACATGAGTTGTGCCAAGGACCAAATAATTCTTCACATACAGTGGCATTTATTAAGAGAGGTATGTACATATTCCATAACAACAATTTTATTTTTGCAGATATACATATATAGAATAATATTTCAAAAATATACCCCTAAATTTTAAGAATAAAATTCGTATTATAGGTATATTGATTTACAATTCATTTGATTGCTGTGCCGTAACGACTTTTTTTACACGGAGAGAAATAAGTTCCCGAAATATAATTGGAACTAATTACAAATGTGATTGGAGCCTTGCCCCGATTGCATTATTATTTTGAGCCAATTACAATATAATTAGAAAATGAAAAATACTCAATTACTTATATAATTGCATTTAAATTTATCATATATGTAATTGCGTTCTGAATACATATGTAATTACATCTGATTACTTTTACAATTTAAAGCATTGATGCAATTATATATATGATTGTATTTATTTTACAGTTTGTTCTTATATTTCTCAAATGGTTTATAATTTCGATCGTATATAACGTGTTTGAATTTTCAAAATCCTTAGGCACTCCAAGGGGCAGGTGGACCACTAATATGACGTGGTGAAATATATTCCGCCCAATCGTGGAGAATGCCCCTTTTTATATTGCTATATAGAATGTATTTTAAATTGCAGGGGATCACAAATTTAATTACACGCAATTATGTATATAATTCGATACAATTACATACATCATTGCAGCCGATTATATATTTAATTGGACGGAATTATATATGTAATTGAAATTATTTTTTCTATCATTTGATACAATTACATATAAGTATAATTGGAGGCAATGAAAAATATAATTGGACGCAGTTATGAAAATATAATTACATCATACCCAATTACATATGTAATCCCTGCAAAATATAATTGGGTATGTGATATTTTTTCTCTGCGTGTATCTGCTAGAAATATAACTAAAAAAGTTCTTAATCGATTTTAATAAAATCAAGCACATATCTGGTCTTTATGCGTAGTTTCTAATTGAAGTGCTAATATCAGAGATCCTAAATAACTATTAAATTTATTTTAGAATCGAAAAAATTGCTTTTAAAACGACGAAAATTTTTGACGTTAGTCGATAATACTTATGATTGGGATGATTTTTTTGTTTTTCGTTGCTCAAAACTTTTATTTTTTGATAAATATTTTTTACGCTGCCTTGTAACAATTATGAATCAGGGGCCCTATTACAGTTTTCGTAAACGCAAAAAACGCAATGCAATTCAACATTTTGCATTGAAATTTCAATACAACATTTTAAATTGCGTTGCGTTTGTTGCGTTTACGAAAACTGTAATAGGGCCGCAGAAAAAAATTTTTCCGTTGCTCATAATTTTAAGCATTCAATAAATATTTTTTACGTTGCTTCAAAACGATTGTGAATGAGAAAAAAACTTTTCCGTTTCTTATAAGCTTTTATTTTCAATAATAGTTTTTAATTTAATTCGTTAAGAGAGAAAATATATGTATATGGTATAATGGTGATACCATTCTACTGATATCATTAATAGCGCTGCTGATCGCGGTCATTATTATGGCAACGTAATAAACAATTTATTGAAAAATAAATGTTATAAGCAACGGGAAAAAATTTTTCTCATTCATAATTGTTATGAGGCAACGTAAAAAATATTTATCGAACGATAAAATTTATGAGCAACGGAAAAAAAATTTTCTTCAATAACTGTTATAGAAAAATGAAATATATTTTCATTGTTTGAAACTGTTATCTTAAAATGAATTTTTTTTAATACAAACTTTAATAGTTATAGTCCAATTTTTTTCCTTATTTCTTATAACTGTTACGTCTCTGGCTAATATTCTAGAAAAGTTTCCAAAAATAACTTTTTTTATAAAAAGTCCAAAAAAGGGCATACAGTACTCTTTTGTTCCGAAGTTTTTGGACAGACTCCAATAATTTGTCGTTTTTAAAATTTTTTTTGGGACGCTAAGGACTCCGAAATTCGGGAGCTCTCGTTACGAATTCATAACAACATTGCTCATCATGGCCGCCAATTTGAGTAAGAAAAATATTTATAAAAAAGTGCTTTTTCATACTTACTTTAACATCCGTTCAAAAAATATATGTTCACGTCAAAAAGACTTACTTACTCCTTCACCGTTAAACGATTCTCGGAAAAATATTCAAAAAAGGTGTTTATATATATCGTCTCCCTTAAGTGTAATTTGTATTGTGATTGGTGCGGTCATAAAATAAGATTTTCAGCTCACTGCTATTGAACACTTGAAAAGATTTTCGGCTCTAATCGAAAACTTTAATTAAAAGGACGAAATATTACGCAATCGTTGCTCTGTAATCACAAGGAAGCCCTTCACAAGGCAGCTAGATTCAAATAAAGCTAGATTGCCAAATGACGGACTGTCTCGATAATTACATCTCAAATTAATAGTTAATCATTTCTCACGTTATTTTTTTATATATATAAACTTATGTTTATAATTTTCACACTCCCGATTTAAATGTTCCTGGATATTTTTTGCGCCTTCGGTCACTTCGATATAAATTAAAGCGACACTTATCCGAGCATGGAATTTTCAAGAATGACTTCATTTTTATCAAGTTGCACAGTTTTAAACCCTCTCTTCAAATTTTTAACCAAGACGATAAGAAGAACCATTTTATTTTTTAGATAAACTCGGCGCAATCGGCTCCATGAAAAAGTGGCTCGATTTTTTTTATTTTTTATTTTTTTTTTTTGGTTTCTATCAGCATCGGTATTCATCATGAAACAAAGAAAAACTTTAAAGATCTGAACGACCGGAAATTTGTGGTTATCATGAGTAAAGTTCGTTTATATAACGCCCATGCACATGAATTTGTAAGTTTACAATAAAAAATAAAGACATCATGCTGAGTGCCCTGCTGTTGACATTTGTAAGGATTCGATACTAGATAATTGTTTTAGATGCTAGTTCCTTATAATTATTTAAAAAAAAAAATTTATTTTTATCGAGAAATAATGTACGACGCACTAATCACCAGTCACAAACAGATGTTCCTATTTTTAGTACAAATATTCTTTTAGTGACAAGAAACTATTTTCCGAATCCCTTTACACTTTACTAATGTCAGAATCCTTTAAATAGGTACATACATATGATTTAATTTAGTTATCTACTTATTCCTATTTTAACTATTTCGAAATATCGATTAACTTTATAAGCGCCATTCGTAAGTATGCTTTGCGTAGTGGAAAAACGTTTTATCATCCATCGTTTTTTGAATATTTAAAGTTTTTCCACAATAAAATTGTAAATTTATTAAACTTAAACGATTTTTGGCCCCTGAAAAAAAAAAAATACAACTTTCTCACTTACAACCAGTGTTGCCATGACAAGAGGCCAAAAATTCTTCATTGTGTTCCAAAAAATCTTCAAAATGAAGTTATAAGACTTTGAAAAATCTTCTTGACCTCAAACCTAACTAAAAAAATCTTCACTTAAAATTTCAAATAAAATAAAAGCAAAAGTGTTTTTTTCTTGATTTTATTGACAAAAATTAAAAATATACCTTCATTGCCTTAACAAATAAGTATCACAAAATAATATGAAATACAACCTCATGGTATCACAACAAAGACGTAAACAACAACTTTTTTATAACAAGAACACAGTTTTTTCAACAAACAAAAAATATATATAAAAAAATGCCATTTTTAAGATTCCAATTCATCTCCGGAATTTTTGAAAAATTTACACTTAGAAAAAAAAAAAAAAGAAAATAATTGATTTGAATTAATTTCATAAAATTATACTGAAAAACTAAATATCTTCATTTTGAAGATTTTTGCACTGCAATATTTTTCAAAAATAAAAATCTTTTGAAGATTTTTAATAAAAAACTACTCAAAAAATCTTCGGTTTGAAGATAAATCTTCACATATGGCAACGCTGCTTACAACGTTATTCGCGATAAGACTTAAAATATTAAAATTTATCATTCAAAACATAACGCTTCTAAGGCCAATGATTTTTCTATATTTTCACAAGTAACATTGAACTATAAACATTTTTTCCTATACCACTTTAAACTGTCATTTTTAAATTGCAATATCCCTTTTTTTTAAAGAATTTTCACCCACATCACGGTACATATTTGTTTTGTAAACACAAAATCTGTGTCAAAAAGGAATAAGCATTTAAATCGATTTAAGCTCAAAATCGATTGTATGTAGGTACCTACCATCGATTAATAATCGTGCGAACACACACGAAATATATTACTTGAATACACTCAATTATGGGAATAGAAAATTTGCAGTTATTCCTTATGGACATGGGCATACAAATATATACATATGTATGTATGCATGAATGTAATCATGAAAATCAAATTTTCAATACACAAGACTCATGACATTGCTAAGTTAACACAATGCTGCCGCCCAAAAATGCAATTAGGCTCAAGGATTCGGAATGAAACTTATGGAAAAGCAAAGCGAACAATTTTTAGTGGATATTTGGAACAACTGTGAAAGAGTAAATTTACTTTATAAGAGGGAAGGGAAACACGCTCTTTTATACTCTTAAAAGAGTTCATTATGAGAGCTCCGACCCCTAATTAGGAGTCATATATGAGTCTTTTAGGACTCAGAATGTTTTCTGGGAAGTAATTTCATCAATAAATATTTCAAAATATTTCATGTGGTGGTCGCTATTCGACTCGAAATGTGAGGAAACGTTGGTATAAATGAACTAAAAATCTGAATGAACCGAAATCTGAAGCCGAACTTAGGCCCGATTTCATCAAGCTATTTAAATAAAACTTATATAACTTCATACGACTCTATAAGAGGTTTGTGTATAATCGCAATCTATTACGTAAAGATTTTTATTACAGAGCACAAAACACAAAAATTCGGATTTAAGGTACCCCATCGATTTATTAGTGCGGGAGCTACCCTCCTCATAAGCGGAGCATTTGAAATGTATCTTAAAATAGAGAGTTTTACTCGTACATCACATAAATCGTTTGCTGCCACCTCAGAGCGGATTCAAAATTGTGGAATTTGGGTCTGAACTGTCTGAAACAGAACTGTCTGCGCAAAGACTTAAGGCGCGAACTTGAAAACAGTAATAAAAATTTTACGTAATTAATGGACAGCCCCTAATTAGAAAAACGTAAGTGCATATACATAGATAATCTCAGTACTAATATCCAGAACAAATGTGAAGAAAATGGTAGAAAAACAAATCACGCTTACGGATTGACCTCCATACATTTTTTGGTAAACGATAGAAGGAGTTACCCTTAAAAGACATTTAAAGTTTACTTTGCCTTAAAATATTGAAATCTTCCAGCAATTCGGTCTTTTCCTCAACTGCAAACCATTTGAAACTCCCCAAAATGCTTCTGCATGATTAACTATTCTTCAATTTTTTAAATAATATAATTTAAAATCATTTGAAGACATTTAATTAAAAAATCAATTAAACGACTTTCCTTCAAATTTTCAAACCCATAAATTTTCAATGCAAATTAACCACTTCCTGTGTAAATTCGTGGTGTGAATCCTTATCAACGCGGTCTTTTGTACTTTTCTATATACAATATTCAAATGTTTTTTGTGTTATTTTATGAGAAATTCTTTTTGTACGTTACAAATATACATATATACGATTGTTTACCCATGCTGATGATTCAATGTACATATATACAGACATGCAAACATTTTCATATATATCTACTTGACACATAAACGTTTGGTGATATGTACTAGACCTACATTTGTGTTTGGACAATGTTACTCGTGCACGCGCACATGGTCCTGCTATGTATACATATTCATATTCATATATATATATATATATATATACTTATAGGCAATTCATATCCATACACAAGCGAGCTTGTATGCATGTATGTAAATAGATGTATATCTCATCACATTAGTTCACATAACGGCATATTCGTCCTATATATTGAAGGATTCGTGGCCGCATTTCATATTTTCACTCATTGAATTATTCTAATTTGAATTTTTTGTTTTTAAAGAAATATTATAATCTCGAAAACGCTTAAAATAACATTTGAGTCCATATTCTTATGAGCCACGCATTTTCATAATTTTTTTCTCTTTTTCTTTTTAAAATACAATTTATATATATGGTTTTGAAGTAATTTATCGATTATTTTTCTCCTTTGTTTTTATTTTATTTCCTTTTGTAAACATTGTGCTAATTCGTCTTAAAGATCTTACCGAGCTGATATAAATTAGTTGTTCTTTCTTTCTCTTTGCGCCTTCATTCTATTGAGTTTTATCAAATGAAATGAAAATGAAAATATTCATCATTTCTCATTTGCAACAATTTTGGAATTAAAATAAAATAGAAGAAAAAAATATATGCAAGCACGCCCGACCAAAAGTACGCCGCTGACACTGTTATCCTTCCGTAGTAAAATTTGACAACTAAATTACAACTTCGAAGAATGTATTTTACTTTGGATACTTTGGGTCGCACGAGGTTTTTTTGGCGTAATTTTTAGAACGCATGCGTCTGTTTAAGTTTTCAAACTTTTTCTGCGGTTGATGTTGTTTTTGTGATTGTCCTTTGTTTGCGAAACAGAATCAAAAAAAAAAAAAACAAAACAAAAAAAAACAAAAGCATCCACGCTAGGAATTGTTTCCTTACTTACTACCTTAACATATGCCCTAATGCGAAAAATATTGACAATTTTCCGTCTTTATTATACAATGTACATACAATACATGTACATACATTTTGTGTTTGACTAGGTCTGGAAAGAAGTTATCGATCGATTCGAATAAATTACAAAGCGTTCGTGGTCATTAACGCTTTTAACATTAATTGCCCACTGAATATAATATTCCTTTTAACGGAATAAGTGAAAACAAAATTATATATTTCATTGGGATTTCTTTTTCGATAAGAAACAACTTATACCTACACACCGAGGAGGAATTATAAAACCAAAAAATATTTAAGACATCTATCGACTTTAATTAACAGCGCCTTAATTTCGTGTCCATGAATCATTCAATTTTATTTTTAATTAATTTTATTTTATTAAAAAAAAAATCACATTTAGCAAAAAAAAAAAAGTTATAATGAACTTAAATTATTTTCTAGTTCCAACAACACTTTTCATACAGTATCGAAGAATTTCGTCGAAACAGACTTCTTATAGGTACTGAATTTGAAAAGTATTTTTATAAATATAATAATAACAACACGTTAGATGGACAAAATGCAACCGAATTTTTTGTTAACTACATTTAATTTAAAATTTAAGCACTAAGAATTGATGTGTAAAATTCTATAAAGCACATATTTCATGTGATTTTAAAACGCTACGACAGCATCTTTCTAATAGAACTTTGGTTTAAGATCGGCTGTATTTGCTGCTGCTCCTTCTTTTGCTGCTCCCACAATCACTTCCATCGCAGCTGTGCACCATCCCGCATAACTTACGAATATGGTGTTCGAGAGTTGACGTTAATCATCTCCGTAGTACTACAAAAGTAAGAAGAGACATGCGGGATTATTCAAATTATAAATTTATAAAATTGCAAGATAGTGTTTATTTTATTTTTTTTTTTTGATAAATTTTCCAAATAAAAAGGTTTCATGCAGTCTTTTCTCTTTTAGAAGAAAAATTTTATTCATTGTTCGGTACATACCTCTTACTACATTTGATGTGTATAAGAAGCAAAACAATTCCGAGTACAAGGCAAATGCATCCAACGACAATGTATGCGATGCCAAGGAATGGATTTTTTCCACCAAGCAGCGAAGTTGTTGATAAGATCATTTTTTTCGAGCCATCAAACGCTGAAACCGGATATTCTGCAAGATTTATAAATTAATATGTGGTTGGTTATACTTTTAGACTACGTTGATGGAGTGAAATTGCTAAATTTTCAATACTCACGGTAGTTAACATTTAACGTGTACATGCCAGCTTTCAAACCGTTTGAAAAGTTGGCTTTTGAATGGTCGACACGTCGGTAAAGTTTTCGGAAACTTGGTAAGGCCGCAGTGCGCATCCAGACAATCAAGTCTTCATTCTATCAATTTAAAAAGAAACATTAATGCAAATCCATAATTTATGCGAATGATTGTATATTAGGCCTACCTGAAAGCCATTGTTATCTTGATTGTCAGGATCAAGTTGCCAGAGTTCTTTTGTCCAGAATTTTGGCTTAGCGTAACCTTTCAGCTCGGTCTCTAAATTTCCGGGAGGATTGCGAAATTTGACTTTCTTGTCTGATGGCCATGCGATGCCAGTGTTCAAAAGAGGTACTGGCTGACCATTTAATGTGATTGTCAGAGTATCTGTAAAAATGAACAACGCTCAATATGAAACAATCTTTTTAATGATTAGTTTTTTTTTTTTCATACCATTGAACAGGGAATTGGCAATCGCGCCGCAGGGAGCAATAGGAACTTGTTCGTCTGTATAGGCGAAGGGAACGCAATCAGTTGATGGAGTTTGTGATAAACGTCCCAGCAATTGATCATCATCTCGTGACTTGACATATCGTCGATGATTTTGATAATAATTACTCAAACCATAATACATATAGACAGAACCCTAGAATCAGACAAAAAGCATTTTATAACACATACATATTTTATCCTAAATCTGAATGTTCAACTTACAGTAAAGTCTTTTTTGAGTTCGAAATTAATAATGCACTGGCAGGAACCGCTCACGTGTGAGTTTAGATATTCGGCACATGTTAAATTCTTTTCCCCAACTTTAAGACAATCGGTATAGTCAATAACTTTCTCGTTTACTTCCTCGGAAAAGTATAGAAGACCGACTCCTACTGGTATAAAGAGTATGCCGATGACAAAAAATGTTGGCAATACAGTTCCTGCGGTTAAAACTGGTTGCCAGGCTGGTAAGCGTTGTTGCTTAAAGGCGGAGTCTGTAAGAAAAAAAAAAAAAATACATAAATATACGTTTCGAAGTATGATAAATTTATTTTTAAAATGAAATGGCTTCAACAGTTTTTTTTTTACAAATACGTATTCGCGATTTGTGATGTGTCATTTTCAAAGTGCTTCTAGCTTCTAACCAAAGTCTGTTAAATGACCACCCAAAAATCAAAGCCTGACAAACAAGGAGTGTCGTGCAGAGCATTTATGCACTAGCAAAAAATCCTTATAACTATATTACAAAGGTAATTGGGTATAGTTAAAACCAATATCAACCGAACTTCACTTCAAAAACCCAAGAAAGTGATACGTAGCCATTAAAAAATTTTTATGGTCTATGTAGCAGGACTGATCTATTGACTTGCATTTCAAATTGTAGGCATGCTATTTGACCATAAATGTTATCTTGACAACTAAGGCGCTCCTTTAACGAATGCCCTTAAAAGATAAGTAATAATCAATAACATTAGTCATGCAGTTAGCGATAAAATGTCGTGAGAGAAAAATTTCTTCGTGACGTTATTTGTGGAACAGGTGGAAATAATACCGAATCTATTTTACTTATTCGCTCTACACACTGTAATACATTTCGATAAAAGATTTTTTTTTTTTTTTTTTGGCTCCAAAAAACGCATACAACGTATTATTTATAAGCAGGTATCATAATAATGAAATTGCTTTTGGAAATCTGATACGTTTTTACAAATATGACGTCACTATCAATTTGTGGGAGAAGTAGCATCTGTCTTCGCTATTTCGCTATTTGTACGTACCTGAAGGTCGCTTTGTTTGCTTTTGCTGTAATCCTTGACTCTCCGCCTGATTAGTTGCCATTTTCTTAAATTTTACACATCGAACTTTGTGGAAAAATGTTTTGAAATTGTCCTCAATATAAAGTTCAGCGATTTTAGCAAATAACAAGGGAAAATAATAGAGCTGCAGCAAACTGTATGTGTTCGTTACTGAGTAACGGGTGCGCCATATAATACCGAGCAGCGAAACGTTACACACGCATGCATTTCGGTGCACGAATTTTTCGTAGCATGCAACAAAATATTTCTTAATATTTAAGCTTGTATCAGTTCAAGAATTAAAAATTATAGCAGAAATGCTTAAGAAATATTTCTTCAAGAAATTTTGCATCATCCCCAGTTGCAAAAAAGTAGTACATATTTTAATACGTTTTTTTACATATAATGTGCAGTAAAGCTATAGCAGAATATAAAATGAATTGTTTCTTAGAAATTTTACAAGTGATTAATCATTGTGATTGATATAGAAATGTGCATCCATTAATTTCAGTTTTCAGATGAAAAAACGCACAAAAAAATTCAATAGAATTGCAATCATTTTAACTTATAAGAGTAATGAATATAAATTACATGCAATCGTTACAATGCAACATTGCTTCTAACATGTGAACAATTTTGTTTCATTCTTTTCGAGTAACTTTCCGAATACGAAATCGCTGCTTTATTCTGGAACGTGTATTAATGCATTATTAAATTAACTGTGTTTCGCAAATTTTTTAAATGTGACATATTGACATATTGACGAAAATTAGTCCATAAAAGCAAGAAATTTAACTGTAGTACTACAAATTTTTTTCACTCGGAAGAAATAAATAGAACATTTTCTGCTGACATTCTTACGAATGAGAAAATTTAGATAAAAACAAATTAAAGTAAATTCGTAACTATAAATCAGGCAGTAATTGTTCAAATTAATAGCTGAAATTTCAGCTCAGAATTGCTCTCGAACTGAAATTTATAGTCCATCAAAATAGGTGATCTGTTGCAGATGCTAACTTGTAGATGATAAGAAGAGCATACGACCTTCTCTATCTTCTTTATTTCAGCTCGTAAACTGTCAAATATATGATTTCGTTTTTTTTATTATATGAAGAAAATATAAAAAATTTTTTCATTTGAACAAAATATAAAGAGGAAAATTAGTACCTATAAAAGAACAGCCAATGATTTACTTTTAAAAATAACGTACATCAAGAAAATTCAATAAAAAAATATAAGAAAAATAGGTTCAATTTTGACAACTCTTTGAGAAAATGAATAAAGAAGATAGCATACGACCTAGTCGTCAACTTGTTAAATGGATATTGTGCTGATAAAATGTCAAGAATGTTTTTTAATTTTTGAAATTCAAGTAAGGACATATTGATCGAAACACGCAACAAAATCCTTTTCCACGCGGCACGTCCAATATAAATACAAATTGATGTTTATGTTCTTAACTAAAGACGTTTCCTAGAGAAAATACAAATTCATTTATGACAAGCCTAAACGCAAAACAACATTACTCGAAGTTTCTTAATCAACGATAACCGAAAGAATAAAAAAAGTTAGAATTTGATCTTGAAAAATGACGTGGAGCTCAAATTTATTCTAAAGGAAGATAAGCTTCACATATAGAAGCTTCAATTTTTAGGTTTGAACTTTTGGAATATGCTGCTTTAGTTGTTTTAATCATTTATCGCATATGTTTATATCCGATGATTAAATCGAAATAAAAACAAATAAAAGAAGATTAAAGTTCTTATCTCACACCACCTTTTGTACAAACGATCACTATCACAACAACTGTCATATATTATGATTATTCTTAGATCTGATATAGCTATCTGAACAATTATTGACTCTAAGATTATGTAATATTTAATAAAAAAGAAATTAATACGTTTAATAGTAAAAAACCAACAAGTAACTACTCCAAAGAACAATATGTTAAACCCTACACAAAAGCTCATCTTAGCTTTCTTCGAGGTTGCGTCGACAAAAACCAAGAAGTCATAAACGAAATGTTAAAGGATAGCGCTCTCTGTAATGTACTGTGCCAAAAAGCATTGGAAGCGCTGGAGGAAGCTGATGGGGAAGAACCAAGAATACGTCGCCAAGAAACGGAAAAAGTAAGAAATATTTTTCTTTACCAATTTTCTACATACATATTTAACGTTGTTGAATTATTCCTTGAAGACAGAGTCGACTTTGAAGTTGATTGCGAGAGATTGGAGCTCTGCAGGTTCTGTGGAACGAGAACAGTCATATAAGCCCATTATCGATGCAATTGAAGAGTTCTACAAACCAAATCAACAGTATGTCTACATATTAGCAGTAATCTGAGTCGCTTCTGAACTTATACTTTCCAGTAAGGTGAATGAGGTGAAGATCCTTGTACCAGGAGCTGGTTTAGGTCGTTTAACATATGAACTGGCTTGCCGAGGATACGATTGTGAAGGAAATGAGTTCTCCTATTTCATGCTTATTGCATCGAACTTTCTACTCAATCAGTAAATCTATTTTTTTGCAAATTTTCATATACAATTGAAATATTATTTTTTGTTTTTTCTTCAAGGTGCACTAAACCAGATAATTATACTCTTTATCCATGGGTGCATCAATATGTTAACAATTTACGAGCTGAGGATCAAGTCGCTGCCATTACCTTTCCCGATATTAGTCCCACCCAAAATCCACCCAGTGGAAGGATAGCGATGGCAGCTGGAGACTTTTCAGAAGTATTATTCAAACCGTTTTGTTAAAGAAAATTGTTTTTTTTATTTATTTTATTTTTTTTTTTTTAGGTTTACAAAGTGCCCAATATGTATGATTGCGTAGCTACTTGTTTCTTCATTGATTGCGCCAACAATATTGTCGATTTTATTGAGATTATTTACAGGTAATATAAGTGGATTTTTTACGAATTTTCATTAAATACATATCGTTATTGTTTCAGAATACTTGTACCAGGTGGCATTTGGGTTAACTTGGGTCCATTACTTTACCACTACAGTGACGTTCAGGGGGAACATTCGATAGAACCCACCTACGATCAACTAATTCCAATCATCGAAATGGTTGGATTCAAAATTGTACGTACAAAAACAGGTGTTCGTACTAAATATGCTCAGAATCCTCGATCAATGCTGAAAAGCGAATATGAAAGCGTCTTCTGGATTTGTCGTAAGCCTTTTAATTCGGAAGAATCTAATGAAAATGGATCGAATGAATTTTGCACCGATAATAGTATTTAAATATGGCTTTAACCGGAAAGCCCGCAATCAATGGAGTCACAAATGTAGGATTACGATTTTTTTTTTTAGTTCATTTCAATATTTATGTAACTGACTGAACTTTTAAAATTTTGAACGAATCAATTTTTATTTTTTTATTTTTCACGCATAATAAATTTGTTCCTTAGGGGCTCGCCCCAGTTCTGTCAGAAATGAAACAGAAATGAAAAACTTCATATAAAAAAACGCTTCAGAAAATTTCTGATTCATTTCTGAAGCGTTTTTTTATATGAAGTTTTTCATTTCTGACAGAACTGAGGCGAGCCCCTTAAGGAAGAAACCGAAATTTTCGCTTCTATCGACTGTTGTCTACAACGATAATGGTGACTCTTTTAAAATTCAAAACATCTTTGAAAGAATAAGATTTTGGAAACCGATTTTGAATTAATTTCAATCTCAGTAATAATTTAAAACACTCCATAGCGAACTGTTGGAATGTCAACTCCCAGCTATAACATACTTAACTGTTATAAACAATTTAAAAAAGGAGAAAAAAAAGCAATTCCTTTATCATTACTTAAAGTTTATTTTACAGCATAATTCCTTCTAATTGTCCATATCGCGTACACTTCCATTAACATTATGAGCATTATTTCCACTGGCCACATCCAAATGGTTGCGATGAATTTCATTGTATGTGTTAAAAAAGAAATGCTGAGTTGTTTGGGTTACTTTTTCAAAATTGTCGAACCAAGCTGTCTCTGTAAATTCCGCACTCATTTCATTCCGTGGTGTAGTGAAAACTAACCAACGTAAGTCTTCGATGATCTCATTTAATGGCTTGTGATATGGAACTGCGTCTAATCCTTTGATTTCCGGAAAAATAAAACTATTTACAGACAATTTGCAATCGGCATTATAATCTTTTTTGGTGACCATCACTGACTGGTCACTTTGCCGGCCACGATGAATGCGTATCTTAGAGCCTTGGAAGAAAGCTTGTAGCATGTCATTTGTTTGCTTTTGGGCAGCAGGTGAAAAATCACGCCGCTTTGCGCGATTCTTAACAAACAGTAGATTCGGAAAATAATCTTCAGCGACACCAATACCATTTTGGGAAGGTTTCATGAGTTCAGCCAAACGTATGAGACGCATAAAATTTATATTCAAATAATCGGTATAAACGACAATAACCAAATGACAGACGGATAGGAAATTAACAATCGTACGCAGATCATCCAATTCATTGGTCGTCATATCTTTCTTATAGGAATTACACATAACGGGAGCACCATCGAGCAAAATCATTCTATCTTTTGTTATAAACATATGCGTGGACTCTGTGCGAGATCGAGATGGAAACTTATGCTGTTTTAATTTTGTTGGAAAGTAGCCGTCTTCATCAAGGAACACTTTCCGATAATAATCACAATCCTCATTTGCTAATAAATTCAAAATTGTCGATTTGCCAACTCCTTGTGTTCCGATTACACCAATTACAAAGAATTGAGTATTCTCCTTCAGTAGTTTCTTTGCGTTTGTGCTTATAACGCCGATAGACGATAGAATTGTTGCTGGCCTTGTCATCGTTGGAACAGCTTCTGTGTCCGTTGCCTGCTCTTTAGTTAGAATACTTGGTGCTGTTGTTGTTGTTGTTGTGTTTTGTGAACTAGTTGGTTCATTGCGCGTCGACATAACTGTACGCGATAGCAATTGATTTCCTTCGGATATGCACGACTCAATGGGCTCATCGTCTTTAAGTTCTCTCTCGGATTGTTTTGGCTTCAGTAATATTTTTGGCTGAGCTTCGGAAGATTTGGGTAAATCATCATTTTGCCTTTTGGCGATCGTGATTGATCGTTTTTCCTCTTGCTAAATTTATAATAATTCAATTTTTAATGCTCTTTTGATTTTATCTTAAGGGGCGATTCTACTTTATGGCTCAAAAATACGTGTTCTTTTTTGCAGAAAAAATCCAGAACCTTAGTAGGGATTCTACTTTAAATACAAAAATACGTGTTCTTTTTTGCGTTTGAATAAAAAACATTTTTTAAATAACAAAATAGCATAACAAAATCTTCAAAAAAACACTATTTTATGGCCCGAAGCAGAATCTTCTTTAACTTACTTTTGGCTTCCGATAGCGTCGACGTTTCTCGGACATGATTTCCAATATTCATAAAATATTAAAAAGTAACGCAGACTATTTTTTGCATACAATAATTTTTTGGCTTAGTTGCATCAGCTGATAGAACAGTTTGAGGTTAAGTAAACACTTCATAACAAAAACTTCAAATGTACAAGGAACTTTTATAAATCGTAAAGGTAGGTACACACTTGCCAAATTGGACAGCTGTTCATACATATAATGTTTCATTATTTAATTACAATTACCGATTAATAGCCTTTTTACACATACGGGGTTACCTCGTTTATCTAGGTTTGCTGCCAAACCCAGTATCAAACCGCTCGGTTTCCCATACAAAAGCAAACCCAGTCAAGTGGTGGGTTTGGCGCTAACCCATTCCCAAACCTCGATAATGGCACAGGGTTTGCATTCAATAAACTGACATATATTGTGAGAAATTCTTTGTTGAATGGGCAATTTTCGTTTGAATGGGAATGAATTAAAGAAAGAAGATTGAGAAAAAGAATAAAACTTGAAGTTGAAGTCAAATCGAAATTTTAAAAAGGAAATGAATTAAGGAATAAAAAGAAAAGGTTTTCGGGAAAAAAAGAAAAAGAAGTGTTGAGCGAAAATGCGAATTTGCCCTAACGAATTGTGGGCTTAAAATTAATGTCTACGTGGGAACAGAAAAATCGGCCATGTGTTGCCGAGATTTGTGATGAAATGGCGAAAAAGAAATTTTTTCAGAGCTCCTGTGGAAGTTCTGATAAAATTCACAATCTCAAAACAAGTATAAGTTGTATTTATTTAAAAAAAAAAAATGAACTGTCAAACGTAACCTCGATAAGTGCAGTGTAAAGGCCTAGGTTTCCAATTAGGTTACGAACGCAAACCATGTTTCCTATGTTAGTTAAAAGGCTATAAAGGACTCTGAACATTTTTGGTTATGCACATATGTATGTTTTAGCACCAACGAAAAGATTTCATTTTAATGCGATAGTCAGTAGTCAACAATAAATGTTCTGAAACAATTAAGTAAGTAGAAAAACGATAAGAACAAAGACAGTTGTTTGTTAAATGTTGCGCTTTCTTTCTTTCTCATGCAATCAAATGGATATGTTCCGAAACATGTTCGTGTGTCTGACTCTCGAGATATAAAGGGCCCCTTATACGGTCATATATGTTCACGAACTTAGCATGATGCAAAGTGTGTCATAAAAAAACTTATTGTGTTTACATGGACGAACATTTCATAAAACTTCATTTCGTTTTAATTTTCAGCGAGAAAAGATGGCACGCACATTAGTAGCAGCACTTATTATCGACGATATATTAGATATATACTGTGTACATGATGCAGCCATTTACATTATAAAGCTTGTTCGTCACACCGACAGAAAAATCAAAAATTTTTGAAAACCGGCGAGCATGTTGTAGAACTTGCTTTTTTTGCGTTTACACACACATACTTTTCATCATACCCAACAAATCCACGAACATATATGACCGTATAAAGGGCCCTTAATGAAAATTTTTGCTCCGCTTAAACCAAAACTGCAAAAAAAAATGTCAGAAGTGTGCTCTGGCCTTAATGCATGAAAACATGAATTTGGCCTTTTAATCATAACGTAATGTTTAAGTTTCTTAAGTCAAAAATAATTAAATATTAAACTCCTTCGAAATGCCACTTATTGTTATATCTGGACTGCCATCAAGTGGAAAAACTACTCGAGCGAAAGCATTGGAAGAATTTTTCGAAAAACGTGGTAAAAGCGTTCATGTTATTTCAGAAAATACAACAGTCCCGAAAGCAGGTTACACTAAAAATGAATTTGTGAATTTAATAATAATAATTGTCCAAATGAACCCGTACTTCCCATACAGGTTACACTAAAAATGAGTATTTTTCCGATTCGCAAAAGGAAAAAGTTGTACGAAGTGAACTAAAATCCGAAGCTTTGCGGTTGCTCAACAAGGAAGAAGTAGTTGTACTTGATGCGGGAAATTATATAAAAGGTAATATATTAATTTAATGGTAATCCAAATCAGTGCCGCTTTTAGGTATTGGTGGGACCTGGGGCAAGATTCGTTTGTGGGCCCCTAACGGTTTTTTTTTTAAATTGCTCGTAAACGAACTTTGGAACAATTCTAGTTGCTGGCCGTTTTTGGGATCTTTTTTTTTTCTGTACCAATCTATAGAAAATGACGCCCTAATTCCAAATCTGCACGTGCCCCACGCGCCCCCAAATAAAAGCGGGGCTGATCCAAATATAATTAAACATTATTTTTGTAATAGGTTACAGATATGAACTTTTTTGTGCTAGTAAAGCGGCACGTGGAACCCAATGCACATTATTTTGTGGTATACAAAAAGAAAAGGCATGGGAATTCAATACAAAACGTAATGGAGAAGATTTACTGCTCAATAATGACCAAATCCAGACGAACTCAAATGTTCCTTATACACGTGAAATCTTCGATGCAATTTGCATGCGTTTTGAAGAACCACATAGCAACTGTCGTTGGGATAGTCCATTGTTTGTAGTGTTTCCAGAGGATACTTTAGACTTTGAAGGCATTTTCAGCTCTTTATATGAATCCAAACCATTGCCGCCAAATCAAAGTACACAAAATGTAATTATGCAGTGATTTTTTATTATAACTAGATATGTAAGATTGTAGATGATATAGAGGTGATGCTGATGATTTTTATATCGTCATATAAATCAAGTTGTATATTATGTTTTCTTATGCAGCCCGATTCTTAATATTCCCGGGAATTCTTTCCCAATCGATTTTTAAAAAAATTATTCAGAATCGGGGCATCACTTCTTTTCTACGCTCTTTAACTCAATGGCGTATGTAAATAGATATTTATAGTATTATATAGATTGAGAATTTAAACCAAAAAATGTTTCAATCAATCTGTTTTTGCAGCCCCCCTTAAGTAATACGAACTACCTGTTTGAATTGGATCGTTTAACACAGCAAATTGTAGCGGATGTTTTAGCCGCAAGAAAGATCGGCGCCCAAGGACCTATCACAGTAAAAGGAAGTCAATCTAAAGTGGCCATCCCATCTCGTATGAATGCTGTCCAACTAAATCGATTGCGAAGGCAATTTCTTAATTATACTAAGCTTCATCAATCGACCACAAGTAGTTTGGATAAAGTACCACAACTATTCGTGCAATTTTTAAACTCGAATTGCAGTGAATGAGCAAAAAACACAATTTTTATTTCAATATTCGATTGTTATTTTAAATGAAAAAGAAAAGTATAACAAAAAAAAAAAAAAAAGAAAATTACATAGATACATATGTATGAACTCTTGCTTATTCAAACTTAAATATTTTTCTATAAAGGTACAAAGCCATTTTTCAATTTATTCAGTTCTAACATCAAAATGTTACTTTTTCATTTTTTATCTAAATTAATACTAAAGTAATGTCTTCGAAAAGAAATTTCCACCTACGTCAGTTATAGTAGTGTCTAAATCCATGAAGATGAGTTATTTTGCCATTTTTGGCAAAACTGTCGTTATTTTCTCGTTCGCAACAGTCGTCGTAATTCATTAAATCGTCTGATGATTCACCTGTATTGTCAGAGGCATCTATTGGCTTACGACAAATCCAGAAGACGCTTTCATATTCGCTTTTCAGCATTGAATGAGGATTCTGGGCATATTTAGTACGAACACCTGTTTTTGTTCGAACGATTTCAAATCCAACCATTTCGATGATTGGAATTAATTGATCGTAGGTGGGTTCAATCGAATTTTCTCCTTGTATATCACAATAATTGTACAGTAATGGGCCAAGGTTTACCCAAATACCACCTGGTATGAGTATTCTGAAAGATTGAAATTCTTTTTAATTATTTGGCATTCATAATTGTTTCTCGTTGTTCTACACTCACTTATAAATTGCCTCTATGAAATCAAGAATGTTATTTGCACAATCGATAAAAAAGCATGTAGCGACGCAATCGTAGGAATTTGGAATTTTATAAACCTGGAAAATCGAAAAGAACTCTCTCATTAATTCATTCTAGAAATTGTGAATTTTTTACATAAAGGTTCCTTTTTATTTTATGTTAATTCTGAAGGGCTACTGCCAAAGGCATCAACTGTAGTGGAATAATTTATTATAAATTTATAATTGTATTATTACCTGCAAAAAGTCGCCAGCGACCATAATTACTTTACCCTTAGGTTGTTGTTGTGACATACAAACATCTGGAAATTGTATGGACGCCATTTGGTCAGCTGCACGAAGATTATTTACATATTGATGTATCCAAGGATAAAGCGTATATGAGTTCGGTTTTTTACACCTTAAATCGAAACAATTAAAATACAATTCAAAATAACTTTGAGATTTTTCTTTTTTGAATGGCTTACTGATTCAATATAAAATTCGAAGCGATAAGCATAAAATAAGAGAATTCATTTCCTTCGCATTCGTATCCTTGACAAGCGAGTTCGTAAGTTAAACGTCCGAGTCCAGCTCCTGGTACAAGAATCTTGATTTCACTTGGATCACTGCAAATTACAGATGTTTATGATTACGATATTATGAATAGATATTATTGAATATACGAAGCCCCATAACTTACCATTCTGCTGCTTTGAAGAATTCCTGAATAGCTTCAATTATTGGTTTGTACGATTGATCTCGTTCTTCCGCGCAGGCATTGCTCCAATCGCGTGCAATTAGTTTTAGTATTGATTGTGCCTTTAAAATTTTAAAAGGTTGAACATCAACATGTGCAAGGTTTGGCGACTGTTCGAAGTTGGTTTTGTTGGCAATACGCACGTTTTTATTGCACATTTTAATTTAATTTTTTATGTTATTGATTTTAAAAAAAAAAAAAAAAGGTAAATAACGTCAAAGGGTTTTTAGATGAGCTGCTAAAAAGCCTTAACACTATGATTAAAACCATATAGGTACACATGTGTGATTTATCGTTGTACGATTTAAAGATTGCACAAAAATTCAAAACGAACAAGAAAAGAACTTTGAGATATATTTTCAAAGATAACATAGCACACATACCTTTTCCAATTCCTGATGAGGTTTTTTTATACAATGTTGTTGTTGTCCATCATGGTAGTCTGAATGATGTTCATTTAAACTGCTTGCCGGAACATTTTCGCGAAGCATTTTATTTATAACAGACTGATTTTTATCGATGCAATCGCGTAATGTACTTAAATGCTGGCGGTACTTTGCTAACATGTTTCTCTGTCGTTTCGGTAGACTGTTAAGGTAGTTTTCTGCCTTGTTGAGATGGTCATAGGAGAAGATTCTGAAAAATTCAATGCGATCGTGTAAATGATTCAATCCGAATCATTGCGATCGAACATATAGTATTATTAAATAGCTTTTTCGAACAGTTATATAATTAAATAAACAAACCGATAAAGCTTTAAAGCAAAAATAACTTCTTGGGCGCATTTCAATTCTTCCCGCTCTTCTTCAGGATTGATTGGCAAACCATCAGATTCATTTTCTAGAGAAAGTAGCGTTGCTGTGGACATCTTTCTTGATAGGCAAGTAGGCAAGTGATTGCAACCTGTTTTATGAGAGAAAAACACTTTTAATTTCATCACAGGATATAGTTATGATTAAAATGATGCACATTGGAAAGTACTCCCATACAACGTACTCCCATACTAACGTACTCCCATACATACGTACTCCCATACAACGTCAATGCAAGTCAAAAATCCTCAATTTTGAGCTAACATATGGAAAAGTATTCAAAATGTACTGCTTTACCAATTTAACAAGTTTTTATTTAGTTTTTTGTTATTGTCAGTTGTAACTAAAACACAATATATCTTTATTTATGCAATCCAATTGGAATGAGATTTAAAAGTTTGTCGCGTTTTCCCAAAAAATTTTAAATTTTGACTTGTGTCACTTTAGTTTCGATGTACTGTGTACAGGACGTCTTACCGCCGTTTATGTTAATTGTGTCCGACATTGCGTTCTCTTTGCTTTCTTTTCAAGAAAAACTTGAATAAACAAGATTAATCTTGTTGAGGATATAAATTAGATCCGCACGTGCTGGCGCTTTTCAATCAACACATTTTGAATAAAATCCGAAGTTACGGAAATAGCAACCAGTGTTGCCGATAAAGCTTAGGCCGATTTTACAAAATGTGCATTCTTTCCAATGAAATTATAAAAACTTAATAAGAACAAACCATTTAAAAAAAAAGTATCGAAGGTGTAATTTGATAACGCCAATTAAAATGTCCATAGAAAGACAGCTAAACAATTTTCTTTACGTTTTTTTGAATTCTATAAAATTTACGAGGCTGCATTGAGGCCTTCTACACTAGGCAATTTTAGTTGCGCAAGTCATATCGAATTCTCTTTTGGAGTTGCTTTTTTGTCTACATTGGGCCAGCAACTCGAGTTGCCGATCGTCAAAAACTACCCCAACGCCACTTTCACAATTGAAAGTAAGAAAGAGATGGCATTTTCACATTTGAAAGTAAGAAAGAGATGCACAAAGCGTATCGCATAAAATTGCCTGTACGAGCAACTCGCGACAGCAATTTTCCCCTTACCTTACCCGTACCGCGTCTTTCCTACAAATTCGCGAGTTGCGCAACTAAAATTGCCTAGTGTAGAAGGCCTCATTAGCACCATTCATATTCTATCCAAGAAACATTTTTAATGAAAGTGCTTATGTTAATATAAAAATTAAATTTTTTCATTGTTGAATAGCACTAGTGTTTAGGGCATAGAGGAAGAACTGATAAATTCACTAGACCCCCAAATTAGATTAAATGCCAAATTCTATGTAGTTTGAGAGTTTTTACATTTTTACATTGAAAATACTTTCATATTTTCCCATGATACAAAGAGAGCAGGATAGCGCCACTTCGGGTACCGCTATTTTGTAGCATTCGCATTGTTGTTGTTTCCCATGCTAAGGTATAGTTGTGACGTTGGGCTTAACATGCAAAACAACAACAACGAAGCTCTCATTTTGTATTTGTGACATCATCGGGCTGAAGTGGCGCTATCTTGTTTTCTTGTATCATGATATTTTCCGATACTTGGCATCACTGTACTAAGAAATACACCCCTAGTCTGAATAATTTTTCGCGTGAACTTTTCCGCCAGTTTCAATACAAAATTCTATTCAAACTGGCGGAAAAGAACACGTGAAGTATTGTTCAGAATAGATATATAAATGTGCGATATATAAAATAAATTTCTCTTTTCCACCCAAAAGTCAAGAGATTTGCCACCTTTTCCGTTGTGTTTATCTTCGAAGTTTCCAAATTATTTCAATTCGATGAAGAGGAAATGATGCAAATCTACCAGGTCTCACGCAAAACTACCAATCTACCAAAATTAAAATTATTTATAAATTTTTACCAAAATTGGTAGAATTCTACCAAAACGGCAACACTGTTCTCGCTGCGTTGTTTAATTTTTTATATAATTCTCATTAGCATTTTAGAATTGGAAGTATAAAATGTTACTACATCTTCAAAAGTTTTTAGCACTGTTTGTCTTATGGCGGTCTTGTAAACATATATTTTTTCGATTTAAAAAAAACCATTGTTTTTATGCAAAAACCTTGCTGTGAATGATATTTACTAACATTTATAATTTCCATAATGAACTTTGTTCTTATCTGGTGTCCTATGAGACAACTCAACTTGTTTATATGTTCCCGGTAGAGCTGTCATACTATCGATAGTCGGCCCATCGATAGTTTCGATAGTGATAGTCCAAACTATCGATATATCGTCGATAGTATTGCATGACCCGGAGTTAAAACTTGAATTGAAAAATTTTAACTAGTTGTTTTTTTTAGACAATTTAATAATGACAAAAGTTGCATACGCTTTTTAGATTTTATAGCTTTCAACGTATTTAAGAATTTTTATTGGTAAACAGTTCATATATCATTAAAGAAACAAAAAAGGTAACAAAAATCACAAGGTAATTATTTTACCAGGCATTGATTTTTGTTAAAAAATAACATGTCGACGTTTTTGGGTTCAAAGGACGTCCTTCTGTCCGAAATAAGAATTTTCGATTTACTGAACATTCTTTCAAATTCCGTTGAAGTGGTCGGAATTTCTCATAAATCTAAATTTCTACTTATCGCCAAGTACTCGCGTCCTTTTTTTAGCTAAAGATGAGCAACATTGTCTGTTAGTGATGCTTATCTAACTATCGATGGCGAATAAAAACCATCGATGGTTATTAAAAATAGAAACTATCAATAGTATCGATAGTACCATCGATAGTTTTGCAGCTCTAGTTCCCGGTATGTGTGGAGACTTTCTTTGTTATTATCAAATTCGCATTGGCAAATCACACATCCTCATTTTAGGACTTGCATTGTATGATTGTTAGCGAAATGTGATATCGCAATTTTAAACATTTTCAAACAACTTGCAACGCCTTTCATAGTACATGTCCGAAGAATTGACAAATTCTTTTTTTATAATTATTTGCAATATTTTTGTATTTTGCTCCGGCCTGGTGGTAATCCTGTTGCAATTGACCAATTGATTTATAAAGTCAACGTCGCTTTCGACGTTTAGCTCTGGAACTTCGGCAAAACATTTTACATCTGGATCTTCATACGCTGCACTTTTATTAATCGGATAATATGGATTTATCAAACGTGCGCCTAAATTTATAAAAAAATTAAATTTCAATTAATTAATTAAAATTGTTATAAATTAATAATTATTTTCATTAAATCTCACCATTGCCAGCAGTGATGTACTGCTTAACTGAGCTCCCAGCTTTACAATTATTTTCGGAATTCAGCTCCTCACTGAATCCTAAGAACTCATTATCAGTTAAGCCGGATGCATCCATGTTTAGCTTACAACAAGATTGAAGTATAGACAGTTCAAATGTTACTTCTTGTTTGAGGATATACTAAACAACATAATAAAAATTTCATTCGAAGCAAATGTGATAGAATTTTCAAATGAAGCAAATGTGATAGAAATTTCAAATGAAGCGTGTCGCGAATGCTACCCGCGGGCTATCAGTATTTGATGAATGCCATACGAATTTCTGTTTCCTTACAGGCATTTGATCGCGAAATATGTAGTTCTTATTTTTTTTAGTAAGTGCGGGAACATCATGCCGCCAAACAATAAAAGGTTTTGGAAATCTCATGTTGCAATTGAAGTATTTGTAATCAATAACAATTGGAATTTGTTTTTCGCCAATTATGCAAAAAAAAATAATACGCTACTTCTTCAATCTCCATCATATTGAATGATGCTCCATCCATGCACACACGAATAATATTGAACTTTGCGTTTAGTGCTGTAGCCAAAGACGGTATAATTAAACTTTTTTTTAGTATGTAAAAATAAATGTTGGAGGAAGTTACGTCAATGTTAATGAGATATTTTTCTTTTGTTGTTATATTTTGCACAATAGCTATATTGAACTGCATGTGGTCGCCAAATTGATCGATTATGAAGACGTAACTGTGAAACTGCCTGTTAAAAATTCTTCGTTTTGGGGACATGTACTCAATGATATCGCTACGTGCTTCATTTAATAAATCATTTAACTCTTGAGAATTGAATTGTTCTTACCAAGTGTTTTTGTCCTTCCAATTTATTTCAGAATTTTTGCGATTTAAAATGTTTTTTTTGAAATTTTCTCCAGCTGGGAAATATATACCGATTTGGTTTTTTTTTTTTTGCAATAAGCCTTACGCTTTTCAATAAGCGACGTTAAAGTAGATGGTCTTCGTTTGGGTGAAAATAGTCCCGGCGATGTTCGTGTTGCCGTCGACGTTAAAATAGATCTTCGTTTGGTAGATGTTAATAGGTTGGCTAAATTAATATGCTTCGTTTTGAAATGACTTAGCATGTTAAATTTGTTTGTGAGACATTTTTGACAAATTTCACATTTAAGTGGAGTTTCGTGCGTTTTGCGATGTTGCACTGTCTGTCTATTAGTAGAATATGCTTTTTTGCATACATCGCATTCATATTTTTTTTTTGATTCTCATTCATCTCATTAGTGTATGCCTACCCTCTACTCAAACTCAACACGTTTATAGCTTAAAGTTGCAAGAGCAGTCAATTAAAAGAAATCAATTCAAATTCAAAACAATCAATATAAAAAATATCGAATATTTTTCGAATGGAATTCTTGCAACAATTTCCGCTGTTATTTAATTTTTTTTATGATTGAAGCCTTAATTCCAATTGCGCAGTAGCTGCGTAAAGCCTGAATTCAATAGCGCAGGAGCTGCAGGAAATTTTCCTGCTGCAGGAGGGGCAGGAAAATGCAATTTCCAATAATGCGTGAGCATGAGCATGTCATTGCTGCGGTTTTGAATGTGAACTTGACTCAGTACATTTTTAGCTACTCTTGTACTCGTCTTATTTTCTATGAACGGAATTTATATTCCCTTTTACTAAGCAAAAAAGTTATAGAAATCATATAAAAACATCGAAGCTTAAAGAAAACATTATTAATGCATATTAATTCATTAAGGAAGAAAATCATACCTCCGTAGTACCAAGTACCATAAAAAAGTACTCAATAGTTTCTACAACACTGTTATATTCCTTTCTTCAACTGTTATACTCAGCTGTCATGTTGCTCACGCGCAGGAAAATATTCAATTTTTCGAACTTTTGCGTGTGCAGGAAGTTGATTGGACGTCGTTCCATATGTTTTCAGGTGTTGAACATTTACAGGAATTCACGTTACGCACCTCCTGCGCTATTGGAAATTCAGCTTTAACGTGAATTCCTGAAAACGTTCAACACATGAAAACATATGGAACCACGTTCAATCAACTTCCTGCATGTTCATGCACACGCACGAGTTCGAAAAATTGAATATTTCCTGCGCGTGAGCAACATGACAGCTGAGTATAACAGTTGAAAAAGGGAATATAACAGTGTTTGCAGAAACTATTGAGTACTTTTTTAAGGTACTTGGTACTACGGGGCCATACTTTTCTTTTTCTTGCTTTATTAATTCCCAATTTCCACACACAAATTTTTCTTTCCAAATAATCGACTAAGTAGGCGAGAACGGCAAGGGGAAGAGAAGAAATGTCCCTTCGCCTCACCCCGTCTCATCTAATAACTAAAGAATTTCGAAAGAAAAATTTGTTGTGTGGAAATTGGGAATAAGTAAAATGCATTAAATTTTGTTTTCTTTAAAGCGTCGATGTCTATACTTCTAATTTATATAATTTATTTGTTATGTAAAAGGGAAAATTTAAATCCACTCATACAAAACAAAACGAATAGAAGAGTACCTAAAAATGTACTGAGTCAAGTTCAGATCCAAAACCGTAGCAATGACATGCTCATGCAAACGCATTATTGGAAAATGCATTTTTGCTGCACCTCCTGCAGCAGGAAATTTCCTGCATCTCCTGCGCTATTGGAATTCCAGCTTGAAGATGGCGAAAAAATTCAAACGTGCTTACCTCGTGGACGTACGAAAACTGATTATCCGCTGTTATATTGAACGAATGGAAATAAAAATGCTTTCGTTGGGTTGCCAGAGAGTTCTAAGACCCACTTTACACGAAAAAAAAAACATTGCACGCGTTTACACGTACGTCAACATCGTTCAACAAGTACAGAGGATAGCGTTAACATATCGACCTCATCTACTTATACTTATGTGGAAATGGTTGTGGAAGGGAATCTGTATATTTACCATTCATTAGTCTCCGCCAAAATTTGTGCAACGCATAGGGGGCACCACCAATCACCTTCTGGGTCTTCAGTAAGATCCACACAGGTGAAGTGGTACCACCCTATGGCGCACATCTCGTTGCTGCACTGAACATAATTTATAGTTCGCTACTTCCATGTTCATTTTCAGTCCGTAAAAAAATTTTTTATTTTAAAAATTTAAATTATACACAATATGGGTAACACTGAAAGTAGCAAAAGCGTGGTATCTTGGTAAAAGTGGTAAATTATAAAAAATTAGACTAGTTCGATGGCCACAGGAAGAAATAAATATAACCCCCAAAAATTAATGCCAATTTCAGTTAGGCCATCTTACTCTAAATTAAAAACATAAAATCATACAAATTGAGCAATTCCTTGGTACGTATTTTGGCATTCGATGTTTGTTTCCCATGTAAGGTATAGTTGTGACGTTTGGCTTACTGCAAAATCACAAGAATTCATTTTAATTTTGATCATTGGGCTAAGTGGCCATCTTGTTTCTTGTACATGAATTTTCCGATACTTGGCACATGTATAAGAAATACACCCCTAGTTGAATAATTTTTGCGTGAATTTTCCCCAGTTTCAATACAAATTCTATTCAAATGGCGGAAAATACACGTGAAGTATTGTTCAGAATAGGGGAATAGTTTATTTCGAAGAAGAAAATAAAACACGTTAAAAAATTATATTTCCCACCCATAATATTGATCGTATTTGTATTACAATAAAAATGCACTTTACCAAGAATGTTCCAAAATACCACAATTAAACAGAACCAAGTTATACTACTAAACCAAAATTGAAAACGACAGCACAGGTCAGAGCTCTACTTATGGGAATGGTAAGGTTTTAAAGCCGAAAAAAATGATTTTTTTTTCTTGAGACATGAATAATGTTGATGTATTTGTTTCATATACATCTTATAGCTTAACGTCTAAAGTATCTTTGGAAAAAAAAACGAAATTATCGATAAATATAAAATTGCGGCTGGGTATATAAGGTACACTTTACTATATTTAGGTACAATTTATGGACCATTTTAGGTACACACTGAAATTTCCATTTTCCAACACTGCTGCAGATGAAAAAAAATTGAACTATTTCTCGCAGCCCCAAGAAATTTTTTACCAAATCTTGTCAACAAAATCTACCAAAACAGTTGTTTGAAGTAAATGGTTCTTTTTTTCTTTTTTATTAAACAAAAAATATCAAAAACATAGAATTCATTCCACAAACATAACAAAATTCTTAAAACTAATATAACTTAAAAACTAAAATAAATTTTTAGAGACCAAACGCTTCTATCACTTGACTTTGAATGCAGCAATTCTGCTGCCAGATAACATTGTTTAGGGTTGGAAAGCTAATTTATTTTCTGTTTTGTTTTGATAAAAGCTAGCTGGGAAAACTTATTAATTTGAAGCAAAGTATGAAATTGTCATCTCATTCATTCATGGTACGCATTAACTTTGAGCGACCGAAACACATATCGCACATAATTCACTAAACCGCACTAATTCAAAATTTTTTCAATCAATTATTTCATGTTCGACAACATTTTACTGCAGGAGAAGATGCACTTGAAAAATTCATATTGATATTTATTGATAATCTGCAGTTAATTAAGAATAATACAAAATAAAGAAAAGAAATTGATTTTACAGGCGTCGAGAGTTATAGGCTGTTTGCCCGAGAAATGCAAAATTGTGAGTTGTGCCAATTTAGTGATTAGTGTGCGATATATAAAATAAATGTCTCTTTTCCACTTGATTACTTGACATCTCAGTATAAGCGAAAGTAAAGTATTTACTTCGAAGTACTTTTCAATTTTTTTGCACGTATTTCTTGTGGGCGCTTTACTTGTCTTGCATAGATCTCAGTAAAATATGGCTCAACTCTTTCGAGAAATTCACGCAAAAATTGCTCCAACAAGAAACCACTTAAGCAGCAATATGAAAAATTCATACTCTTTCGAGAACATTATCAACATCAAAAGCTACCAACAACAATTCGTAGACACAAAAGTTAAACATATTATTAAATAAAATTTAAGAATTACACTTGATTCAAATAAATAAATTTCATATAGATAAATTGGTAATGACAGCTACTTGTTATGACAATTTTATAGCTAAGCTTAAAAATTTATTCAATTGATAATTATTGAAGTAGACTATTAACAATTTATTTCATATTGATTTCTTGATTTAATATTTAAGCTTTCAATTTTATAGTTTGGAGTTTATAGATTAGAAATTCCCAAAATTAAAATAATGGATGATTTCCGCAACCATGTTATTGAAAATAGCACTTCATACGTATTTTAGCTCTTACGAATGTTTGACTAAGAATTGTGTGTTTCCCTGCTATTCAAGAAAAAGCGTTACATGAAACAAAACAAAATCATATTTTTTTGATATCTTTAATGGCTATCTCTTTTTGATCATAGAAGCCAAAATCGTCCATGATGTCTTTTCTAGCTATACCATGTTAACAGCTATCTAACAATTGAGGGTTGAAAATATTGACTAATCCTAAACTACTTACCAATTACCCAGTTCTAAAGGTCTTACAAGTATTTTGATTGACCGGTCAAAATATACATGCTTTCAAAAATTTAGACCTTTATGTTCATTTGCGAAAGCAAATATTTGTCAAAGTAATGAATTAAATTTCTATGTTACAATTATTTATGTATTATCAAGTAAAGTTATTGTAAATTTGAAAATTATGTTTTATTTTTTTGAAATTAAATTCAAAGTTCAAATAAAGTTTTGTTGCATTGTAACCTTAAGAAATTTAATTTACTCAATATTTTCATAATCTAATCAACAATTTTTTCAATGATCATTCCATATAAATGAATTCAAACTAATCAGCTAAAATATAAAAATAAATTTAGTTTCAATGACAAATATTCCTTTTGTAAACTAGATAATTATATAAGATATACATTAATTTCTCTAATTGAAGTAGCAAACATTCTACTAATTTACGTTAAAATTTCTTCATTAATTAATAATTTCAAATTCTGAATGCTTTTAAAATTTGATGAATTCTAATTATTGAGTAAACATTCAAAATTAAAACATTTTTTACAGTACTTGATGCATTAATATGTTGTACGTAATTGCGTTGACGTAAATTTCTTGACCATCTTGATTTCTTTATCAGCATTAGCATCGAGCTTCGTGCGCCCATCCTATGTTTAAGCTAAAAAAAATTAATATCACAATGTGCCGAATGATACTTACTACCATTTTGTTTTCTTAGTTTCTACTTTACATTAGGTTTTACCTAAGTTTATGCATAAATTGAGTTAAAAATAACGTAATTGCCCTAATAAAATTCATTAACGGTTAGGAAATATTTTAGATTTCACCAAAATCACAAAAATTAAGAAAGAATTGTGCTGCTGATGGCTTGCAAAACGTGTTTGCAAATTAAGTAGGCCCCCATCTTAGAAAATTAAAAATTAGAGCCCAAAATTGCGTCCGTTAATAAAATTCTTACTAAAAATTTTGCTAAAAATCGGCTATATTAATAATCAATGGTTTTCAAAGTCATTTTATTTTAGAAATATTTTTCTATAAATAAAAAATTAAAAAATTTTTGTAATTCTTAGAAGTAAAGAAATATGCCTGAATTACGAAATCTCAAATAATCCACCACTCTTGTTGATATAATATTATGTATCTTGAACTAAAATTCGTACATATACTGTAATATTTTAATAAATGAAATAGATGCATAAATTTTTTTTTTAATGAAAGGTACTAATTGTACATTTAATAAAAGTTAAAAATTTTTAAAGCACACATTTATAATTAACGATTAGTCAAATTGAATAATATAATAATTAGAACTAATTACTGAATCGTTTTGTATTCTATCGTCATTGAAGCTTTTGAGAAATTACGAAAGTACATAACATTGGTGAGAAAAGAAAATGATCATAAGAAAATTCAAAAACTCGCTGTTACCGTATTTTAGCTTATTTGAAGCGAAAAATTTTTTGTGACGTACTGAATTCATTGAGCAGAAGTATTGTTTTGTTTTCTCCATGTATTCAAAAAAGTATATAAAGCGGTTTAACATGGGAAACAACAACAACGAATCGCGATTTTGAGTTTGTGACGTTTCCTCTCTCAAGTGGCGCTATCTTGCTTTCTTGTATCATGAGCAGAGCCAAATATTTCGCTGCCATGGCATGCTTCTCTTTTCCTCATGCTATATGCCTATGTTGAAGCAGCGTAGCTCTAACACATTGCAGGGATTAGGAAGAAGAAGAGTTAGACCTACACTCCTACATGCTAGCTACCCTTAACCAATTGACCCAGTGCTTCCTAAAGGGTGCTTACAAAAGGCTATATATTTTCGATTTGACCGCGGTCACACAAATATGAAACATGCTTTCAAAAATTTCAGAATCCCTTTCAATGTTTCATTTGCGGTCACACAGCAAAATATTTGTCATAAGAGTGTAATAGAACTTATCCAATTGTTCTTTGTTTACAAGTTTTCTATTTAATTTATTTTGTCATTTATAAGTCCAATGTTATAACCTATGTTAAACTATATTTTCGTTTTATTTTTTTTACTGAAAAAATTAAAATCAACAAAGTTCGAATAAATCAAAAGTAGTTTTTCAAGAATGATAGAAAAGAAAATTGCGTCTTGCGCATGTTCCGTCATACTTGTACACAAAATCAGCTGTTTTTATCTGCGTCATTAATTAAAAAGAAAATTTAAAATTCTTAAATTCTTCGTTTTTAATCAACAACAGTTTTGAAATTTCCTTTAAACTACCTGACAAACGATTCATCAAATTTAGAAAATTTTTTATCATCTTTTCTTTATGTCAAACTATACTTATTCAATAACGGAAAAATTTCAAAATTTGAATCAGGCTATTAATCTTACTTCCATAACTCGAATTCATCCCCAAACTTTTCTCACTGTCATCATCCTGATTGCAACTCCCTATTTTAAAGCCTGGAAAACTCAAACCATCTTCGACTGATAAAAACCAAACTTCTTCAGATATTTTTTCGGCTACCGCGAAGTCACCAATGTAAAACAAGGACTGGGTAGATATCAAGTCTTTAAAATAAACTCCTTTCAATTTTTTTAAAAGGTTTCCTTGTTACATTAGCTTTATTTGTAGTTTTATACAAAATGAGATTTGTATGTATTTTTTTTGTGATTTACATTTAGCGTACATTTTAGCGATTATTTTTAAAATTAAGTAAAAATGGCAACGTAATTTCAAATAATTTTAATTTATTAACACACACATTAATTGTAATCAGACAAGAACCGTTCAAAACCATTGAAACGGTTTTACCATTAAATATATAAAAACTTTAAAATATTAAGTAGAGGCAGTGCCTTAAAAATAAAGCTTAATTCACTAATAATACGGAATAGATTTGATAATGCCACTAGGCATTGCCAATATCAACCAAATAAATGCCGATAAATGAAATGAGATTCTGTTCATACGATTCATAGATCTGTCTTAACTTAAATAGTCTTTTTGCAATTTAAAAGTCACACCAATAAAAAGCTTAAAATAAATAAAACAAAAAAAAAAATTGAAAATAAAATTTTTAGAGCTGCCATAAATTTTTAGGAATAAACTTTAAAATTAGATGTAATAATAAATCCAAATGTGTTTGAAAAATTAGACACAAAACCACAAAAGATTCAATGGCTTAAGGGGACCTTCTGGTCTAAAGCACGAAAATTAAGGGTATTTCCATGATTTTTTTTTTATATGAAGCCAAATAAAAAACGGCTTTTTAAGTTTGCAGGATTATTGTTTTATTTATTGACAATCCGAAAAAAATATTGTTGTATTTTTTTTTTTTTCTATTTTAAAAATGGCGGCGAAATAGACCCTTTTTTAAAAAGTACCTCCGTGGCGTACACGATTTCGTAAGTTCGGGTTATCCGAAAAAAAAAAACCAAAATCTATTATTAATCAGAATGAATGCGGCTATCGGGTGAGCTATAAAAAAAATGACAAAATGGCGCAATTTTTAATTTAACACATAAAAAAAACGCCTTTTTTTACCATTTTTTTAATGAAAAAATATGAAGTTCTTGAAATAAAATTTTGATTGTAGCTCGCCCGATAGCCATCGATGTTGTGAATAACGTATTAAAAAATCAGACGAATCGGTTCGATGGTTTTTTTGTTTTCATGTACGCCAGGTCAAAAAAAGTAGTTTTGAGATAAACGCGTTCAAAGTTGCTTTGATCAAGCGCGCTGCCTGCTGTCTCCACCTACTAAAACGGCTGTAGCAAATAAAATATAGTCAATATCTTCACGAAACTTTGCCAACATATTCTTAGAAGTCTATTCTTCCGAAATATATATAAAAAAAAAATCGATTTTCAAAAAATTCTAGACCAGAAGGTCCCCTTAAGAGCTGGGAGATCGTTAATGAAGTACACTTTTGATGAGATAGAATAATACTAGATGCAATTTCATTTGACGCGTCTGTAAAAAAGACCAAAAATTATTGATTTATGGCTGTTAACTTTGTGGCTTAAAATCGGACTAGAGTTATATATCTGAATGATAATGATCTCTTTTTAAAGCTCTTAGCTTAAAAGAAATTTTTTGCCAGTGCAAAACTTTAAAAAGAAATTGGACATAAATTTAAAAAATTTTTCGAATAAAATATATAAGTTAAAAAGGAAAAATAAAATATAATTAGGTCTTTGTAGAATATTTTAAATGCAAAATAAGCAGCAAACTATCTCTACGCGCATAAACAGATATATACATAGATTTTAAGTGTGAACCAAGACAAAAAAAAGTTGTAAAATATCACGCACACAAAAAATCTCGCGTAAAGGTCTTAAAGTACTTAAAAACGTTTAAATCAATACTTTAGTAAATAAATTACAAACTAAATTGGCGTTTCCATTACTTAGTTCAAAAATATCTTAGTACTTCTATAATACGTTGCAATGCATGCCGGAAGTTCTTTCTTAATCTCAGGTGATTAATTTAGATCATTGCACCCTGTTCACTTAGCTGCTTGTAGCCCATTAAATGGTAAGCGGCTGCAGTTTCGGGACTATCAGATCGCTTAATTTGCGTCAGAGTTTGCGCTAATGCAGCTGAATTGTTTAGCGATATAACACCGCCCATGGATTGGTTGGTTGATGCACTAGATATATTCATATTCGATGCACCACGTCCACGTTTACGTTTTGGTAGTATACCCTTTCTTGCCATATAGAAGCGTATTGTCGATACTGGTATATTAAACATATTGCTTACTGTTTGAAAGGTTTGACCTTTGGAAACACACTTTGCTGCTTGAGCCAAAGATGCCTCGGAACGACGAACACGTTTATATGACGCAGAGGATGTGTCTACTGCTGCGATCAACAATGATGAATTCGCTGAGCTTTCATGCTCAGTATCCAAGCCGGTTGATGTACCGTAGCTATCATCTTCATCGTGCATGGCTACATAATTATGATCATCTTCAATTGTTGAATCGTGTTGCTGTTGTTGTTGCTGGTGTTGCAGCTGGTGTTGCAGCTGTAGATGTTCAAGTTGTTGTGCTTGCTTTTGCTTTTGATGCAATTGTTGTTGTTGTTGTCGCTGCTGTTGTTGATGCTGTTGTTGTTGCTGTTGCTGTTGTAAGAGTATTTGACTTTGCTTAAAGTCTTCATCATATTGATTAGAATTTGAGTCATCTCCCGATTCATCATCTTCGGTTACAACATTGGAATTTGCATTCGATATGACACCTTGTTGCATGCTTGTCATTATACTTGCTGCCATATGTGCCTCCTGTTGCATTTGTTGCTGCTGCAAAAGCTGCTGTTGCAAGGCAATTTGTTGATGCTGATGATGCAATAGAGAGCCATTGGTTTGTTGTGTAGGTACATGTTCCTTCTTGATTTGCAACACGGAAGACATTTGCCGTTGCTGAGCTATAAGATTTTGGTGCATTAAACTTGGTGTTGTTGTGGTTGCCGTTGTATTTGTCGTTGTTGTAGAATTATTGGTATTTTCATCGGTATCCATTGTGTTTTCGTTAGGAGCAATAGCATTAGTAGTGCCAACGCCATCATTAACACCAGCATTACTTCCTCTACTATGAGCAACCCCACCTCCACCTCCACCACCACTACCTCCACCTCCACCGCTATCACTAGTACCGACTATGGTTCCACTTGTTGCCATCATCGATGAGACGGCGGCCCCACCTGTCGTTTTATTTGTCATTGCTCTCAGTTGATTCAGATTTAACGCTGCATCCGAACCGTATAGACCACGAATTCGCAATTGTTCAGCACAACGCAGCAATTGAGGTAGACCGGCTTGAGTTACATTCACCTCGCCCTTGTACATAAAGTCCACAAGCGCTTGGATTTCCCATAGTTTGATTTCACTTGGTAATATAATAACTGGATGCTTGCAGGGATTCTCGGCAAGTATGCTCTCGAAGTATGATGAACATGCCGCCAAAACCAAACGATGACAATGCACCTGACTCCCTTCACAGGCCAAAGTCACGTCGACGAAACGCTGTCCAGCCAAAAGCTGCGGAAAAGCCGCACCAATACTGCCCAAATGACTATTCCAGCGCACACAGAATTCTTGTCGCTGAGCAATTGTTGCGGCACTATGCATTGTTGAATTGTTCACTGTGGATTTCTGGAAGATATTTGTCTCAATTTCTTATTGAGGTTTCTTTCACTTTTGCGAACTCTCTCCTCCTTCAAGGAAAATGTTTTCAAGAAAACACTGTCATAAGCGAATTATGCTTTTTTTTTCCAATTCAGTCCAATTATTTCTGGAAGGAAAATAAAATTTATTCAATGGAATACAATTAAATTATCGTATACTTATGTATATGAAAAATTTATCAAAAATACGTAATCACCTGATGGATTATTATTAAAACTAACTTAAGAAGTTGAAAGAGAAAAAACAACTCTTGCTACTTTTTTTTTTTTAAATATGTTTTTCTCGCATCATCAGCTTCCAAAAATATTAATACAATTCGAAAACAAAATCCTGCAGCGTTTCGCCTAGATATTTATTATACAAACTTCACGAATAAAATGACAAAGGAACAATGAAGCAGCCATCCACGCTAAAATCGAACCAAACTAAAAACGTAATAAAACAAGGAACAAAACAACAACAACAACAACAAAATGTGTGCAGCTGAGAAATTTTTCAGCACTGTACTTTAGCATTCGGTTTTTATTTTATTTATTTTTTTTTTTTTTTTGCTTGGTTTTTCTTTTTTTATGGTTTTTGTTGCTTAAACAGGGTAAGACCAGACTCAACCAAGGCGAGCACAGGAACAAGAAGCAGGAGAAGCATAAATAAACCAAAATCGAAGAGAGAAATGTACGCATAACGAATACAGACCAGGAAACATGAATAAAACAGAGAAATAAAAGAGTAACAAAAATAAAAATTAAAAAATAAATAAATAAATGCGTTAGCTGCAAAAAAGCATAAAATAACGAAATCAAAATCAATTGCTTTTAAGATAAAAAAAAAAAAATATGTTCAAATAAAAGACGGTTACATTGGGCAAGTCTGAAAGACGCCAACGCAAACTTCTTCTGCCTGGGAGAGGAGTTTTAACGACGAATAATGAATTAATGCAATGTAAAAATAAAATCGCTTTTATTAATATATTTTTTCTCCTTTATTTTGATTTATTTTAGCATTCTCAGCTTCTTTGACATCAGGCACAAAATGAAAACAAACAAAAACAAAACCTACAACAACCACAGGCAAGTCACTGAGAAGGGCTCAGAGAGCGAGAGAGAGAGAGAACAAAAAACAATATTTGCGCTCGACATGAAAGCATGAAGGTTTGGTGTCGCCGCACAAAAATCACGCTTTTAGTATCCTTTTACAAATAACTAGGTATTAATCTTGTTTCAAATTAAAAGACACATATATGGGTATATGATTATTTTCCCTTTCCCGGGGAAAGGTTATTCAATTCCCAAATTGATGTGATTTATTTCCATTTACTAAGTTTGAGGGATTATTTGAATTACCTCGACATTGCGCTTCGGAAATAATTTTTCTGAATTGAGTAATTAAAATTTCCTCTCAATTGCGGTAGAGGGAAAATATGTAATCACATTAATTTTTGAATCGCCGGGAAAGGGAAAACAATCACATACCTCCTCGCAACTTAGAATTCAAGTTCGATTCTTTTCCAATAATAAGAAACAGTATTCATTTAAATTAAATAAATCCCCATAAGGTTTCAAATATCTATTATTTTAATTTCGTTTATTGTGCTGACTGCCACTATTTGTTGAACTTTATTGAATTCTTTACACAATTTCATAGCGTTGTTTTATGTTTGCCCACAATTGCATACATTTCTCCAACAGTTCCATGTTGTGTGTCACATGTGATGTAATAGAACGTATATGTTGGATGTAGTGTGCACTTTTAATGAAAAATTCAAATGACCAAGAACCAACGCAAAGAACGTACATACAACACGAAACATCGAATCAGGCAGACAGCAGCAGCAGACATCAGCATGAAGGAAGATTAAATAAGTATTCTGCATGAGGAGCACGTTGAAAATTTATTGAATAAAACAAAAAAGCAACAACAACAATAAAAGAAAAAAAATAATAAAAATAAAAACGCAAGAGCGCTAACAGCCAAAGCTGGCTTGATATGAGAACTTCGTTTTTGCGATTAAGAGCAACCCTCAAATGGCTCTAAAGTAAAAAGGAAGTAGGGTTCGAGAAATATTAATTTATAAATTTTCCATCACTCGTTTTTTTTTTTCAATGTGAAATATGAGCGAGAATCAAAAGTATGTTTTTTTTTGTTTTATGTCTGCGCATTTAACATTTGAAACTCAGGCACCCTGTTTTATCTTTGCTCTTTTGCTGTCTCTTGTATGAAGTAAGTGTTGTTGTTTTTGTGAAAGATGTGCGACGGGACTGCATCTTTCTTCAAACGATATAAAAGAAGTCGCAAGATACATGCGGCAATTTGGCTTTTTGCTTTTCTATAATTAGCACTGGAAGATGCAGATGCAATAAACAGCACGAAATAAAAATAATAAAGAAAGACATTTGACAAAGCCAAAGGAAATGTATTTGTACTTTTTCGTTACAAGATTCAAAATGAAATCGAAATTATACATAGGTACATATTTGCAATAACTTTACTAATTAAGTTAGTCAATTATGTGTCGTTTCAATCTGATTGTCTCTTCATGATTGATTTGTCAAATTAAATTCGCTTTAATTCATAAGACACCAAAGAGGAAATAACAAAGAAGACGCCAATTAAGCATAAAATTTTAATATTAAAGGACTTTTCTTACGCACATGTTTCAATTGGTAAAATGGTATGAGTTTGTCAAATGGTATATTAAAAGAAAATATTCAACTTCTCAAACTTATCTTTTAGAAAAACGAAAATATTAAAAAAAAAACAATTCTTCGCTCTTCATCGAAGTTATTGTGAACTTACCAACGCCATCTTAAATTCTTTATTCCTTTATTCACTCGCATAGGTATACATAATACAAAAAATAATATTCATTTAAACGAGAAACGTTTACTTTTCACAAATGAATATCTGGCGAATTTTATGTAAATAACTAAACGAAATTTCTATTGATTTTCCAAACCAACCGTCTTCCGCGTTCGTCTCAACACTGCCACATTAAGATTTATGTTAAGATTTGTTTTAAGTTCACTCCGCCGCTCGTTTCTTTTTGTGCATAATTAAAATTGTTTACGGGATGAGCAAGCGCGGTTTTTTTTTTTTTTGCACGATTCCTTTTTGTATAGTGGTGTGAGTTAGTGATGATAATTTTGGTACTTTTTACTATTTTGAAGAAAATTGTTCTTAAATTACTAGGTATTTACACGTGTCGGATGGTCGCTATACCATATCCATATTATTAAAGATTGTAGCGAACAGCGGAGCCATGTCAACAGTAATGATCAGAGAGTGAGAAAAATCGATTAGTTAATTCAATTATTAACTGAAGGATTCAATTGTAAGCTGTTAAAAATTGTAGGATGTCGAGCTGCAAAACTAATAAATTTACTAATATGGTTGACATTTCAAAGAATAAAACAAAAAATTAAAGACGAACTTTATGCTGACATGCAGTATACAAAATTTTTTGAAAAAATCAACTATTTTGGTTTGATTTTTTGGTTACAATTTTGAATATTTTCCAATTCAATGGAAAATCGCAGAAATATCGATAAATGTGCATATATTTTAAAAGCTAATAGTATCGATGACATGGGTTGTTCTGTCAAACGAATGATGCTACCCAGCAAACATTTAGAATGAGGCCTTCTACACTAGGCAATTTTAGTTGCGCAACTCATATCGAATTCTCTTTTGGAGTTGCTTTTTTGTCTACATTGGGTCAGCAACTCGAGTTGCCGATCGTCAAAAACAACCCCGACGCCACTTACACGTTTGAAAGTAAGAAAGAGATGGCATTTTCACGTTTGAAAGTAAGAAACAGATGCACAAAGCGTATCACACAAAATTGCCTGTACGAGCAACTCGCGACAGCAATTTTCTCCCTTACCTTCCCCTACCGCGTCTTTCCAACAAACTCGCGAGTTGCGCAACTAAAATTGCCTAGTGTAGAAGGCCTCAATCATTATAGACCACCCTTAGACTTAAAACTTTTGACCAAATTGAGCTTCGAAAAGACTCTAAAAAGAGTGTGTTTTTCTTCGAAAAAGGACACACGTTTAGAGTCTAAAATAGGAGTGTAAAAACAGTATAATCGAACTGTGTTTTTAGAGTTTTATTATACTCCTACTCTATACTCGGAAAGGACGTTTGTTGTCAAACGCGTATTTTCATAGTGCAAAGTTCGTATATAATGCCAGATGAAGTTATCAATTGCAGAAATTTAGTAGAAAATTTCGATAAAATGAGGTATCTAGACATAACATAATAGTGGGGAGACGACGTTAAGGACCAAACATGTAGGACTGTAGTCAGGGTTCGGACTTCTACTGCAATCGCAGTAGATCTACTGATCTTTTTACCAAGATTTTGTAATTTAGTGCTTTAGCCATTAAAATTTAACGAACCGACACTACGAATTTAGTCTAATTTAAATGTTTTATGTTATTGTATGCGTCTACATTAAAACATTGAAGCATTAGACGAAAATCCAATATCGTTATGATTATATACGTACTGATCGGCTGAACTTCGTAACACGTATGCCGACATAATGATTAGATAATGATATTTGAAGAAAATACGGCGGCATATGGACAACGTTTGTAAATCGTTATTGTTGAATTCATAAATTATTACGTATGGTACTCTTGGAATAAAAAGCAAATAAAGCACGTTTAATATGGTGAACAACGTTTTGCAACAGTTATGTAAATTATGTATCAAATTGCTCCAAAAAAATGTTGGATAAAATTACATTGCGAAAACAGCGGGAGGTAAACGCATGAAGAACTGAGGAGTTGACCATGGCGTATGCAACTATATTCATATTGTCCTCAAAAGTCTATCCATTCGTAAAATAGTTTTCTGAGATATTTCCTATGTTCATTCAATAAATTAGTAAAAAAATTCAATGTTTTTTAGGCCAATTTTTATAAACTTTTGTTTTTACAGAAATTTCTTTTTTATGCCTGTACGTACAACTGCGCAAAATTATATTTGTGCTTAATCGCTTCAGGTCATTGTAAAGAAACAACTGTCTTGAATTCAGTAATAATACGTATTCAGAATTTGTTATTTAATAATCGGCACATCAAAATCTCAGCGAAATACTTATCGGAATAAACAAAAAACAACTTTTCACTGTATTTCTTAAAAGTTATATAGTACTTAACAATTAGGCGCATATGCTTTTTGCCACATACTGCAAGTTTTTGTCTTTAAAATTTATACGAAAATTGAACGAAGGCGACGAGCATTGCTGGTACAATTAGAATTAGTACGTTTTATTTACTACTAGATTTATAATAAGTTTTAGTTATAATTTTATAATTTGTAGTCGACCTCATGTAAATAATTTATATATTTTCTTCATATCTGGCTCCAGGTCATTTATGTAAAAACATGTTTGTTTTTAATTGTCAGTAATAATACTGATTTATTTTTTTATTTTCAATATTTCGGTCTACATCGTAAACCATCTTCAGGAAAACTATAAAAGAAACATAATATACAAGAACTAATTACATCACTATTTTCACTATTTTCATATAAAAGTTCATTATTTAAGATACAACACTGTAGGACGATATGTTTTTGCCTAATGTGCGAAGGTTTTCCTTTTATAATAAATTGAAATACATTTTGAACGAAGGCGACGAATTTGATTGTGTGAATTAGAATGTAGTACAGGCATTTCTCGATTTAACTTACATGATCTTTATCAGCACTTTTCGTTAAATCGAATTTTTCGCTAAATCGATACTATGAAATTGGACAATAATTTTGACTAAACTTATTAAAATAACAAGAGGTAATGTTTATTTGAATTAAAAAGAATGTATAACAAAAGAACAATTAATTTTATATGTAACAGTAAACTTGTATAGTTGAAGGTAAAGAAAACAAAAACTGAGAAATCATACTTAACTTTATAAATAACTTAATAATTCATTTGAAAAATTTGTTGATAACTGTTTGATTCATTGGAATACTGATGTTTTTTTAATAGCCTCTTATTGTAGTTCTGTCAACACCGTCAACTTTGTAGCATCTGCATCGTTTTGCATGGCCCATTGAATAAATGCTTCAAAATTGTTTACAATGGTCGCATTTTTAATTTTCGGAGCCTCATATTCTACATCTTCTTCATTATCATTATCTTCAACATCATAAATATCATCAAAAAAAGCAACTAACAATAAAATTTCAAAAATTATCGGATCTACCTATTGAATTACGCAACGTTTCTGCTTACACACAGTCGTGCATTGCAAATCTTACTGTTTCTGGGTTTTTTTTTTCGTTATTTTCTTGTGTATGAACAGTTCTTTCTAAAAAACAAGTAAAGAAGTTTACATCGGCTAAGCCGATTGCACAGATACCTTTTCCTCAGCCTTAAATATGTTGAAACATTATCTTAACAAAAATTCCTGCCCTTTTCGTTGTTCTAGCTACACATTATCTGTGCTTCGATTTAGCTTCACAAACTCGAAATTATATTTAAGTACAAATTTTTTGCGAATGGTGGTCTTGATCAAATTTTAACCCTTAGAGCCAATTTCACCAAGCAAACTTAAGTAAAAATCGTCGTTTAAGTACGGATTTTCATTTTCATCAACCTAAATGGCAAGTCGTACTTAAGTGATCCATATCGGGCACTTAAGTAGAGTTTATGCAACTCTGTGTAGTCGCAATGGAAACAGCTGATTTAAAAAGAAAACTATTTATGTATATGGAAACTTGTTTTATATTATCATGTCCTTAGCTCTTGCGTTAACTTTATCAGTTTTGTTTGCACTCAATTATAGACTTCTTGCTTTGAACGCACGCAAGAAGTAAATCTATATCTTCTTCTGAAAATTTTTTTTAGTGCGGGACTCCATGTCTTATTTATTTATGTTTTAAATCAGCTGATTACGACGGTGTTGCACTAAAAATAAAAGGTGCTGCCGTACTTCCGCGTAACTAAATTTTTTATTTGATGAAACGGACTGAAACTTAAATGCGTACTTAAGTGCCAATCGGTACTTAAACTTAAATGCCTTTGGTGAAATTGGCTCTTAGAGGACATTTTGTTTAGCTGCAAAATACTCTATTCAAAATAGTGAAAATCAAATTATTGCGAATTTCGCGAATGGTGGTCTTGGTCAAATTTTAACCTTAAGTGACGACTTTATTTGGCGGCAAAATACACAATCAGAAGAAGCAAAAAAAAATCATTTTTGTATACAGATATGAGAATAAGAGAAATAGTGTTTTTTTCTTATGTGTAGGATGATGACCATAAATATAGCGATGTCGCAATTTTTTTTCAGCGAAAGCTTAAGTCTACACCTATACACACACCAAATGTCAATAAGCTGGGATGTATAGTAAAAAAGTTATCCACGAAAAACGTTAAAAATCGTGATTTTTGAAACTTCTGAACCACTTCCCACGACCCAAGAAGGGACTACGAAAAAAATTTGTATGCAGTATTTCGGACATTTAACTGGTTCAAGTCCATGCCAATTTTCAATATGATATCTTTCATGGCTTAGGAGTAAATTACGAAAAACTAAAGTGTGACCGACAGACAGACAGACAGACAGACAGACATGGCTAGATCGATTCCTCTTGTCACCCTGATCAAGAATATATATATATGTCTATATCTATCGCGACTCTTTTGGTATGTTACATACTCCGTGCCAAACTTAATATACCCTTTCCTTCGGAAAAGGTATAAAAAGACAAAGGCCCATTTGCTACTGTTCCGGTTAAAGTTTTTCGTTACGATATCCTTACAAAATCTCAAATTTTCATACAAATTTTTTGTTTTTCGGAACGAAAATATTTAATCGGAACAGTTGCAAACGGGCATAATTTGTATGTTTTAAGTTAAACTGAGTACTGCCGTATCTCATTTGTTCGTGCTCAATGAGATGGATTTCACCAGTGATGCCAGATTATGGGTTTTTCCCCATATTGTGGGTTTTTTCACTCAAATATCGTGACATGGGGAAAAGTATGGGTAATTTTATATCGAATTTTATGCACTACATTTAAGGTATATTTACTACTTATGAGAATGAAAATCGTGTTTTCCCTCTTACAGTACCATGCATGACTCTTTTTGCTGTATCTAGTCGCGTGTTCCCTAAGTGTTGTAAAGAAACTTGGTTTTTTTTTAAGTCATGAATAAGACTGCAATTTTAAGTTACTTTTATTTTTTGTTATTTTCTTGATACTTTTATTAAAATATTAAAATATTGTGTTTAAATCCAATGTTCAATTTTGAAATCGGTACGCCCATATTTTCAAAAAATCATTCTGGGTTTTTTCGTGGGTTTTTAGTTTTTGAAAATGGGGAAAAGTGGGTTTTTTTCCAATATATGAGGTTTTTTTATCGATAAAATCTGGCATCACTGGATTTCACTGTTCGTTAATGGCGTTATCGAATGCGTGGAATCGAATGATCGTTAAATCGCGAATCGCCTGTATTTTTACTAAAGCAGTTTGATTAAAAAGTTATATATAGAGTGTAGGACTGATAAAATAACTTCTATTGCTCCTTTATATTGAGCTTTCTTGATTATTGTTATGTCTTTTAAGTTTTTCATAGCATGTTATGAGTTTGGTAGATATTTTATATGAAATGTACTCGAGTATCCAAAATTAAAAAATAAAAGTGGCAATGCAAAATCATTTGATTTCACCATAGCAGAGCTAACGATTGCGCTGCTATATCATTCATCTCTTTTACACATCCTATATGCCTATGTTGAAGCAGCGTAGCTCTAACACATTGCAGAGATTAGGAAGAAGAAGAGTTGTACCCACAGTCCTACATGTTTGTCGGTGAACAAATCAATATGTTAAACGTTTTTTAAGTGTAATTTACCGAAAGTTCGAAAATAATATATTTAAAATTAGTTTGAAAAAAACGCCGAAATCCTTGGTAACGCTAATTTTATAAAACTGAGTTCCAAATGTGCGAAAATATGTGAAAACATGAGCTTTCGTTCATAAATGTGAAAGTGGAAAAATTACTGCAATAAATTACAACATAGAACTTAGCGTACTATTTTCTCTTTCTAGCAAATGGGCTTCTCACTGCTCTGACTCGTATAGTTTGTTGCATTCGAGCAAGTGGGCGTTTGATTTGTTTATGTGCATACGTGGAAATGGTGTTTCCTAGAATTCTATAAATTTCACATAGTTTCTACTTATTTTTTCCGAAATTTTAAATAATTAAAGTAATAGCAATCGCGTTAAGAGCTAATGTGGGCAAGTAGGGAGAAGAGGGAACTAGATCAAATTAATTGTAGAGTTTGGTAGGTGACGTCACGACGTTCACGTATTGCGAAAACGCTAAGTTGTCTGATCAGAAAATGAATTTGGGGTTAAAATGCATTAAATTCCCAAAAAAAGGTTCTTTGGTCAAATTGTTATAGGGGCTTCCTGGTCCTAGTTTGTACATTGTTTAAATTATCTAATTAGTTTTATTATATGAGGCAACACTGACGTTCGTTTACAAACTCACCACCGTGACTGATGTAAAATGTCAAATTGGATTGGATCGCTTATAAGCGAGGTCTTGTGAAGTTTACGATTTTTTTTTACCAATAAAAAAAAAAAGTAATAAGAAGAAAGTTATTTACTCGATATTTGAGAGGCGTTAAAAGTTTTTTTTTTTTAAATATAGAGAACAAATCTATATATGTATATATGAAGATATCTAGATAAGTGCCAAAACGAATAATATAATTTGATCGAGGTCAACAAGTTTTAAAGTTTTTGGAAGAAAGGGAAATCTATGAAAATACACACATCTTTATATATTAGGGCGTTCTTTTATTGAAGAATTCTTTATTAATTTAGTTCTTTTGCGTGCCGTATTTGGGAGTGTGCTTACGACAACATTACATCAAATCAAAAGCGCAATTCACCTGACTATTCATACTCGTCAACGGTCGTTGGTTAGAAAGTCGATTCGCCTGTTCATCTTGTCTGCGGCCGTAATTCAGAACAGCAATAACAACAACAACACAACAACAACAAGTATAAAATAGAAAACAAGCGCAATATAAGAGAAAATCAAAGCGAAGTCCCTATCGCACATTATTTGGTTAAAAATTTGTGCACAAAATGTCATCAGTTCTGCCTATACGCTTTCAGGAGCATTTACAGGTGAGTTCAATAGCTTATAAACCATACATATTAATTATACGAGAATTCGAATTAATTTTGTTCATGTTTGTAGGTCTTTGAAAATATGTTATTAAAAACGTTAATCTTTACACACTTTTTTTCCTGCCTTATGAGGTTCTGGATTTTTTCCTGTACCCACCCCCAGAAAATGCTAAAATTTTATTGGAATTATTTTAATGTCAAGCTTGCGTGTTTATCTTGTGCCAAGCAACAATATTCGTGCTCATTGATAAGCAACTTTTATAAATCTTATGCGCTCGACATATGCACGCCCGCATTTTCATGTTATTTCAAATTGATAAAAGCAAGAGCACTTACAGTGCTTTAAGTTTGAGCGTGCATCCAGTGATGACTCATTCCTACATGTACAATGTTTGGAGCGAGAGTTTTAAAAGTTTTAACAGTCTTCCTCTTCCACACGATGAAAAATTTACAAAAAAAAAATAAATAGTGCGGAGCACTATAAAGTCGAAACTCTCTGCAACGATTTTCTCTCTATAAATAATCTTGTCAAGGCTTTTTCATTAAATTTTTAGTGCCTTTTTTCCTTATAACGGATTTTCTCTATAACAAATTTTTGTTTCCGGTCCCTTGAATGACTTTATATATAAAGTTTCGACTGTAGTTGAAAATGCTCGAAAAAAAAATTGTTTTTGGTCGGTATTCTATGTCAATATAATTTCGGCACAAAGAACAAGCGCCATTGCGTAAGCTTTAGTGCTTTTAACCGGGTAATTCTAAATTTTCTAAATTTTGTGAACTTTATAATACATAATCACATACTCCGTTTATACGTACATCTTATTTGCAAATAAAGATTTTTCAAATCGAGATATTGAGCGTGTAAACACTGAATTCAATTTTTATTTGCAAGTAGCTGTCACAAAAATAAGTTCTGAATAGCATAGGGTTATTCGCAAATTAAATACGAGGCTTTTTCAGTTTTTAACAATATATTTTTTTTTGCAAATAAGGCTTACGTATAAACGTAGAAATAGATAGATATGCCTATATTAAAAATTTGTAATAATTTGAACCAGTTTAGACGACTTTTCATTCCACTTTTTGTTCGAAAAAAAAAAGTCAAAAAGAAGTCGCTTTATTTATTTACTTTGAATATACTTAACAGAATTCGATAAAAAAAAAAAATAAAAAAAAAGTAAAAAAAATAATATTTAACCGATTTGGCAAAAAACGCTTTTAAAGATAACTCCAAATAAGTTTTTGTAATTCTTAGCTTTTTTTTCTTGCTTTTATACTTTTAATGCTCAATGATGCAATTATTTTTTATGTTTTCAACTATTTAGAAAAAAAAAATGTTGTTAGGTTAAAACGCTAAATAAAAAACTTTTCTTGCGTATTTTTTTTTTTTTTTTTTTTCTTCGCATTTTCATGGATCACTTCAGGTCACATAAATCCTTGATCTAGTATCACCACTCCCCGCAAAATACAGATGCTAATTGACATGCTGTTTTGTTGAGTGTGCTTCTTTTCATAATACTGATTACTTGGTCATGTTGTAATTTTTTTTTACTTTATAAAAAAATTTTTTCTCTTTGTTCTCTTTTTTCTTTTTTTTTTTTAACTTCTTTTTCGATCTTTTTAATTTTCCTGCTGCTACTGCTCTGGTGAGCAGAATTGAAAAAATTTACATGATAAACAATTGTTGTCTATTTTGAGTAATTTTTAAAATTAATAAAATAATTTAAAAAAAAAGTAAAAAAAAATAGTAAAATTGAAAATTTAATTTTTTCAAATTATAGTAAATAATAATTAATAAAAAACTCGATTAAACAAAAAATTCCTCTTCAATGTTCAGAAAAAAAACCAAGGTGTTTAGGGTCATAACTACCGAACTACGTGTGTGTGTGTGTAATTAAGAGCAAACTTTTCTTATGCCTCTTAATTTTTTTTTTTTTTACTTTCATACAAAGTAAATCCTGATTCTCCTGATTCGTATCATGGATCTGACATTTGTCACGTTTCAGTGATTTAGCAAACAACTTTGAAAATTTCCTCTTCTTACTGCAGTGGCTATACGCACATATTCGTGAGCTTCTTTCCTCAAAAATAAATTTTACTTCAATTTACAACAATTTTAATTTATTATTTGTTGTAAATTTTTTGAAATATTCCAGATGTCAAGAGACTAGAACACGTTATATCGTTATATCCTATAAAAATGGATAAATTATTTAGTATTACATTGAATTTAACAAATTCCATTGTGACCATCGAACCCGTAATCCTGCTAAATAACTGTATGTGATTTTGCTTTGCCCAAAACAATTTTTAGTAAAAAAAAATTTATTTAATTTATTTTAAAACGATTTTGAAAAACGAAAATAATTTTAACCATTTAAAAAAACAAAAGCAAAATTTTAATTACACTCTCGCAATTGCAATATCAAAAATTAAAATTAGGTCTTTTTTTTCCAAATTTCTAGAACAGTGAGGATAAATTTCTTGTTTTTTTTATTTTTGTTATATCCGGGAATCCAATAAAGATTTTCCCAGCCGTATTGGGCAAAAGTTGAAATTTCAAAATTTAATTAATTCCAACAAAATTTGAATTGAAAATTTGCACTTTTGCCCGATACCATCCGTGAATAACCTTATATTTTGGTAATTTTTTTCCGAAAATCCCGAAAAGGACAAAGAAAAACATTGCATTGCTGAGACCAATTTCATCAACCTTTAAACCAGGGACCCGAAATAATAATTATTACAATTTCAGATTTTAAAAAAGTTGCCTTTATTTCAAAGAAAAATAAATCTTTGTATAACTTTTACAAATTCAAAAAATTCAATAAGTCTTTCCATAACTTTTTCTTTCCAATTTTTGGTTTTTACGTTTCTTAATAACTTTTATTTTTCATGAGAAGTTTTTACGTCTTTGAAAATTTTTATTGTTTGATTTTTATTCGCTTCACTTGTAATAAAATAACAAACTTTGTAAAGTAATCTTACAATTTAAATTTGACTCAGTTCCCGATTTCCGATTGATCTGAAACTTTGCACATATGTTTGGTTTGGACGACAATGCATGAATATCCCAACTAGCAAAATAGGTCGAAAATTGGTAATTTTTTACCTATTCTAGGTCAGAATATTTCGTTGACCTAACCTAAATTTGGCATAAATTCGTCTGTACGACGTCGATTCGTCGTAAGTGGGTAATAGAATGGAAGTCGATTGGCGGCAATAATAGGGCATAATAATTACCTTATCTAATTTGCTGACGACGTAAACTATTTTTCTTCAAACATAAAACTTCTAAGGCAACTAGAAAATAAAAATAAAATAAAATTTTCCCCTTATAAAAGTTTTGAAAAGACGTAAAAATATTTCTCAAAAATAAAACTTATTTTTCAATTAATAAAATTTTTATACCTTTTCCGAAGGAAAGGGTATATTAAGTTTGGCACGGTGTATGTAACATACCAAAGGAGTCGCGGTAGATATAGACATATATATATATTTCTTGATCAGGGTGACAAGAGGAATCGATCTAGCCATGTCTGTCTGTACTGTCTGTCTGTCATGTCTGTCTGTCGTGTTCTGTACTGTCTGTCTGTCGGTCACACTTTAGTTTTTCGTAATTTACTCCTAAGCCATGAAAGATATCATATTGAAATTTGGCATGGACTTCAACCAGGTAAATGTCCGAAAAACTGCATACAAATTTTTTTCGTAGTCCCTTCTTGGGTCGTGGGAAGTGGTTCAGAAGTTTCAAAAATCACGATTTTTAACGTTTTTCCTGGATAACTTTTTTACTATACATCCCAGCTTATTGAAATTTGGTGTGTGTATAGCTACTATGTAGACTTAAGCTTTCGCTGAAAAAAAATTGCGACATCGCTATAACTATGGTCATCATCCTACACAATAGAAAAAAACACTCTTTCTCTTATTCTCATATCTGAATACAAAAATTATTTTTTTGCTTCTTCTGATTGTGTATTTTGCCGCCAAATAAAGTCGTCCATTATGGATAAATTTTGACCATGACCACATTTCGCGAAATTCGCAAAAATTGATTTTCACTATTTTGAATTGAGTATTTCGCAGCGAAACAAAATGTCCTCTAAGGGTTAAAATTTGATCAAGACCACCATCCGCGAAATTCGCGAAAACCTGATTTTCACTATTTTTAATTGAGTATTTCGCAGCTAAACAAAATGTCCTCTAAGGGTTAAAATTTGATCAAGACCACCATCCGCGAAATTCGCGAAAATTTGATTTTCACTATTTTGAAGTGAGTATTTCGCAGCTAAACTAAATTTCCTCTAAGGGTTAAAATTTGATCAAGACCACCATCCGCGAAATTCGCGAAAATTTTATTTTCACTATTTTGAATTGAGTATTTCGCAGTTAAACAAAATGTCCTCTAAGGGTTAAAATTTGATCAAGACCACCATCCGCGAAATTCGCGAAAATTTGATTTTCACTATTTTGAATTGAGTATTTCGCAGCTAGACATATTGTCCTCTAACGGTTTAAATTTGACCATGACCACCATTCGCGAAATTTTTTTGCTTAATAATAATCTCGAGTTTTAGAACCTAAATCGAAGTACAGATAAGGTATAAATAGATATCCAAGCTAGAACAACGAAAACGGCAGGAATTTTCGTTAAGGTAATGTTTTAACATATTTTAGGCTGAGGAAAAGGTATGTGTGCAATCGGCTTTGCCGATGTAAACTTCTTTACTTGTTTCTCATTCATAATAGTTATATGGAAATTTAAAAATTATAAAAACTTTTGATAATAATTATGAAAATATTTTAATTATTTTAGTCACAAAATAATAATTATTTTAAGACTTTTTTCGATAATACCTATAAAAGTCAGGTCTCTGCTTTAAACAAATGTCTGGAATACCTTTCATGTACTGTTAAGTTTTTAAATCATCGCCCCTTTCCTTTTGTCTATTGAATTTTCCAAAATTTATTGCGTTTTCATTTGTTCTTTTTTTTCATTTCATTTGTGTTTTTCTCAGAAGCGTGCGTTTGAATAAATTAAAGAATCAAAAACAAAAAGCATCGGTGATTCAGCAAATGCGCAGACATAGGAAGCAATCAGTTTGTGGTCTTATTTCCATTTCTTTATTCTTTAATTCTTTATTTTCTTTTAGAGAAATATTTTTTTTTTGTTGTTTTGACTGTATGTACTTTCTTGAACATGTAGATTTTATGTGTATAAGTAAATAAATTAAAAGAAAATATTTAAAGTTGATTGCACTTTAAAGCATCGCTTCACTTCCCTTGAAATTATTGATAGCTGGTGCTGCATAAAGATTTCGCTTATCATTTGTTTTGCTTATTTTCAAATGTCATTTCGAATTTTTTTTTTTTTTTAATAATTTTGAAAATCGTATAGAGAAAACAAAAAGATTTTATAGAACCTTTTACCTCAAGTCTCTGTACTACGCAATTAGTTCAAGGTATTGTTTACGGTGGCCATCTGCAACGAAATTAAATCAGTTTGTTAAACGAAATGAATTGGTTGTGTTACATAATAATGCTTAAGGGGGTCTTCTCATTGAGCAACTTTTTTTTTCGACTTTTTTTTTTTTTGCATTTATTTATAGCTTGGGTAGTTGTGAATATGCCCCTAAAAGGATTTTTTGAAATTCGAAATAGTTTAGAGGATATAGCCTTCTTTGTCGAGCAAGATCTGCGCTAAAACGAGTAATTTTTGCGTTGCTTCAAACTTTAAACGCGTTTATCTCGAAACCACGTTTTTCGAACTGGCGGCCATGATATCTCCAGTTCACCTGAACCGATTTTCATGAAACAAAGTGGAATCGACGCAGAATTGTCACCATTCTCGGGTGAACCTCGACCATAATTTAAACAAATTTTTTACTATTTTTTTTTTTACACTAAACTACAAAAAAAAAGCCCGAAATTGAAATTTTTTTTTTGAATGGCCGCCATTTTGTCAAAAAAAATCACAAAATTAAGCTTGAGGCTCACCCGAGAATTACATCTATACTGATTATAACCCCGTTTTTTTTTTTCATTTCGGACGCTCCGGAGACCCGGAATCGTGGCCGCCGTGACGGCACCTTTTTTTTTCACCACCAACTTTGAAGTCTCATTACTTTTTGAACAGCCCACGTATCGAGGCAAAAAAATTTTTTTATTTACTTTGAACCTTTTGTAATACAATAAATAAAAAAAGTTTTCAATTATTCTTTGCGTTTTCAAATAAGAATTTTTTTAAAAAGGGTCCAAAAAACGGGTTTTCAATGAGAAGACCCCCTTAATTGATTGCAGCAGATCGGTTGAAAATGGGTCTTCAAGTTAGGTTATGCAAAACAAGCTTAAGTTGTGCTATAGAGCTCGTTTTGTCTTTCGCTTTCTTTCTCAATCGAAAAGGAATTTTTTTTAAGTTTTTTTTTAAATATGTATGTCCTTTTTCATCCCTCTCAGGAGATGTGTGTACTTGAACCAACAACAAAAACTCCTCTAGGTTGCCCATGAAAGTTTTCAGCAAATATATATCCTTTTTGTATTAAATCGATTTATGATGTTTTTTCAAATTGCCAGCCAAATATAGCTCAGTGATTTGATGCTTGGAAATTTTGTTGCAAACTTGTTTAAAATAATTAAAATTTTCAAGTGGTCACCATATGTCACATAATGCTAAGTTACCTCGAATTCGGTATTTTAATTACGTGCTGAAAAAGCGCTTTTCATTCAATCTTTTAAAACACATTCCAAAAATGTTTGAATATAATTCCATGTGGGCATTTCATGAAAAAGTAACAGTTATGTCACATCTATGTATATCTGATTGCCTTTGGGATCTGCATACAGGGGCGGATTAAGACAATTTGCCGCCCTAGGCAGTTGAGATTTTGCCGCCTCAGATACCAGCCAAATTTTCGCCTTTTCTGTTATTGATGCATTGATGATCAGAATTTTCCGCCCCAGGCAGCTGTCTATGCTAGGGTTGCCAGATTTGAAATTGACAAAACAGTACATTGGGGGGGAAAAACAGTACAATTAGAAAAAACAGTAAATTTTTATTGAAAATACATTCAATAATCCGATTGCGGATGTTTTCAATTTCATCGCTGAAACATCCGAGCTACTAATAAGACCTTCCATTGTAACGAATACTTTCTTATTTAATGGTTGATTTAAAAGGTTTAAAAGAATAAACGTCGCCAGAAAGCGTATTATGTTCGATGTTCAAAAAAAAGGAAATCGCTTTCGCACACAGTGTTGCCAGAAACTCTTACAAATTAGAGTGACAACGAGCAGTACAGAGCGCAATAGAGTTTTAATAAAAATTCAGCCTGGCTGTGTTCTTTTTTTTAACAAAAAAAGTATAATTTGGAAAAAACAATAAAACAGTAAAGAAAACACCACATTATCAAAAAAACAGTACTTTTGCGTATTTTTTTTTGGTGTTGGTCAAAAACAGTACATTTTATAAAAAAACAGTACATGTACTGTTTAAAACAGTACGTATGGCAACCCTAATCTATGCTGCTGCCTATATAATGTAAATCCGGCACTGTCTGCATAGAAATTTCGATTCCGCATGAGCTGCATGAAAGTATTTAGAAACAACAGCACTATCTACCGCATTCGTGTATTCGGCACTTAAAATTACTTACGTAAGTGTCGCGTTCGTGTGGAAATGCCCATAGGTAAACTTATAGACAAAAAATTAGGGGTAATGAACTTTGAAATTAACATATACCCAGGACATCCTGTATATGTTTACAAAAATATTAAAAAAAAAAAATATTTTAAAAATCCATTTTTGCTGCTTTTAAATTTTAATCAATCATTTTTCAATTTTCTGATCACTTTCATTTCTTTTCCCAATTACGCAGCTCACAAATGTCGGCATCAATATCAATTCAATATCGTTCAGTACTCTCACTATGGAGTCGGACAAATTCATTTGCGTGCGGGAGAAGGTTAACGAAACCGCACAAGTTGTCATCATTGACATGGGTGACCCGACCAACCCAACAAGACGTCCAATATCGGCGGATTCGGCAATTATGAATCCAGCCAGCAAGGTCATTGCACTTAAAGGTATATAATAAAAGAAATGTAATTTTTTTTCTCGAAATTTGATGCTTCAACTTTTCTTTTTTCTCTTTTTTCTTTGTTCGGTTCTTCTGTTCGGTTCGCTTCTTCAAAAAATTGCAGCGCAAAAAACATTACAAATTTTTAACATCGAAATGAAATCGAAAATGAAAGCGCACACGATGACCGAAGATGTTGTTTTCTGGAAATGGATATCATTGAACACATTAGCCTTAGTAACTGAAACGTCCGTTTATCATTGGTCAATGGAAGGTGATTCGACGCCGCAAAAAATGTTCGATAGACATTCCTCTTTAAATGGTTGCCAGATAATCAATTACCGTTGCAATCCATCACAGCAATGGCTATTGCTCGTCGGTATATCAGCACTACCGAATCGTGTTGCTGGCGCAATGCAACTTTATTCTGTCGAAAGAAAGGTTTCACAGGCCATTGAAGGTGAGGAGATTGAAGCAATTGCTTTTATTGATTTTTAGTTACTATAATTGTACTAACTAATTTAATATCAATCTAGGTCACGCCGCATCGTTTGCCTCATTTAAATTGGAAGGTAATAAGGAACCATCGACACTATTCTGTTTTGCTGTGCGCACCGCAACTGGTGGAAAATTGCATATTATTGAAGTTGGTGCGCCGCCGACCGGTAATCAAGCTTTCCCGAAAAAATCCGTCGATGTTTTCTTTCCACCTGAAGCACAGAGTGATTTCCCTGTTGCTATGCAAGTTTCCGCCAAATACGATACCATTTATTTGATAACCAAATATGGCTATATCCATTTGTACGATATGGAAACGGCCACATGCATCTACATGAATCGTATTTCCGCGGATACGATTTTCGTAACGGCACCGCATGAGGCCAGTGGTGGGATAATCGGCGTCAATCGCAAGGGTCAAGTTCTTTCGGTAACCGTTGATGAGGAACAAATCATACCGTACATTAATACAGTGCTGCAAAATCCTGATTTAGCATTACGTATGGCAGTGCGTAATAATCTATCCGGTGCGGAAGAGTTATTCGTTCGAAAATTCAATAAACTCTTCACCGCCGGACAATATGCTGAGGCAGCAAAGGTAGCTGCATTAGCACCAAAGGGCATACTACGTACACCGCAGACCATACAGCGTTTTCAACAAGTCCAAACTCCAGCTGGTACTGGTACACCGCCGTTGTTGCAATATTTCGGCATTTTATTGGATCAAGGCAAACTGAATAAGTACGAATCGTTGGAATTATGTCGGCCGGTGTTGCTGCAAGGTAAAAAGCAGCTTTGCGAAAAATGGTTAAAAGAAGAGAAACTTGAGTGCAGCGAAGAATTGGGTGATCTGGTCAAAACGTCCGATTTAACTTTAGCGCTTTCGATCTATTTGCGCGCCAACGTGCCCAATAAGGTGATTCAATGTTTTGCCGAAACTGGACAATTCCAGAAAATCGTCTTGTATGCCAAGAAGGTCAACTATACACCCGATTATATATTCCTTTTGCGTTCAGTGATGCGAACAAATCCCGAACAGGGTGCCGGTTTTGCATCGATGCTAGTCGCCGAAGAAGAGCCCTTGGCTGATATAAATCAGATTGTTGACATTTTTATGGAACACTCGATGGTACAGCAATGCACTGCTTTCTTGCTTGATGCCTTGAAGCACAATAAACCGAATGAAGGACCACTGCAGACGCGCTTGCTTGAAATGAATCTAATATCGGCGCCCCAAGTCGCAGATGCTATACTTGGGAATGCTATGTTCACGCATTACGATCGGGCGCACATCGCACAGCTCTGCGAGAAGGCTGGCCTATTGCAGCGCGCACTGGAGCACTATACGGACTTGTACGATATCAAGCGTGCGGTGGTGCATACCCATTTATTAAATGCCGATTGGCTTGTTGGATTCTTTGGAACGTTATCCGTCGAAGATTCGCTCGAATGTTTGAAAGCAATGTTGACAGCGAACATTCGTCAGAATTTACAAATTTGTGTGCAAATCGCAACGAAATATCATGAACAATTGACCACGAAAGCATTGATCGATCTTTTTGAAAGTTTCAAATCCTATGAGGGTCTCTTCTATTTCCTTGGTTCGATCGTTAACTTCTCACAGGATCCTGAAGTTCATTTTAAATACATACAAGCAGCCTGTAAGACGAATCAAATCAAAGAGGTCGAACGCATTTGCCGCGAATCAAATTGCTACAATGCTGAGCGCGTGAAGAACTTCTTAAAGGAGGCTAAGCTAACAGATCAGCTACCACTTATTATCGTCTGCGATCGTTTCGATTTTGTGCATGATCTTGTACTGTACTTGTATCGAAATAACTTGCAAAAGTACATTGAAATTTATGTGCAGAAAGTCAACCCATCTCGTTTGCCCGTTGTGGTTGGTGGTTTGCTCGATGTGGATTGCTCTGAGGATATAATTAAGAATTTGATACTCGTTGTCAAGGGACAATTTTCGACGGATGAGCTAGTAGAGGAAGTGGAGAAGCGTAATCGTTTGAAGCTATTGCTGCCGTGGTTGGAGTCACGTGTCCACGAAGGATGTATCGAACCAGCGACGCATAATGCCTTGGCTAAGATCTATATTGATTCGAATAATAATCCCGAACGTTTCCTAAAAGAAAATCAATACTATGACAGTCGAGTGGTTGGTCGTTATTGCGAAAAACGTGATCCACATTTGGCTTGTGTTGCCTACGAACGAGGCCAATGTGATCGAGAGTTAATTGCCGTTTGCAATGAGAATTCGTTATTCAAAAGTGAAGCACGTTATTTGGTTCGTCGTCGTGATCCCGATTTGTGGGCTGAGGTCCTCTCCGAATCGAATCCTTATAAACGTCAACTAATTGATCAAGTTGTACAGACTGCACTCTCGGAGACACAAGATCCCGATGATATTTCAGTCACTGTTAAAGCCTTTATGACTGCCGATTTACCCAATGAGCTCATTGAACTACTGGAGAAGATCATTTTGGATTCATCTGTTTTCTCTGACCATCGCAATTTACAGAATTTGTTAATCTTGACTGCAATCAAAGCGGATCGTACACGCGTCATGGACTACATCAATCGTTTGGATAATTATGATGCACCCGATATTGCTAATATAGCCATTTCCAATAATCTCTATGAAGAAGCATTTGCAATCTTTAAGAAATTCGATGTCAATACATCGGCTATACAGGTCTTGATCGATCAGGTTAAGAATTTGGAGCGTGCTTATGAGTTTGCTGAACGGTGTAATGAACCTGCTGTATGGTCGCAGCTGGCGAAAGCGCAATTACAACAGGGCTTGGTGAAAGAAGCTATCGATTCGTATATTAAAGCCGATGATCCAAGTGCATACATGGATGTCGTTGATGTTGCTTCAAAAGCCGATTCCTGGGATGATTTAGTGCGTTATCTACAAATGGCACGTAAGAAGGCACGTGAATCATATATTGAGAGTGAACTTATTTATGCCTATGCTCGCACTGGTCGCCTGGCCGACTTGGAGGAGTTCATTTCGGGACCAAATCATGCAGACATTCAAAAGATCGGTGATCGCTGTTTCAGTGATGGAATGTACGATGCTGCAAAATTACTTTACAATAACGTTAGTAATTTCGCGAGATTGGCAATCACCTTGGTCTATCTCAAAGAGTTCCAAGGAGCAGTCGATTCGGCGCGCAAGGCTAATTCAACTCGCACCTGGAAGGAAGTTTGTTTTGCTTGCGTTGATGCCGAAGAATTCCGTTTGGCTCAAATGTGTGGTCTGCATATTGTTGTGCATGCCGATGAGCTGGAGGATCTCATCAATTACTATCAAGATCGTGGTTATTTTGAGGAATTAATTGCATTGCTTGAATCTGCTTTGGGCCTGGAACGCGCACATATGGGCATGTTCACGGAGCTGGCAATACTTTATTCGAAATTCAAGCCGTCGAAAATGAGAGAGCACTTAGAATTATTTTGGTCAGTTGCTAGTTCTTATTCTTCTAGTCTTCCATCTAATAATTTATTTTATTCTTTTTTAAAATAGGTCCCGCGTCAATATACCAAAGGTATTACGCGCAGCAGAGTCCGCTCATTTATGGTCAGAATTGGTATTCCTTTACGATAAGTACGAGGAGTATGATAATGCTGTACTTGCTATGATGACGCATCCGACGGAAGCTTGGCGCGAAGGTCACTTTAAAGATATTATAACGAAAGTAGCTAATATTGAGCTATACTACAAGGCTATACAGTTCTATTTGGATTTCAAACCATTGCTGCTAAATGATATGTTGTTGGTGCTAGCACCGCGAATGGATCATACAAGAGCAGTTAGTTTCTTCACGAAGACGGGACACTTACAATTGGTCAAGCCATACCTACGTTCCGTACAGTCCTTGAATAACAAAGCTATTAATGAGGCACTTAATGGTTTGCTTATTGACGAGGAAGACTACCAGGGACTACGTAATTCAATTGATGGTTTCGATAACTTCGACACGATTGCACTGGCACAGAAACTGGAAAAGCATGAACTAACGGAGTTCCGACGTATTGCAGCCTATCTATACAAAGGTATAATACATCTAAAAATGCAAAAAAAAAAAAAAAAAGATTGCCATTAAAAAATTTGACTTTTGGATTTTCTAAGGCAACAATCGCTGGAAACAGAGTGTCGAACTGTGTAAAAAGGATAAACTATACAAAGACGCAATGGAATATGCGGCCGAATCGGGCAAACAAGAAATTGCTGAAGAACTGCTCGCTTGGTTCTTGGAACGTAACGCGCATGATTGCTTCGCCGCCTGCCTATTTCAGGTTTGTTTCATATTTTCCCCAAAATTATTCGTTAAATTTTAAAGCTTCATATTCTAGTGCTACGACCTGTTACGACCGGATGTTATATTGGAACTCGCATGGAAACATAATATAATGGACTTTGCTATGCCGTATTTAATACAAGTAAGCTCTCATTTAATGAGAAAATATGTAGAGCAGCTCTTTCAAACAATTCTACCATTTCTGGATCTGCATTTTTGAAGTAGTTTCTTGGTTTTATCTTTTTGAAAAAAAAAAAAAAATATATAAAAATTATTTCAATATTAGAAATCTGTTAAAAGATCAACTGATCAGAAATTCGATCCGCTGAATGGATAACAAGAAACACTAAATTTCTAATTCCTAACCAAACAATCTTCATGAATCTGATGTTTCTTTTCGTTAAAGGTCATACGCGAATACACCTCCAAAGTTGATAAGCTCGAACAGAACGAAGCACAACGAGAAAAAGAGGACGAAACAGTCGAACATAAAAACATAATATCGATGGAACCACAATTAATGATAACAGCTGGACCTGCGATGGGTATTCCACCACAATACGCTCAAAATTATGCGGCGCCGCCAGGCTATGCGCCCAATATGGCGTATCCTGCATACCCTGGAATGTAGGCAAACTATTGAGATATAATATAAATAAATCAACCACAACAACAACAACAACAATTACAAATACAACAATCAAAAATTTAAGGCACAACAACTACTGAGACGCCTAAAAAGAAATTCGTGCAAATGAAAAACAGAAAAAAGTAAATCCCCGAATAAAAGAAAACGGAAACGGAAACGAAAACGAAACCATAACGAACACGAAAGTGAGCGAACGTAGTTGTGTGTGTGTTAAATGCGAACACACGAAAAAACCAGACACAACAAACGAAACAAAACATGAAACATGAAACACGAAACATAAAATTAAAACATGCCAATGAACTCGAAACTTTCACGTTTTTATTTAAATTAATGTATTAATAAAGATATACTTTTTATGTTTTTTTTTTTTGCTTAAATGTATTCGTCCAATTTATTATAGCTCTTGTAATAATTCTTAAATGTCTAAGATTTTGTAGTCTTTTTTTTTTTGTCGTGTTGTGTTTTGAGTTTTATTGTTTTGTTTTTAAACTACGTTCGTTTGAGTTAGCTTCGTTTCATTGTTTTAAATAAGCATAAGCAAATTAAATTCGCGCTTGGTCAGCAAAAAAAAAAAAAACAACAAAAATTATAACAAAAACAAAATGACAAAAAAGATATACATACACAAGCAAATCTATTCTGGCGATGGGCATTCTCAAAGATATTTGCTATTAGAAGAAGAATACGAAACAAAAAATCCGATTATCCTACTTTACAAACTCAGCATACATAAATATGTATGCATATTCGTGTTTGTGCGTGTATGTAGGCGAATAAATATTTGGGTTAGTTCAAATTTTAAAATTGTATTTATTTTCTTTTATTATGGGTAATACAAAAAATAATTTATTCCGCCCTTTCGATTTATAAATCCACATCATTTTTACGGTTATTGTTTTAAATGATTGAAAAAAAAAATATATTTATTGCATTGCTTTTCTAAATCAAACAGAATAAAAAAACAGCTGGAATTCAATTTCATTAAGAAGCAATATTATTTTCTTTTATTATCTAATTTAAAATTTCTTCTCTCCTTGTTAATTAGTTTGAAGTAAATTTAAATCCAATACATTTTTACATTGGGGAAGATAAAAAATAGTACAGTCGAAACTCTTATAACGAATTTCTCTCTATAAAGAATTTTTCTCGGTCCCATGAAATTCGTTATACACCTAAGTCTGTTTTTACACGGTAGATTGGTTCCAGAAGAAGCCGTGTAAAAAAAAAACCGTGTAAAAAAAGACATTGATCATACTTCATAAAAATTAAATTTGACAAAAAAAATTTAAGTACATAAAATTTCAAATCGTGCTAAATGGAATAAAATCGTGTAAAAAAATTAAAAATATTCAATTTTCAAACCGTGTTATATCAAAACCGTGTAAAAAAAGACCGTGTAAAAAAAGACTTAGGTGTAGAGACTTTCGACTGTATTTAGTAGAAGCATTTTTCATTCATTCATTCTTTAATTCTATTAAGCATTGGCTGGTGGTGGGAGAGATGAAAAAGAAAATCCCTTAAGAAATTTTTAACTTTTGGTTGTGGTTTTTCTAACGAAATTAATTCATATAGCCTTATTCATAAAAACATTTTTAATTAAAATGCTGATAAAATTCAAATTTTCTATACAAAATTCATAGAAACATTTATTTTTATTTAATTATTTATTTTTTATTTTACAACACCAAATATAATTTAATTCTTATATTACACGAACATTTCTTTTTACCAGGGGCCTTACTTTGTAGTTCGACTCGGAAAGCTGTTCTACTCGAACATGAAATCCGAGTAGAACAAATAATAATAATAAAGTATAACGAACATCCGACACTCGAATAAGAGAGTATGTAGTAACGTTCGAATCCGAGCAAATCTCTGTTCGAGTCCAACTACAGAGTAAGGGCCCAGGATTTCAATTAAAAATATTTCTATGAATAAGGCTAATATATTTGAAATTTTATTTTCTAATTGTAAAGATTCAATTTTTCATCTTAATATCATTGAGCTAATTAACAAGTTTCATATCAAAGAAATAACATTTCTTTGGATATCTAAAATCAATTAAAAATTTTTTCTTTTGCCATCTTAATTGTCTTCAAAATGTTTAATTCTTTTATGTTTTATATTTATTACTTATTTGTCGTAACTAATATTTTTTTTTTTTGTGCAAATTGATATAAGAAGTAATTGTTGTTTTCTGCATTCTTTCAGTTACAAATAATTTCAACGAATCGCTTTCATCTCAAAACAAACAGAAAAATACAGAAAAGAATTGTTTGAAAACCAAGCAGCTCACACAACAGTCGTCGTCGTCACCACCACCACCACCACCACTAAGCGTCGTTATTCATTTGCAATGAACAGAGAGACACTCTATGTTTGTAAGCGAGCCCTGTCTGTCGTTAGTGTTATGTATTTCAACGTCAACGTTTACCACAACAGAATTAAATATGATTTATAACAGTCTACATGTATTAAAAGCAAAATGCAACATTCGTTTTTGTCATGTTTAGAGTTTAGTAGTTCGATATGGAAATTTTTAAAATAAATTAAATTTATATTTAATTAAGTAAAAATTGATTATTCAAATTGAAACGAAGTTTTCCCATCTTAAGTCATTTCACGAAGTCAAAAAAAAAAAAAAACAACCAAATAGTTAATTACAGCGAATCGTTATGAAAAATAAAACTTAACAGGTGGAAATAACTTATATTACATGCTCTATAAGGCTCTGTGTGTTAGGTAGAAAGCAGTGCTCGTATTTTTATTTAAACCCAAAATGTTGTACAGACTCATTGTCGGAATAATTTTCAACTGCTTTCTAGCTTAAATTTCTGTCATTCCTTTGATAAATCTTCTCCTCGTTTAAATTATGATTTTTTAGCAATTGAAAATTTTTTTGTTTAGTCACATTTTTGATATAACAAGTGTTATGCTTATGACTTAATGAAACACTAAGTAGGGAAATTCACCTTGAACTGGTGATGTAGTATAACGCTGTCGAAAATACAATGAGGTATAATTATGTTTCGTGTTAATAGGTCGTAGTTATGTCCTCATAGTTACTCTTCGCGGGATTATATGTTAAATTTATTCTAATGTTCTATTTGTTACCGTTGCCGATTATGCTATTGGTAGCAAATCTTCTATTTTCTACCTTAATGTTTCCACTTGTTTTTTTTTATGTTTTACTAAAGCATGCAGCATAAAGGATTGACTTCTAACTCCAAACATGATTCCATAGAAAATATACTAAATAAAAATGATAACTTAAATGAGTAAAAAACGTTAAGTGAAAAAAAAAAATATAAGTATATAAAAAAAAAATAAAAGCAAAAGATTTTTAAATAATACATATATTTATCTATTTAATTTTTACTAAATTTTTCTATTATTTTTATTTTTTCTTTTGCAGTTTCCGTTATTATTAAGAGCAAAAATGAAATTTATAAATGTTTATTACCGATGAAAATGTAAGAATGCTAAACGTTATATTTAAATACATAAAAACTTATGTTACATGATAAGTTCGACTTTATGTTTATATTATATATCATAAAGAAGATTAAATATATTAAAATTAAAAAGAAAAAAAATACATAATTTTCTATTATCGATAACATACGTTTACAAAATTAAACTTTTTGTTTATTGCCGCGATTTTGTTAAGAGTTTTGGATTAGGGTGTTATTAGAGACATAAGGAACATTTTTGAAAAAAATTTTTCAGCTCTAGTTTTGGAGCTGCATCGATTTTGTGAAAAATCTTCAGTTGTTTGACTTACTTTTTGAAAAAAAACCGACCACTTGACTTGACGTTGTTTTTTGACTGACACATATATAACAATATATGTCACTCTCAGAGATATTGCGCGGGACGTTTCGCGCCAGTTAGAAAGAGATGTTACTCGGCAGGCAAAAGAAGAGCGAGAGGGAAATACTTTTGGTGAGTACCTCAGTGCAAAATGCTCATTTTGGTGGGTACCCAAGACCGTGGTGAAAACAGCCAAAATGGAAACGGCTCCTGAGTGACATACACTCCCGCTCATTTGAATAGTTTGAAATATTTTTCATGTATAAGCATGTCTCGTTCAGGATGTGTTTCAATTATATGGTCTTTCTGTATGTGTATTGAGAGGTCAATCATTTACCAACAACCGTGGAAAAAATCATAACATAATGACCACCCGTTTAGATGATATGGTTACTTTTGTAAAAAATTACAAAAAAATCGTTCAATTTTTGGCTCATTTGAATAGGTTCATCAGAAAAAAAATATAATATAAATATTTAAATATCAAATTTTTTTATGATTTTTTATTTTAATATTGTTAATTGAACATATTTTAAAGCACTACTAGTGCGTGATCCTCCATGTTTTGAAATTGTTTCAAATACTCGGTGTGGAATAGATTCGTAAACTTTTGCAGAAAGTTAAGCGAAATTTTCTGCCAGCTTTTTGAATACTTCTTTGAGGAATTCCGTGGTTTCATATTGCTTTCCCGAGTCATAAACTTTTCGTGCAAATAAGCCCCAAACGTGACTGACACATATATAGCTATATGCGCAACTCGTTACTAGTTTCTATTTCGAGATTTTTCACCACGGTCTTGGTATCCACCATACGTACTATATCTTCGTTAATTGAAAAAACTTTAAAATCCTTTTTAGTTTTGTGAAAAAAATTTTCTCAGTGTAAAAATTAGAAAAATATTTGAATATCCTGTTGTATTAGGAATCAGCCAACGTTTGTTTCGTCTTCCTACCTTAATTAGTTTTTGAGATATTTAGAAAAATGTAAGTGCTATTTTTGTTATTTGTACTAGCGGCAGAGTTTACAAATCATGTTTCTGAACTTTGACTGTTGAGCACCCCTAAATGACGTCCGATCGATCTAAATCTTTTCATTTCCCTTTTCTGTTGCCCTCTACTATATTTTGAGGGGGCGGATCGCAAAATTAAACGAACTTATCAAATTTGGTCCACCCTAATCTATATGCACTTACATTTTTCTTATTAGAGGCTGTCCATTAATTACGTAAGATTTTTATTACTGTTTTCACGTTCGCGTCTTAAGTCTTTGCGCAGTCAGCTCTGTTATAAAAAGCGAGAGAGATAGACCCTAATCCAAAACTCTTAACAAAATCGCGACAACAAAAACACTGTAAACTAGTGTTATTTTAAATAATTGCTCTTTTATCTACTATTAAAAAGAACTGATCAAACTAACATGACCCTCACTTGGTGTTAAAAAATTAAAAAAAAAAAAAAAAACAGAAATTTGAATGGGATTATGATTAGCCGAAAGGAACTCCCGTTCAGTTAAAAAATAACTTCAGAATAAGTCCCGTTGGTAGATATGTTTTTAAAAATCAATAAAATCTTAACTATCGAGGGCTACTACAATGCCCTCTTGGGCATCTTTGAAAAAAAAAAATTTTTTTTTTAATCATTCAAAGCTACATTTCAATTGCACAAAGAAATTTAGAATTTATTTTCTATATAAAATGAATGGTGTACATAAAATAACGCGACATTTGATTCAACACTTGATAACATGCTGCAGCTCAAGGGGACGGCCTTCGCCATTTTATTCATCTTGTACGTAATTGCATTCTTGAATTATCTCTCTCAAGATTTCAACTTCATCTTTTATGAAGTCCAACTGCGTTTGAATTGTTCGACGACTACCTGTCCCGCCTGTGAGGAAAAAGTTTTTCCTTAATAAATCGTAATAATAGAATTTATTTGATTCACTTACCACGTCTTTTGCATAGTAAGCGATATATCTGCTGTATGGAATCTACCGCACGACTGAAAATTATTTATTCATTTTTATTTATTTATAGATCGTTTTTCAAAACGGTGAACTCGAAATCAAAAAAATACGAGATTTTACTTACGTTTGATTTGTGTCACAATCAGCGTATTGATCTTTAGCACGTGCCAAAATGTTCTGCCACTTCAGTGCTTCCATTTGTGCTGTCCCGTACGAACGTTCCAATTGTACAAGTTCATTCTTCAAGCCCAAAACTGTTGCTGCTGCTTCGTTCGTTACCTTAACCATGTGCTTGCGTACTTCTTCGATTTCTTGCAGTTTCTCCGCGTCAAGCTCTCGAATTTCAATTTGTGATAACACTAAATACGATAGTCCACAATAAAATACAATTCATATATTAATACGCTCATATATATATGTATGTACTTATTGCATCACAGCGATCTATGCAATCTTGCACGGAATCGAACATATCTGTTTGCTTGACAACTTCTTCCAGTACACGTTCGTACGGTTCATATTCCTTGATTGTCTTCTTTAGCTGAAGTCGAAAAGCTTTCAATCCTTCAATGGACTCGGCATACTTCTCAATGCTTTCCCCTAAAATCTCGTGCTTCGCAAGTTCTTCATTTCCTTTTTTTAGTGCTGACTTCTTCTTTTCGGTACAGTCACGTACAAAATTATTGACATCAACATAACGTTTCCTTAATTTCGCTTGGAAATCAGATGTGATTTCCAAACGAGAATTATTTATATTACGCTGAAGCTTTTGATGTTCAAGCAATTCATTTTGAAGTTCTTGCATTGTTTCATATTCGCGTCCATTGCGTATGTACAGTTGTTGTATTGAATCACCGGCGGAGTCCCAGGTTGGTGCCTTCCTAAAATTTTGATCATAAATTTTAAAAAAGATTGTGTGCTTATGGAAAAAAATTTTACTCACAAAATCTTTTGAGTTCCACGTTTCGATTCAAAATAATCTTCAATACCTTTCTCAGGACTCACATCGAGGTTTCCCACAATATCGAGCGTCGTAGTGGGCTTTAGTCGCGGCATTTTTGTATGAAAAAAAAAAAAAAAAGATTCTATAAAAATCCGTAAAAAGTTACAAAAACTAACTTCCTACTGAAACATAAAAAAATATTTTAATAAAATTAAAATCGATAATAAAAATAGCTTAGCATATTCATTCTTGATATTCGTTGCTATAAGAAACGGAGCTTCGGAAAACAAAATATCTAAGCGACTAGATTGGACGTTTAGTCAATAACTAATTATTGTGATAAGTGCATTTTTGTACATATTTTTTTTTATATGGGGTCATTTGGGTATTTCTGCAGGTTACGTGGACCGACGAACGAATCATTTGCGATGTATAGCGAACCGGGGTATCAATTAAAATGCGACGTAAGTGCAAATCGACTTATAACGAATTTCTCTGTATAGCGAATCTTCTCAAGGTTTTTTCGCTACATATTTAGGCTTTTTTCTCCTTATAATGAATCATATATAAGAGTGAAAATTAAGATTTTGAGATTTCGCGAATTGTGGCCGTGGTCATCTTTTAACCAATATTGAGGGCGAATATTATTTTAAAATAATGTTTTGGATAACATTTAACCGATTTTAAATTGAAATTTGACATTGGCTATTCGTCTTGGTTCACAGCCGGCTATTGGCTATAATAGACAGCCCAGCCATTCAACTTTCATTCAAACCGCTGTAATTTACACAGCCTCAGCTCAGCTTCAGCACATTGATTTTATTTGAAGCTGTGGCTGTAGCTGAGCTGTTGAATTTTAAACAGCCTTAGCTCAGCTTCAGCCGTTTGGATAAAAAAGCTGCAGATTTTTTGAACCCTGCGTAGAACAGTATCACTCCATTAACTGAAATGCAACCATAGTCTGTGCAACAAGTTGAAGAAAAATTGCATATCATGCGTTGCATCTGCGCCGGACACTTTCTGATTCTTGTATCGAACGTTACTGCGATAACATCAAGTGTCTACTCTCAAAATCTTTTTCTCAGCGTTTAAATTCAAATTACATATATATTTTTCTCTACAAATTAATTTAACTTAAATTTATTATTCGGAAATTTACATCTATATTTCGCTTTAAATTTTAACTTAATTCAAATTTAATATTCGGAAATTATTCCCTCTCCGGATTAATTTGCTTTTGGAGACAAAAAAAAAAAAAATAGCTAGCACCGCCGCTATAGGGACCATAACTAGAATCGTATAGAACTATAGCTGCAACTTCGGCCAAAAGCTATTACGTGGTTCACCAAACTGTAGTGTGAGCTATGGCGTGGTTCACCACAGTTGAACTTTTTCACCAATAGTTCTATATGACGTCGACAGTTAGACCTACACTCCTACATGTCAGACACTCGCTATTCGAGTGTCCTATCATCGATTTAATAGACGTTATCACGTCAATAAAATATAGAGGTATATATTATATATATATATATTTCACTTAAATTTCTTCTACAAACAATTTTCATTTAACACTTTGATATTTCAGACACCGATCATTTCGCGAAAAATTTCACTACTTATACAATTATCTCGTAAATGCTCTTTCTTACACAGACGCAATCAGGTTCTTAATTGTTTTTAGAAACTAGAAAGACTATTGTTTGAATTATTTTTCTTCCATTTTCGTGATTAAGTAGATTTAGACAAGGATCGCTGATTTTAAGTTCGAGTAGTTTTTGCAATTCGGCTCTCAATGAATGTATCATTTCAGCAGTTTCGTGATTATATGCTTTCAAGACTATCCAACCACTTTCAAGTAGAAATAGAAAATCTCCATTGTGTAATTCAATTTTCAGATCACTACCAGCAAAAAGTACTAACGAAATAACATTTATGAGAGAGCATTCTCGTATGAATATGCGACTCGTTTTAACTTTCTCCTGATAGACGAGGAAGGATGATTGGAAGTTAGCAACTTCCGAATTGACCGACGAAGGATGTAGCGCAACGAAACCATCCTCACGTGTTTTGAATCGAAAATCCTTAGCCAGCAACGGTTTTGGCATAGCTCCACCTGCTGTTTGAATATAGCTTCGTTCGGGTGTTAGGATTTTGACTATATTTGGATATAATGAAGCGCAAATCAATGAGATAAGTAGACGATTGTTATTGCCATTTACATTGAGTTCAGTTCCTGTAATGAAAAACATTCAATTCAATCGAAATAGGGAAAAAAATATTCAAAAAATGCATTGATTTTACCGGTTAGCCTAAGAATATTGTCTTCTGTGTTTTTTCGTTTTCGTGGTACATTTATGGGAACAAAGCCAATAGATACAAGAAGTTCTAAGAATTGATATTTTATCTCAGAAATTGTTTGAAGTGTTTTCAACGAGAGAAAATGTTCGTCCGCATAATTTCGGCTAGCAAAGAAATTACGTGTTGAGACATCTAGCCATTTCTAAGAAAGAAGATATTTCAAAAAAAAAAAAAAAACATAGGTGAGTGACTTGAACTATTTTACGTTGAAAGGAGTATATGGCGGAAAGATGTTTAATCCTTCTTAGAATTCTATATTTAAAAACTGTACCTTGTAGGCCATCAGGCAAGTAAGATGATCACTATTGCAAATGGCAAATTCACGTTTCCGTTTATCAGCCTCGGTTCGCTTATTGAACGGACTAACAAAAGGCGATTTGTGACTCAAACAGGCAGCTATCGTTAGAACACTATCTACACATTGAAATATAGCACCGAAAAGCATTAATTTTCCAATTCGAACATCAACTGGAAGGGCGGATAAATGATGTCCCAATGGCGTTAAGCTATGCTCATCGTCGATTGCTCCAACATCTTGTAAACGTGTTATTGCCGATTCGATACTGAATTCAGTTGGTGGTTCTATTATTTCGCCGATAACTTCGAATATATTTGAGTCATCAAGACTTTCCAATGTTTTTATACGAAGTATGAGTTGCTCTAGCGGTACACGTTGTATTTCAGGTACTGGTTGATTAAGCATGTGCTGTTTGTAACGATGCTCTGTAAATAGGTGTATACAAACTCCTGGCATAACACGTCCAGCGCGTCCTCTACGCTGTAATGCATTGGCACGCGAGACCCAAACTAAATCAAGCGATTCCATATTTCGATTTGAGTCGAAACTTTTTTCCTTCATCAAACCGCAGTCGATAACGAAAACACAATCATCAATCGTAATGGAAGTCTCCGCGATATTTGTGGAGAGCACAATTTTTCGCTTTCCTTTTGGAGCTGGACGAAAAACGGCCGTTTGTTCTTCACTTGACAAACTCGAATGCAAAGGTACAAGTGCGAATTTTCCAGTTCTATAAAATTTTTTGTGAATTGCTTTAATTTAATATGAAAAAATATAATTTGATATATTTTATACCTTGGAGAAAACAGAACGGTATCACACAACGCCTCGTGTACAGCTTGGATTTCTTGTAGACCGGGAAGGAATATTAAAATAGTCCCACTTTTTGGCCATTCGTGGTTCCCATCGACGATGTACTTTAAAACAGATTCAATGAGATCGCTATTGATTTTCATTGGATCCATTAAAAATATTGTTTTGCACGTTTTCTTGCGGTTATCTAAAAAAAAAAAAAATAAATAAATGAATTATAAAAAAAAAATTTAATGTAAACGGAGAATTCATCGAAAATGTTGTACTAAAAGCTAAAAAATATGTCCCACGTTTAAGTCATCACACCCCTCTCCATTATCAAGCTAAGGCATTGATGAGACAAAAAATTAAGTCGTTGGGCGTAGCGTCAACTGAGTTGGCTGGATGGAAACATGGGCCCAACGATTTTATTTTTTGTCTGCCCAATAACTTAGCTTGATGATGGATGTCATCAGAACCATTAAATTTGTACCAAATTTTATATCAATCCGTCAACAGGAAGGAGGTCGAATTTCAATTACTAGATTTGATCGAAATATAAAACTGAAAAGGATTATGGAGGCGATCTTGGATTTACAATGAAATGGAATTTATTGAATCGTATTGTTACCAGAAAAAAGTTCTGAACCAAGTTTCAGATTAATCTGTCGATATAAATAGGGGAAAATTTCCATTGCTAGATTGGATAGAAATATTTAAACAGGGCAAGCTAGCAGCGGTCATCTTGGATCTAGCATGAACAAAATTTATTGAATTGTATTGTCGCAAAAATTAAAGGTTTCTACCAAATTTCAGATCAATCCCTCAACACGAAGGGGGTCAAATTCCAATTACTAGATTTGACCCAAATATATAAATAAGGCAAACTAAATAAAACCGTTTAAAAATAAGATAAGTTATAGATTTGCATTGGAACAAAAATCACTGTTGAATAAAAAAACGAAAATTACCATAGTATCTTGCGAAAGTGGCTGCTAAATTTAACTGCTCATCCTTCATTTTTGCAGGAGGTGCGGCGTTATCTGCTTTGATATCTGCATATTCCAGTTCTTGTAATAGTTGTTCTTCTTCTTTTTTTTGGATTTTACGGCAGAACTGTGAATCGCACTCCAAAACATAATCACATAAATCTAAAATATTTTCAAGAAACAACTGTTCCACAGGAAAAGTGCGTCCTGGAATTTCAAGTACCGGTGCACCGAGGAAATAATCAGAAAATAGCTTAGCATTTAAAGTCGCAGACATTAGAATCACTTTCAAGTCGTTGCGTCTTTTAAGCAATCGTCGTAAGATCATGAGCAAAAAATCCGATTCTTCGCTTCTCTCATGAACTTCATCGACAATGACGTGCGTTACGGAACTTAAAAGTGGATCGGAGGCCAAACGACGCAATAAAATTCCCGTCGTACAGAATGTTAGACGTGTACTTGTAGTAATCTTGTTTTCTAATCGAATTTGATAGCCAATTGATTGTCCCAGGCGATCTGTTCGTTCTTCTGCAACTCGTTCGGCAACACCGATTGCCGACAATCGTCGGGGCTGTGTACAGATGATTTCAACATGCGGTACAGGACGGGTATCTGGCAATTTGGATGCCTCGTAAAGCCAATCGTCTAAAATAAATTGAGGTATTTGCGTTGATTTTCCACAACCCGTTTCACCGGATATTACAACAACCTGAAATTTAAATGCGACAGTGTAAGGAGTGAGGAGTAAGTCTAAATAAGATGCCATATTGGATGTATTCCTTTCAAAAATTACATTTCCGGGATAAAATTTACCTGAGAATTTTTAATCAACTCAAGAACGTCCAACATTTTATCGAATGCTGGTAGTTTCTTTCTAGCGGTCAACATTTTACGATAACGGCTATCCCTCTGTATGTCTAGGAACCAGCGGATGAGTTTCCTATCTTCCTGCTCAATCTGTGACATAGTCCGGTTCGAGTTATTGTCATGTGAAGTTTGGCCGCGTTCGTAATGTGACGGAAGTATCCTGCAATTTAAATCATTTTCGCTCGATTCATCATCCAAGACTACGTGAAATAGTGATTTTGATGAATCAGGAAACGGAATGGTGTCATCATCTACAAATCTTGGTAAGCTCTCATCGACTTGCAGTGTTTCACAAATAGAATAGACACACGGCATGCCTTCACGGCATATATCGCGGGCTTCACGAAAGAGCCGTCGCGTTATATGAAGAAGCAATTGTTTTGGTATATCGTGACATGTTGTTTTCAAGTATATATAAGGTGCTTCGTATGGATATAAACTATCAGGGGGAAATCGTATTTCAAGGAAGAACCAATTTGTATTTTCGCTTTCCCTTATTGCTGATGCTGAAAACATACGTCAATATAAATATGATCTACCTACTATAAGATTGAATTTTTATCATACCTTTTGCCTGTTCTGATTCTGGCGGTACATGAGAAAATCGACAGTTCTTTCCAAATTTACAGAATCCAGTTTTATCAAAGTTTCTACATCGTTCCTGTTCTTTCTTCTTTACGTTTGATTTTGCCATTACTCGCGCTTGAATCTCTCGTTCACGAGCTTTTCGCTGCTCAGAGGGGCTAAATTCCAACAGATGTTTCAGTTCAAATTTCAAGCTCCATACTTTATTTTTCTCCTTCTCTTCAAAGACTTTCTCATATATTGAGTCTAAAGCTTCTTTTTCATCATCACGCATATCTTGGGTATTAGATTCCATAAAGGGTAATCGCAAGTTATTTTCGGATTTCTCACTTTTATCTTTTACGCCCATATACAGTTTAAATAATAAAAGAAGCGCTTCGTCAACATTATTATTACAATGCGTGTACGCTTCTTCGCAGTGTTTCTCCGCAAATCCATAGCTTTCTAATTTCTTTAGAGCATATCTTCGCAAGCGATCTTCATTAACATTTTCATTATCTATCGAAGTTGAAAAATTTTTCACACTCTGCACCATCAATGTTCCACGATCTTCCCAATAAGATTTTTTCATATGTCCTCCGCGATCTTTATAGTTTGATAATCTCAAATCTAGTTTAAAATCTGGCCCATGTATGGCACGAAGCGTTTCCATTGCCATTTGCTGCGACTCCTCGCTGAGATGCAAAACTTGAAGTTCGGTCTTGAGTTCAGGTTTTGAGGACTCTGGCGCTTTCCTATATAATAAAAATTTCATTAAATGTTGGACTAGGATGAAGAGAAAGAGGAAATATAACATCGAACGTAACATAAGCTATAAATTTGTTGGTGTTCATGTGTTCTGCACTCCTATGAAAAAAAGGAACCCTAACTGATTCCTATGATGAACATAAGTTCATGTGTAATTAAAGCAACAGATTCTATAAGCTCAGAAATCGTAAGCTATGCGAACAACTGCAGTATTTACAACACGGGCATAAGCATGGTCAAAAGTTTCGATCATAAAGCAATCTCGTTCCTACAAGCAAGGAAGATCGTATAACGTAAAACGACAAATGTAAATCAACAACAACAGCTTCAATAGTTTCGATCAATCAAAACAATATTTTCATCACAAGCAATGGAAACAGTAGGAGTAACAACTCAAAAATGGTAGTGGTCCAACAACACTTTTTCCACTTTTTGTAGTAGTCCAACGACGATATATGAGCTATATCTCAACAAACCCTATTTCAGAAATGAAATTGCACGTACATTCTTTAATAAATAATTTTTTAAGAGAAGCGTGCTCTCAGAAACAAAAGAATTTGTAATGGAACATTTCATTTTTTAACTTTTTTTGAAACTTACTTTGTTACATTTGTTGAGCGTGCACTCGAAATTGGTCGCAGGAAGCAGTCATCAATGAGTCTATGTGTTTCTTCCATTTCCTCTGGCTTTTTTGCGTTTATTAATTTAATTTTGGTACAATTGTTGCGAAATTGGCTGATCGAAAGCAGCTGATCAATATGAACACAAACAACAAGTTATAGCTAGTCACGGCTTAGTTATAATTTTTTGCTTTCACCAACAGCTGTTCGAAATCTGACTAAAATAGGCTTGTGACTGTTTTGTCGAAAATTGTTTTTGATGACGTCAAAGTTCGGAAGATGTTGAATATTTCTGACTCATTGGTCAGGAATTCATACTACTGGGCAGGTCTCTTTTGCAGTTTTAATTAATGTAAATTGAATGACAGATAAAATGAATTATTAAATTTGGAGCTACTAAAAATTTTCTTCTCAAAAATTTAAAATTGAAAGGGTATGACTTAAGCCAAATGTCGATTATAGATTTATTTTGCATTGTTGGAAATTGACAAGGGAAGAAAAAAGCGTTTACTTAAACAATAGTGTGATTCAAAGCAGGTTACTTTGCAAAATTTTTTGGCGTCGAATTTCCGTCAGGAAATTTTTGCATATATAATATGCATAAAGATTTAATTGGAGAAATTTCTTCATTTTCAAGCAGGAATTTAAATGTTATAAATTTTTCGTATGAAAAATAGTTTCCGCAGCATCGGAAATTTGGCACGCCTACTGTGATGCGCAAAATATGCACGATATTGGCTTCTTCTTCGTTCACCACAGTAAGCATTGAAACCAGCTGTTTTCGCAAAAATCTTACACACGCTTTGCGTAAGGGTCGTTCAAGCAATAATACAAAGCATATATGTATAACTATATATGTCACTCTCAGAGATATTGCGCGGGACGTTTCGCGCGAGTTAGAAGGAGATGTTACTCGGCAGGCAAAAGAAGAGCGAGAGGGAAATACTTTTGGTGAGTACCTCAGTGCAAAATGCTCATTTTGGTGGGTACCCAAGACCATGGTGGGTACCCAAGACCGTGGTGAAAAGAGCCAAAATGGAAACGGCTCCTGAGTGCAATATAGATACAGGGTGTTCCATACTCAATGGATAAAAAAAGGAGGTGATAGGGGGAACCCATAAAAGTAAAAAATTGTATGGAAAGGGGAGTTGATCTTGCACTCGTAAGGAGCTAGAGGCGCGGAAAGAATTCGACTAAATTGGTGAGCATACTTTTAGGCGGATATATAAAACTAAAACACTATTCAGACATTTTTAAATTTCTTAGATTTTTCTTTTTCTCATGCTGCCTAAAAGTGTGCTCAATAAATTTGATTAAAATAACTTTTCTGCGAGTCAAAAATACAAAATAATTATTTTCAAACCTTAGTTTCGCATTGATTGTGGAACTTTTTTTATCGATTATCGAAAATTTTTATAATCGAAAGATGCATTTTTGAGCGGCTCTCGCCCTTATCTAAATAAAGGCATTTTTAGGCATCTGTCCATTGCAAAAAGAAGACAGCCTTCTGTCACCGCCAGCACCACCTCTTCAATGCTAAAGCAATTGTCCATGAATCAAAACTATCGATAGTCTTTAAAAACCATCGATGTTTTCGATAGTTTGAAACCATCGATAGTATCGATAGCGCTATCGATTGTTACTCCAGCTCTAATGCCTTTAGAAGATGCCTCATAATTAAAAAACAATTTGTATTTTTCCTTCAAAATTATCTTCGTATATTATATGCCTGCCACACGTAGATCGAAATTGCTCAATTTCAAAAAATTTCAGAACAAATCTGAAATTTGAAATTGAGTCAATTTCAATTTTGTTCGGAAATTGTTCAATTTCGATCTACGTGTTTGAAGCATATTAACTTTTTCGGTTGTTACTCAATCGGAATTTTACATTGCAATTATGTTTCAGCAATATTGCATTTATATTCCAATTCTATTTCAATAATACTACATCAATATTGTAACAATATTACAGCAATATTGCAAATGAAATAAAAAAGCGGACATTTCCATATTGCAGCAAGATAGCAGCAATACATAGGCAACATTGCTCCAACATTGCTGCAATGTGTAATATGTGCAAAAGTAATACTGCTGAAATATTGCTGAAACTCTCGGGGGAGCTTGTTATCCCTAGAGGGCGCGTCCCCAATGTGGCGGATAGGGGAACGCCTCCCAGATATGGGTGGCAGGAGGGAAATCAAATACCTCCCGCGGACCACACAAGCCGGAGAAGGCTCACTCCGTCACCAAAACCATGTGGGGAATGTTGCCTGAAGTGCGGCGGAGGAATACGTCCAAGCGTATCAACGGCGGTCACTGTGTAAACATGTTCCACATCTCTTCGCAGCGTCTGTCAACCAGATTAGGTTCGGCTGTGAGCGGACGTCTGTCTTGGACCAAGCGGTTCGCTATATAGATGTGCCTAATGTCTCTACACTGGACAACCCACGGTCCCTCACAGACTTTAAAGTGGGTTGCGCTGGGCTAGTAACCCGGCCGGAAAACCCCATTACTCAAGAAACGGAATCCGCCCTATGCTCCGACCAGGAGTGACGTGTACTATGTGTTAAATATATAATATGTATTGCATGTCGAGGAATAAATAATAATAATAATAATAATAATATTGCTGCAATGTAAGATGCCCACATCCATCAAAATTTCATAGCTGTAAAATTGACCGTTACGATTTTATAGCAAAAACTTCCTTATTTTACTTCTTTATTTTATGAAATATTTCGTTATCACGTCTGGCACTTATGTCTTTATTCGATTTGAAAAAAATTATATAGATTTTAGTGGAAAATACGGAATGCAAGATTTTTATCAGTGTTTTTGCAATATGGATATATGCAAGCAATAACACTGTGCTTGTCAAAAAAAACCGTCATACGGCTTCCATATCTTGAAATAATAACTAAAACAAGCTGAATACAATGGTGATGCAGATTTTTTGGGATTGGCTCAGTTAACGGAGATTTTCGCGTTCAAAGCTGGATCCCTAAAGTATGAAAGCATAATTTTGTTTTTTACTTAAAACATTTTACTTGGTCCGAAATTCGGGGTTTGAACTTGAGAACTCTCAGTTGCTAGTTATTTGCTTTCCCATTACACCGTCTTGTCAAAAAACATCATATCTCTTAAAGTTCCTTTTGAAAATATATATGTATATAAAACAAGTAAGGGTGTTACAGTCAGGCAAGCCTGACAATAGAATACCCGACACAGACTCACATGTTCAAATAATTTTTAATATCAAGAGGTGTTTAAGACCATAAGGGGCCCCATATACCGACTTTTGATAGATTTCTTTATGAAAACTGCCCCTTTGCCACGCCCACTTTTCCAATTTTTGTTGAACTATAATCGGAGGCTTAAATATACGCTCAAATTTTAAGTTTCATTAAAATATTTCGAAAAAGTCCGATTTTAAGGCAGTTTTGGTATTTTTGTGACTGGAGGTACCCTTAAAAATGAACCGATCAAGGAAATTTATGGAAAGATGTTTAAGGCTACAAAGGAAGCATAAGTGCCAAATTTCGTTCAAGTCCCATTTGACTTTCGGGTGTAGGAGACAATTTTCGAAAACCGCCCTTCTGTCACGCCCACTTTTCCAATTTTTGGAAATCATATTACTGGCCTTTAAATATGATCAAATATTAAATTACATCAAAATATCTTGAAAAACTTTGGTTTTAGAGCAGTTTTTGTGATTTTCGTAACAGACCCTAGTACTGGAGGTACCCCTAAAAATGGTCCGATCGGGTCCACTCTCGAATTTGTTCTTACTCATGTCCCCATGAGCACGCATACCAAATTTTGTCGAGATATCTCAACTCCTTCGATAAGATAACTGTATACAGACGGACGGATAGACAGACGGACGGACATGTCTAACCCGAATCTCCTGGTGACGCTGATCATTTCTATATATATTTTGTATGGTCTATCTCGACTGGTTCTGGGTGTTACACACAACCACACAAACGCAATATACCCTCGACACAGAGTGCGTCGGGTATAAAAATCGAAAGTCAACAATTTTACTTCCCATAAAAGTATGCTTCACTTTTTTAACAAATGTGATGGAAATTGAAAAGAAGCACTTATAAAAAAGTATTTGAAAAATACCAATTATCGTTGCGATTGCAACTAAGGTTTGCACAGGAATTCTACTAAATGCAAGTAATAAACGTTACCGTCATTATTCTGTCATAAATATTTAGCAACATGAACTAAATATATATATTTTTTAATGAAGTTAGTCATAATTTTTCAACCACGATATCTCAAAAACTGGAGCTAATCTAAAAAAAAATGGTTGATGGGACTGATTTCAGCGCCCCCCAATTATATTTACGAGATTCGTCACCATGTTGTCGGTAAAAAAAAAGAACCAAATTCAAGCACAGTGTAATTTATAAGGCTTGTTGAAATTGTAAAAACCCGTAAGGATGTTGTGGAGAATAAAAAAGGGATGTTGTTTAAAAAAAAATGAAGGAAAACGGTTAGTGTCGATTTTTATTGTAAACGTTTATTGAAAATTTGTTCATTTTGCTTAAGGGGTAATACGAGTTTTTTTCGAGTAAACATACATACATCTATACATATGGATAGATATTTTAAATAATATTGTCTAGTAATACTCTTAAAAAGTTGTTTCAAACGATTGAAAAAATTAAACACTTAAAAACCGAAAACGGGCAACAATAAGGGCTCTTAAACTTTAGTTTTAAAAATAACGTTTATGGATATTTTTCTATAAAGCGTACACCGTGTTAAATAGAGGCACAATCCGAAATTTGCAGTCTCCGAAAATTCAAATCATACTATTGCTAAATCTCTGTTGCTCCATGCGAAAATTGAGTTCAACATAAGATCCATAAGATGTGGGAAATGTTTTCGAGTTGTGCCTCTTTTCATACACTATTTATTATTCTTGTGTAAAAATCTAGAAACTTGAAAGAAAAAATGTCATTGTGCGGAGGAATGCTTTGTCTCAAAAGTAATTAATTTATCTTGTGCCCTTGGACTTATCTTTGTTCAAACATACAAACATACAAACATATGTACAATACGAACATGGCAGGCCCCACCCACAACTAGAGAGGTTATTTCTCGTTTTCGGGCTTTGCGGGCGGATCGGCCATGCTGATCTTTCGCTGGGCCTGAGCTATCTGCACTATTCTCGACAAAGGCGAATGCGTACTGCTGCTGGTGTTCGAGGGGCGCGATGGAAGTAGGCGTGCCGCATTGCTCGGCGTTAATGTATTTCCCGCCGAGCTGATAGGAGTACCACTAGTCTCACTGCTGGGGCTAGGTGACTCTGATGGTATTGTGGCAAGCTCGCGAGCTAATGGCGAGGGTCGAAGAGACAGACGTCTTTGCAGTACCGTCTGTGACGATGACGACGACGACGGCGACGACGACGGCGATGATGTTACCGACAATGTCGAACCCATGGGTTGCTGCAGAAGCCCACCTGGCGGTGGCGCCTTACCAGGTGGAATTTGTAATGCTGTGGGTCGTACGCTAAAGCGACGTTTAAATTTCGTTGCATTATTCGATGCTATAGTCGCGAGCTGAGCGGCCTCATCTTGCTCGTCATATGTTGGCGGCGGTTCTGCGATCGTCGGCGTCGGCGTCGCCGATGGTCTTCGACGTCTGTGAGCATTGGCAATACTTGGAGCCGAGATCGATTGAGCTCCAATAATTGGAGCGGAAGTTGAGGGTAGCGTGCCCACAATCGTCGAACGACGAGCATAAAGTCGATTTGCGGCTGTAGCGCTCAAGGCCTTCTCATTCTTTCCGGCGAAAAGTGTTAGCAATGGAGGAAGATCAGTAGAGCCCGATTTGTTGGCACTCGAAGACGATTCGCCACGATCGAAAATGCCACCGAATTCACTGCGTCTACGTTTTGGTTGCACCTTAACTGCATCCTCCAACACTGCTTGGGTGTGCATTACTTCGAGAGCGCGTATTAGATCACCAAGTGTCGTACTCTCGAGGACATCAAGATCTTGTTCGGATTGAACGGAGAATAAACTTGGTCGTCGATCACTAGCTGCGGTGCGAGAGTCGGGCATCGGTATCGCTACGGATGAGTTACTGCCGCGACGATCAAAGTTAAAGAGACTTCCACGTCTTTGGGTAAGTCCGGCTGCGCCGCCCGATGATTGGAACATGCTTGAACGGCGATTTGCGATCGCTGGATTTTGTGTGAATAGCGATTCTCGACGTTTTCGCAATCCAGTTGGAGCGGGCGGAAGAATATTTTTGCGTAAATATGGTGACGTTGGAGCAGCTGTTGCGTCTTGCGAATAATCCGGTTTACTTGCATCCGAATAGTAAATGCTGGTTGCCGAAGCGGACTCCTGCGATTGTTTAAGTTTACCATTTTGGATGTTAGCCAAACTTCCATTTGCCGTTTCGCTGTTAAAATAGTCCATTGGCAAGCCACGTGGTTGCAGTGCTGAATCCGGAACGCTCACAATGGATAGTTTACGATCAGCTGGACCATTTTCGGAAAGGATTTCTTGTGACAAACGCTTACGGAATGGAAACAGTCTACGCAGGCCATCCGGTATTGAGAATTTCTTCGCACGAGTTGGCTTTCGCGTCTCATCGTTATCCATCTGTACGATGTATTCTTGCGATTGGGGTTCGGTTAGGATGATGGTTCGGGACCGATCAGTGCCATTACTTTGGCGGAAGCGATTATTGATTGCTTCTTGGATTTGTTGATTGTCTCCGCTCCAAGTCCATTCGTTGGCTTTGCTGGGCTGTCGGCGTGTCTTCCATTTCGGAGTTAAATTGAAATCGGAGCACGCACGACCACGTGGCTGCGGTGGCAATGTATCGTTAACACTTGGGAATGACCATTCGCTGGCCAATATTTGCGAGTCAGAGAAGCCATGATAACCACCATAAATGCCGGCCGATCCAACTGTGGTTTGCTCATCGGCTGGTGGCTTAATCGATGCCAAAGCAGTAACAACTTTGGCCAATAAGCCGGTCGTTTGTCGGAAGGCTTCGGCATTTTCAAATGATTTCTGTTTGTCGATCTTATCGATATCGGTATCGGAAGACGCGTGTACAAATATCGGTGTACCGGTTGCTTCTTCGATCGGATCGTAACACTCGGAGAAGGCACGTTTACGGTGCAAAGTTGGCGGCGGATCTATACGATACATTGTGAGTTCCGGACAAGAATTCGAACGTCGCAATAATAGCTGCGGATCGGGTTCCGTATAGACGGGCTATTCAACAGAAATGAGAGGGACGAAATTAATCGATTGAACGAAGCAGGTGAGATAAAATGATAAGTTAATATTTAAGTTTATGTTTGAAATTCGGGTCGCTTCGATCGATCTAAAAGGTGCTTGACTTGGTTTTTGTTTTTTTTTTTCCATTACTTACTGCAGGTCTCGTTGTTTTTTGAATGATAAATTTTCTTTCAATGAATCTAAATTGTTTTGTTCGGGGAAAGGGGAAAGGAAAATAAGGATGTCATTAAAAGGATTCAAGTTTTTGTTTTCTTTTTTGACTTTGATAACACATTCAGTGGAGAAATTGTGTACACATTTTAAGTTCAAGTTGTGGAGACTACAACGAGAGTGCTTTCTAAAGAGAGTTTACTATAAGTACACATAATATGTAGAGTAAAGGAAGGGAAAAAGTTTAGTCTACTGCTAGAGAATGCATGTGTAAGGGCAGGGGAGTAGCGAGAGAATGAGTGCTTTGGTAGTGCTTAATTTAGCCACACTATGGATCGATGGGCGTATTTACAGTAAGGTAGGGAGGGGCAGCTACCCCCCTCTAAATATTTTCTGCTCAGTATACACCGCGAAAGAGTTTTCCAGGAGTATCACGAAATGAGACAAGGCCGGCAAGATCATTTTTCATAAGATAAAAGGAAACCTATGCTTATACATGTGACAATACCTATGAACAGAACCCAAAGTGCTAACAATGACATAAAAAAAACTATTTTATCTTGCCTCCTGACAGATCTGGTAGCCCATTATGGATCAGTTGGAACTATACCCAAACTAGACTATTGTATCATTTTTTGCAGAAATTTAGCTGCCAAAAATCCTAGATTCGTCTCAGTGTCATCAATACCTTTTCCAAGGAAAAAAGGACATTAAGTTTTCGGCACGGATATGTAATCAAAGGATCCGATAGATAAAATGAATGAATTTTTCTTGATCAGGGTGCAAAGGAACGCAGCCATGTCTGTCTGTGTCGGAACTATAGTTTTCGTAATTAACTCTAATCCATGAAAATTATTGAATTGTGGCATGATTGAACCAGGGTGCGATATGTACATATAGAAAAAAACAAATTTTGTATCTTGTCCCTCCCTGAACTGGAAGATTCTGAGTTAAAATACGTTTTTACATGTATGGATACTTTAGTATGGATACTAATCCCAAGCTTATGAAATTTGGTTTGAAAATTTAGCTAGTTCCGAAAATAAATTCATTCCTATATTTATGGTCAGAATCATTCTACTTAGAAATAAAACCTCATTCTCTTATCTCTCCACGTAACAAAAATGATTTTTTGTTGTGTCTCTGATTGTGTATTCTTGCGCCAAATAAAGGTCACTAAAGGTACATTTGACTTCAAGCCACCGATTCGCGAAATGGAAATCCTTGTTTTCACCTATATAATTAGTATTTCGAAACAAATGTCCTCTAAGGTTAAAATTTGATCAAGACCACATTCGCAAAAAATTTGGAACTTAAATATAATTTCGAGTAATTGTGAAGCTAAACCGAAGCACGAAAATGTGTAGCTAGAGACAACGAAAAGGGCAAGAATTTTTGTATAAGGTAATGTTTCAACATATTTAACTTTTGGAAAAGGTATGTGTGCACTCGGTCAAAATTAAATTCTTTCACTTATTCTACATATAAATTTTCATCGAAATCGGACGTCATGAATTTTTCGGATTTTTTGGGATTTTAATTCAAAACTCTCTAAACTTCCTCTTGCCCCCAAAATATTTTTGGTTAGTGTCTCATAATTGTTCAATATACCACTGTGGCTAAATATAAGCACTACCAAAGCACTCATTCTCTCGCTACGATCCTGTGTAGGGACCTCCCTGTTTACAAGCCTAATTTAAGTTCATACACAATTTTTTTTTTTTTTTGGTGATGCGTTGAGGCTCAGACATTGAATTGGAAAACTTAAAAAATTATAATACGTGTTTTTTAATTGTGAATTCATTGTCCTTTAGAGGTGTTTAACATTTAGTTTGGGATCATTCCAATGGTTTTCAAGTCAAAATTGTAGAAAGATGAAATTGAAGAGCTGCAAGTACACTGCTAGATTTATTCATTTAAAAATACATTTATTTAGCTCTGAATATAGAATCCCAAGCCTTTATAAATGAAGTAAAAAATATTTTAAGTATTGATTAGAAAAAACAGGACATAGGTACATTTAAGGACTGAGTCATCTTCAAGCTTAATGCTAAGGATTTGAATTCAGAAATAAAAAATTTAATTATTATGAGGACGAACGCTGTGCCCCTACAACAAATACTCAAGGGAAACATCAAAAGACATTTATAATTTTTTCTTACCACACTATTGCAATGTTAAGGACTCCAAAGATAGCAAAAAGAAAAAAAAACAAAAATCAAAACTAGAACATTTAAATAGATTAATAGTTCTTACTTTATAGTAATACATATTAGTACTTAGTTACATAAGCCCAAAATTAAGTACTTATGTGTAGTACTTCTGGAATTAAGGGAAGTCCCTTTTATTCCTCTAAATTTTACCTTCAATTTCAGTATGTAGAGCTCATTCAAAATTCTTCGTAAATATCCAACGTCCTTGGTTACACCATTCCAAATTCGGTGGTGTGTGGCTTTAATGTTAGTTGATAGTTGTTGCTCCAACCGTGATAATCTTTTGCTTTGTAGTCCCCTAGAATATATGTATGTAGATACATTCAAAATACGGACATGGAATTGAAGTTCGAATTTCTTTTTGAATTTAAAATGTGATGAAAGTCCCTTTAAAACCGGACCAATCGCAGATGAAGAACCATGAAATGAGCTTTTTCCTTTTCTTTTTAATGTATCTAATTTTCGAAGTAAATAATTTTGAACTTATGAGAGTTAGTAATTTCGAATTAATTGAAACAATGTTAATCGAAACATAGAATATCTATTATAATGTTGAATATGAACGGATGAGCTTACCTCGTAATAAAGGTCATAATCATTAACAGATAACCCAAAGAGAATATGAACCAAACGATGACAAAGAGCTCGTAAACAACGAACAAATGTCCAAACTTTCTTGGCTTTAATAAAAGAATAAAAAAAAAATAAAATAAAAAATTAAATAAAAATTTATAAAAAAATAGATAAATGAATAACGGGCATTAAATTATTACACAAGAACTTTTGACTTACTCCAGTTTTATTAAATGTCGCAACATAGTCACCAAAGCCAATGGTTGTTGTTGTAACATATGAATAATAAACGGCCAGTGAATATGTCCAACCCTCGAAATATGTAAAGACCCAAGCAGGCAATAGCAGGAATAAAGTAATACCTATAAAAAGAGAATATTTCCATCAAATTTCAAATATTTTATCCTAAGTCATAGAAGCGAACCTGGTACTAAGGCAAATGCTATCGTTGTTACCAATCCAATTTGTGGAGGAACATAACGGATGTCTCTTGAGAGCTTGTACTTTTTATAGCGCCGATAAATGGCTTCAAACTGTTGAGTAGATTGAGATTTAGTGGGAAAAGGAAAAATTTTTTAAAGCAAATTTTATGCTCATGAAAAATGTGTTACCGTCTTTCCGAAATATTCTCCTAGTCCAGCGAACAGTATTCCATTAACCGGTATACCAATTACTGAATAGGCTATCATTATCCATCGTCCCAGTGGAGTTGATGGCGAAATGTTGCCATAGCCGACTATGAATTATAAATAAATATTTACATATCGCACCCGGTCCACTAAAGTGGCACAACTCAAAATTTACCATTTTTCAGAAAACGCGAAAAAAAAAATTCGTCGCAGTGTCGATCAAAGCAGGAAAAAAGACATTACGGCTTTTTTTCGGCCTTTTATAATGAGAAAAATGGAATGGAATTTTTCCTGTAGGTAGACGGATGACTTGGGAACAAGATTCATAGCATAACTCGAATTTCAGAAATTTTGAGTTGTGTCAGTTTAGTTGTAAGGGTGCGATATGTATGTTTTGACTTCGCGAAAGAGTGGAAGAAACTCATACCCGTCGAACAGACCGTAAAGGCGAAAAAGAACGAATGATAAAATGTCCAGGTATAGGGTAGGTCTTCTTCTGCTTCCGTTGGATCGGTAACCGGTTCTCCGCAGTAATCGTTTAAACGTCCTAGAATTTCATCTTTTGTCGTTGTGTTCTTGTCGGAGAGCTGATCGTGTAAATATTCTAAAAATGTATTTAATCAAATGTAGGAAATTAAAGATTTTTAAGTATTTTTTAAGACAATCAGTCTTTAATTAGAACGTGCTAAGCACTCTGAACTTGACGAATGGAGAATCTGACAATATCTCAGTAAGCGTGTCAATATTAAAAAATTGAATCCGTTCGGGAGCTTGAATTAAAGTCCCTGAAAAGAGGGGCTGAATAGGGCAATGCCCAGCTACTTGTGACACAGTCTTATTAGTTTTATTTAATTAAGTTTACTTTATTTAGCTTAAATTATTTTATTATATTATATTATTGAACGTTTAGTATTTTGAGACATTCCCAAGGAGCTTGTGAGAAGACATAAACATTTTTATTCAAATATTTCAAAATCATCTCATTTATCTCATCCCGGACAGCAAACTCTAGCCTGGCGCTAGCTCGCGCCTAGCTGGATTTGCCCAACTAGATAAATCTAGTCTGGCTAGATTTGTAATCGGGAAAGTCCGAGTTCTAACCCTGCCGGAGGCCAAAGAATTTGTTGAAAAATGAAGAATAAAACAGGCAAGTTTTAGCGAAGAATTGCAGAGAAACTAAAAGTTGGACGCGAACCAATAAAACAAGTTACTTTCGTCGGGCCTTCCAAAACGTCACGCACAAGCTCTTTCAAGAAATTCCTCTAGAGTCTGTTTTTTAATTTTTGTAAGCATAAAAAGATTGGTAAAATCTTTTATTTCTCAGTTTTTTAAATAATGTAAATGTTAAATTATCTACTTTTCCAACAAAAAAATCCCCTCGCTGGAGCAGGGATAGAACCCGCCGACAAGAATTTACTTGCCGAGCGCTAAGTAGAAATTAAAAGCCGGGCGCTAGATAAATATTACTAGCCGGGCGCTATCTAGCCGAAGCATTAACAAACTAGGAAGGCGCTAGCTAGACTTTACTATTTAGGCCCAAGATATAAACTAGCTAGGGCCTAGCTAGTGCCTAGCTAGCGCCGAGATAGAATTTCCAGCCGGGTTGTTTTAACAAATGTGACCAATCTCTTGATTATTTCAATGGATTCGCTTGTTGGAAGGAATTTTTCAAGGGTAATAAGTAGAGAGGTAGGTGGTGATTGAGTCACATTCAAATGGTTTTAAGTGCATATTACTATGTTGTTTCTTTTCAAAAAATATCTCATGGAAATATCGATTTTGTTGTTGGCAAACCCTTGTAAATCTCACTCCTGTCCTCCATAACCCGTTAATATTATGTGTGATTGAATTGTGGCTGGATAAATCTCAAAGACATAAATCTAAATCTCTGCAACTCGTCAGCTTTTTTTTTTTCTTGAATAAAAAACAAAAACAAAAATAGACAATGCCGCCACAATATTAATTAAATAATTAAAAAAATTGAGCTAATGTCGAGTGTAGAATTTAAATGAAAAGATTTTGGTCGTTTCTTTTGTTGTGCGACAAATTGCGGCAATCCAATTGAAAAATTTCCCCTTCCGACTGCTCTACGTCTCCATGTGGGTGGAGGCTTCTTCAATTGTACAGTATTTAATCAAGCATGAAAGCATTCCATTTGAATCGTTAAAATTCTATTATTATTATAATCCGCTATTCGTATGGTCACTCTACATATTCATGTAACGGTAATTTCTCGACTCGTTGTATGTGGCTTTGAAAAGTTTATTCGCTTATTGCTTAAGTGTTGCGCGAAACTATTTTGCTTCCCTGTCGAATTTAACCCAACGGAAATTTAAGTGCAATTTGTGGGCTTTATCAATGAGACGAATCTTGCGATGCAAATATGCCTGTCTGGAAGATTAAATGCACTTGATGTGATCTGCCAGATAGGTCGACAATTAGACGTTTTATTTGATTTTATATATACATATTTCGTTAGGTAAGTCTGCGATGAAAATTACACGGAAGATGGATTTAGATTTGGTTTGTTCATTGAGGATTAATTGGAAAATAGCTTAGTGTCTTTGAGAAAAGTTTTTTAAATATGTATTTGTAGTCCTATTGAGAAAAATTGCAACAAAGTTTTGTTTAGAAACTGATAGAGAATGAAAAGTTTACCAAATGGTTGAGCCAAAGTTCAGAAAGATAAGGTGTTGCTAATCGTTGACATGGTATATTAAATGACAAAAGTGTACATTTATTTTTATTTCATTACAGGGATGAGTTTAAAGTGCTGTGAAGTCTTTTGAGAATCCCTTAACAAACTGTCAATTGAATGATTGAATCGATGGTCGGCAAATCGATGAATCAATGATTCAATGGTTCAATGGTTCAATGATTCAATGATTCAAAATGATCAATGATTCAATGATTCAATGATTCAATGAATCAATGATTCAATGTTCAATGATTCAATGATTCAATGATTCAATGATTCAATGAATTCAATCAATCAATCAATGAATCAATCAATCAATCAATCAATGAATCAATCAATCAATCAATCAATCAATCAATCAATCAATCAATCAATCAATCAATCAATCAATCAATCAATCAATCAATCATCAATCATCAATCAATATAATCAATAAATCAATACATAAATCGACCAATTGATCAATAAATAAATCAACCAATCGATCATAAATCAATCAACCAGTTCAATCAATCAATCAATCAATCAATCAATCAACATCAATCAATCAATCAATCAATCAATCAATCAACCAGTCAATCAGTCTGTCGATCAATCAATCAGTCTATCAGTCAGTCAATAAGTCAGTCAATTAGTCAAACAATCAATCATTCAAACAATCAAAAAGTAATGATCTATCTGGCGAAGGGCTCTGTGAATAGGCATCATTATAATTTTACAACAAACGCTTTTTTGAAATTTAAGCCCTTTCATACAAAGGATATTATTCGATTAGGAGCCTAAAGTTATCTTTAAATTGAAGCTGCTTATATCGACGCCTGAAAAACATTGCTTCATTGTCGATGATATCCATAAAACGAATCATTAATGCACGTGATCCTACTTGCTGCGGTAATTTATGTAATTCCCAGAGCAACTATTTACATTTTTCGGTAACTTAACAATTAATCAAACGCTTTGAAAGTGTAAAAGTGTCAATAATCGCCAAAGCAAAGAAATAAATAAAAAAGTCACACTTATTCCACGGCATCAGTTAACAACTTAACAACGTTACTCATACGACGGTCGCAACGGTGAAAAATCGCTCTACAGTCGAAGAATAAACGTAATCTCAAAAGCCCATACATTTCATTCGATGCAGCTCAAAAGCTCCGGTTTACTCATATTTAGTATTCCAATCGTGCGTGTAGTTGCCCCCTCCCCATCATCGTGCAATTGAATTCGACTATAAATAAGGCCCAACAAGACATACAAAAAAGAAAAAAAAAAAATAGGAACAGAAAGAGTACAAAAAAAAAAAAATAACAAGAAATCGAAAAAAATGAATGCATAATTATTCTTTTTTTCATATTTCAATATTACAATTAAAGTTTCAGCGCAGTTTTCGAATCTTTTTAATCGAGTGAGTGAGAGAGAGAGAGAGAGGGAGATAGACACGAAAATGGAGTTGTGTTTGTACTGTCGGACTGACTGTGCGGTATTATTTAACGCCCGCTAAGCGGCTTGCAATACAATAAAATGTGCTAATTTAACAAGTAAACAGACTTTACGAGTCGGAAATGCTCTAATTAAACGGCGAGCGTTTTCGAAAGTAACGAATTCAGTGTTGAAGCACGTACTTGAACTATAAATGACATGTGCAACCTGGTCACCTTAAACCTTCTTGCTATTGATTTCATTCGATTTCAAAATGATTTAAACAAAAAAAAAAAAAAACACACACACACACACAGAAAAATGGCCCCCCAAATGTCAGTTTTTCAATTGACCAAATCCGAAACATTGACAACGAACTTGAAAATTGCATAAATGATACGAAAAAAAAAACAAAAAAAAAAAAACTAAAACCAATAAAATAAATAAAACTGAAAAATAAAAGAAAAAATTTCTAAATCCAAAGAGAAGTTCATTTTCCAATTCAATTGACCCCACCGTGACGTACATATGGCGGATACTATGGCGCTCTCGCAATGCTGTATGCATTCAATTGATGCCCTGTTGTGACATATGTATAAGCGACATGGTGTCGGCTGCCTCATCCATGATCGTTGATACTTACTTGTTTTTGTGATCTTGATTTAATTGGATTTCCGCATGAGCAGAGCGCTCCAGTGTTCTAGACCGCTCAATCAAAAGACAATCAATTTGTTTGCTTCATAGAAACACCTTTCAATTGAAGCATTAAGTTGGCTGCACAAAAATTTTGACTTATCACGCCAAACGACTTGCGCCGCGCCGCGCCGCGTCTCGACTAGAATCGACTCGACTTCGACTCATTATGGGCTCGCTTGGCTTTCAGTTGCTCGCAAATATTCGATATGCGAACGATGTACATACTATGGCGTCACAAGGTATCGTGTGCGTACACTTCTGTTAGCATGGAATTTTATGATCACAAATTAGTTAAATTTAATTCGGACGTGCTAGGACTACTAAATCTTTATTTGTTAGCCTCGCGCTTTCCGCAATAAATGCAAAAACATAACAAACAAAACAAAAAAAAAAAAAAAAATAAAAGAAAATAAAAAATCCAGCGTGAACGCGTCTTGAGTCAATGCCGCTAAACTGTGGGAATGAGCATTTGAATGACTTACATCATTATTCTTATCCAACTGAGGTCCGTCCAAGTGTTAGTATCGTCCAAAATCACTCGAGATGGGCCTTAAAAATTATGTTCACAAATGCTAAGCCTCACGAGGAGATTACAATCAGGCTTCCCCGTCTGGTCAATCGTTTTGCTTCTGTGCAGTCTGTCTTCTAACCAGTGCTGCCAGTACATTGCCATTATTTTACCCACAGAGACACTCAAAAAATGGTTTTTTCTTTTCTTTTTTGTGACTTGAATAAAATCCCAGGAAAAATTTCTTTTAAAAGTTTCAAATATACTTGACACATAACGTCCCTCCATTAGGAATGTACGACTGTTTCCATAAATCTACGGCACTAAGGAATAACTGCTTATGTTTAAACTAAGGGTCGTTGTCTTCAACTCGATTTAAGAACGTCGAAATTTTAAAATTTCGAATATTTTCCTTCAGTCTTCACACAATTTGAACACAATCCTTTCTACATTTGAATGTTTCAAAAATTTTAATATAAAATTTATAAACCTGGTTTAAAGTCTCCTGGAGACTATCATTTGCAAGCTTAAAATTTAAAAAAGTTTAAATTCGGTTGAAGACTATGAGGCTTAGGCCCAAAATTACAGTGTATACTTAAGTTAAGGAAGCATGAAGACTTAAGAACACCTTAAGTGTCAAGTGGTTTAACAGTCAATTTTTATCCAAAACTCACGAAAATTGTTTTCGGCAGGCAACATTTCAAAAAACCTATATTTTTTGTTTATACTTTTTTAAAATTCGTAAAATTAGTGAAATTCCTTCATTAAATTAATTTGAAAACTTATTTAAGGAGCACTTAAAATTTGTACTGTTAAAATGCTTTACAGACTAAAGCTTTACTTAAGTGCTAAGGAGACCTTAAGTATCCACTGTAATTTCGGGCCTTAGTGTTTCGAAAAAAAGCTTTATTATTTTCTTCAAGAGTTTGAAGTAAAATCCAAATTCGGCGATCCACTTTTATTGAAAGTTATTAGTAATAACTTGTTACCTATAAAAGTTTTTTCTATAGTAGATACAAGACTTTTTAAATTTATCCTTAAGCTAAAACTGACAAATATTTAAGGGAAAAGCTTCCGGAAAATACTTAAAAATGTTCCTCAAGTCGCTTGTTCCTCTCAAAGAGGCTTAAGTCGAAAATCCACATTTTAAACTTGAACAGAGAAAAAAATCCTTTTTCCCAAATTGCAAAAATCATGCCCTTAAAATTGGGAAATATCCCTCGAAAACGAAGCACTGCTTTTTACCCCTCTTTTAGATCGGCGTTTTCTTTTTATTTTATTTTTTTTTTTGAAACTGTGAGCTTAAATTACAATCGACTGTGGTTAAATCGAAACTCGAGGGACTCTTAAAATAAAACGATTTATCGAGTTTTTGATTTAACGAGAGTCGAATGTATAAAGAAATTTTGTAGAGAACTCGTGATCACTTTGAATTATAGAGAGGTTCGAATTATCGTAGGTTTGAATTAACGAGAGTCGACTGTCTTCGGACCTACTAAAAATAACACAGCATATCAAAAATCAAATTAAATTAAAATTTTTCCCCCTCTGTGAAGCCGTAAATGACAAGAGTTAAAAGGTATGAAAAAGAAATAAGCATGCTTGAAATAAACGAAAATTATTTAAAGATTTGCCGAATCGCTTTTCATTTTTATACAGTGGCGTAGAGAGCTTCTTGTCACATGCAAGTATCAAGTATCACAGTCCGAAGGCAGAAGAAACGAATTTTTATCAAATTTTCAAGTAAAATTATCCTAGTGAATCGACTTTTATCGATGCCACTGTCTTTATGGTTTGAATTTTTCATATAATCTTGTTGAAATATTTGAAAATTGATGGGAGTGTTACGAGAGGAGAAACTATACTTTACGTTATTGATGTAGGTACATATGTAAATTGAAGCATGCATACATATGTACGTTTTTTTGTTATAACAGATAAAGATATACTCTCAGTTTGAGTATATTAGGACAGCATTTGCCACCGAAATAGATTGAACTCGCTTTGAAAGCCACAAAATATCTTGTTCAAATGGTAAAAATATCAAATGAAAAATTAATTTTCATATGATAAAAATAATTAATTTCATCTAAATATTTGCAGACTAACTTATCGATAGATATATTTGATTGAAAAATGAATATCTTCTATTGAAATGAAAATCTGGCTGGAATCGGTCAAAGCCCCAACTGATCATGCTGATCGAGTTTCCTCATCGTATTTCCGTTCTTTATCACAAGAAGATATTCACTTACCATTTATCTCGAGGCGTGCTTTTAATTTCTCAGCTCGTTTTTGAGTCTCCAAGCCATGCTCAATGTGGTAATAGATGCTTGCTCCGAACATCAAATACGAAATGTAAAAAATGAGCAAAAGTACCCAACGCTTCGGAGACATCATCTCTGCAGCATGACAAACTAATGACACTCAGGCGGCGCGATAGGCTGAATCGATGCTATCAGTTTTAAATAGAAATCAAACATAATCTTACATCGATCATTTTTTATAAAGAAAAAAAAAAAATCTGTATTTTATAAACGTTTAAAAAAAGGTTCAAGTCGCTAAGGAACTTTCCGAAAGTCGGCTCACTTATGGGAGGAAATTTTTATATAAAAAAAAAAATCAAATATATCTCGATAATTCGCTACCGGAAGTGTTTAAGGGGGTCTTCTCATTAAAAACCCGTTTTATGGACCCTTTTTAAAAATATTCTTATTTGAAAACGCAAAGAATAATTGAAAACTTTTTTTATTTATTGTATTACAAAAGGTTCAAAGTAAATAAAAATTTTTTTTTTGCCTCGATTCGTGGGCTGTTCAAAAAGTAATGAGACTTCAAAGTTGGTGGTGAAAAAAAAGGTGCCGTCACGGCGGCCACGATTCCGGGTCTCCGGAGCGTCCGAAATGGGGGAAAAAAACGGGGTTATAATCAGTATAGATGTAATTCTCGGGTGAACCTCAAGCTTAATTTTGTGATTTTTTTTGACAAAATGGTGGCCATTCAAAAAAAAATTTCAATTTCGGGCTTTTTTTTTGTAGTTTAGTGTAAAAAAAAATAGTAAAAAATTTTTTAAAATTATGGTCGAGGTTCACCCGAGAATGGTGACAATTTTGCGTCGATTCCACTTTGTTTCATGAAAATCGGTTCAGTTGAACTGGAGATATCATGGCCGCCAGTTCGAAAAACGTGGTTTCGAGATAAACGCGTTTAAAGTTTGAAGCAACGCAAAAATTACTCGTTTTAGCGCAGATCTTGCTCGACAAAGAAGGCTATATCCTCTAAACTATTTCGAATTTCAAAAAATCCTTTTAGGGGCATATTCACAACTACCCAAGCTATAAATAAATGCAAAAAAAAAAAAAGTCGAAAAAAAAGTTGCTCAATGAGAAGACCCCCTTAAACATACAATTTTATCGGTAAAAATTTTATCAAAATTTTATTTTTACTTGTTTCCATCCTCTGCAGCTTGGGTTTGTTTAAGACCATAAAATTAGCTGCGAATAGATGTTCTGCATTAGCTACAAGGGGATGTTTTACTTTATTGTATATTATTCTTAGCTACTACATATTTGAAGTCTGTCGATTTGATGGCAAATCATAACGATGGAGCAATAAAATGCCTATAAATTCTTGTTTTTTTTTTTTCTCCATTCCTCTGGCAATCCATTATTTACGCAATAAGACGCATTGCCGATTATTGAGGGTTTCGTTATGACATGTTCCTCAAGATAAGCTCCTTCACACGCTAGAGTGTAGACCAACGTAATGGAGAGTTAATCAGTATTGCTCATTAGATTAGCTAATTGCTTGTTAAAATACTGTATCCATTCTTTATCTTTTCGATTTGATGTTGTCTTCCGTTCAATTTGAAAATCAAAAAGAACACAACTTCCATTTCGTAATTTGATGTTTGACGTTATTAGTTTCATTGAATTTTATTACCTTTTTTTTTTTTCAATTAAAAATTTTTATCTCATATTGGCTCAGTTAGGTTTGCTTTATTTTTGCTGCTCGTGCTTTTATAAAATCGCTTTTAGTGTTGTCAAACAAAAGCAAAAAAAAAAAAAAAAATTATAAAGAAAAGGACAGTAAGTAGAGATAGCGCCTCGAGTGTTGAGTGATTCCGAAATGCCTTATCATTCGATCGGTTAATATGATGTTGTATGGGAAATTAATCGTTAAAGATTTTGCTACTCGTTTTTCACTAATTCAAGTGACGTGCCAATAACGTAGCGTAACGGAAACCGTCTTTGCAAAAATAAAAGTCGTTTTGGCGCCTTTAACGGTAATCGCGTTTAAGTTTCAATAATATTATTGAACGACTTTGACGTTTCGATGGGCGATAAGAAAATTCAAAAAAAAAAAAATAAATAATAAATAAATAAAAATTGAAAAGTATTTAAAGAATGTAAAGCAACGATTGTCTGGAAAAAAAATTATTGTAAAATATTACAAACAAAGGAGGTGCTCTTTTCCAGCAATCTTCCAATGGCCGCAAATTAACTTTTCAACTTATGAGCTTATCTTACTTATTTTATTATTTATTAACAGATCCAATGGAATTTTTTTTTTTTTTTTTTTTGTTATTTCGATTTCTTACTTTTATTCATTTATTTCCATAATTTTGAAATGATTATGGAAAAGTTTGAATATTTTATTTGCTGTCAATTTAAGGCCTAACCCACTGGGATTGCCTCAAATAGAGAAATGCGGAATGTCGAAAGTTTCTGTTCAATAAAATTTCTTTGAAGGTTGGGATATAAAAGATTATTTTGAAAAAAAAAAAAAAAAAAAACAGTTTGTACCTCTTTCGATTATTTGATTTCTGGCAACACTGATCGTGACAAAAAGTGTTTTATTTTATTAAAAAGAACGTCAATCATCATGAACGTGCTGTTGGGAGAATTTTTGAAAGTTTTTCTCTAAATCGGGAATTTGTTTTTTCATTTTTAAACATTGACTCTCCTTGCTAAGACAGCAGATTTGGTTCATTCTTATATGGGAGGGGCTCATATTTACTAAAGATAGACTGTTACCAATTCTAGCTGCTCAACTTGTTTACTTTCTTCTCATCTTATTGGCTCCAATGTTACAGATTTTCTGTCCCCATGCCTGGAGATTGTCTTTTTGCCTTTCCATCTTGTGCCCTTGGTACGCTCATAAAAAAAAAGTAAAACCAACAACTTTTATTGGTTGAAGTGTACCCAACAACGTTATATTCCCAATTTAAGAGTAGGACGCCACAACTACTTGTTAAAAATGGAACACAACAAAAGTTTCACTCTTAATTTGAGAATATAAGTTGTTGGGTACACTCTAAGCTGTAAAAGTTGTTGGTTTTTTCCCTTCGCCTATTGTCTTGGACCCACTGACTTGGCCGGATATGCAAATCGGGCATGAATTCAATAATATAAGAGATTTGAAGTCAGCCGAACATCTTTTGGGTGTCTTCAGAGGCGTGTTTTCACGGGCTTGACGGCCCCGCCTTTCCTGAGGCTCGGTGCTAGCCGATTGCCCCAGTCAAATCATGCAGACTGATAAATTAATTTATGAAGCGGGACCCAGCCGCGGGTTTATTGTAGGGAGCGTCACCTTTAACGATTTTTGGGCCCTATCCCGAAGTAATGCCACAGCGTTTCCAGGAAAGGTTTTTTTAGTGGAATCACCACACACCCAGCAATCACGGAGGCTGTCCGTCAGTCCGAAAGGATTTTTCCCCAATCTTTGCAACCGCAAGAGATTTTGGTCGATTTATTTAAAAAAATTCTGCTACATGTTCTTTAGCTCCCAAAGGCATTCGTTCGTTTCTAAGCTTGAAAAATTTTAGAGTGAATATTCAAGGGGCTGACTATAACACCCTTATACCCAGTGGCGTGTCCAGAGAAATACTGCTTTGGTAGTGCTTATATTTTCCACAGTGGTATATTGAACAATTATAAGATATTAACCCAAAAAAATTTTTTTGGGGGGGGGGGGGGAGGGGCTAGAGGAAGTTTAGAGAGTTATGGACCAAAAACCAAAAAAATCCGAAAATTTCATAACGTCCGATTTTGATGAAAATTTATATATAGAATAAGTGAAAAATTCTAAGAATTTTAGCACTAAATTTTTTAAAAAAAACTGGTCCTTTCTGGACCAGTTTGGAACTAGACCCTAACTAGACTAGTTGTAATCGGTTTCTTGAAAAAATTTTGACGGCAAAATTCTTAGCATTTCTCGTTTATTCTATATATAAATTTTCATCAAAATCGGACGCCATAAATTTTTCGGATTTTTTTGGTTTTTGGTCCATAACTCTTTAAACTTCCTCTAGCCGCCCCCAAAAATGTTTGGGTTAATGTCTTATAATTGTTCAATATACCACTGTGGAAAATATAAGCACTATCAAAGCAGTATTTCTCTAGACACGCCACTGCTTATACCTTTCAAATTTTCGGATTTACAAGCAAAATAAATGCTCCGATTCATTGTACATTTATTAGAGCTCTTTATGAATTTATTGGATTAATATTTAATGAAAATTTTTTATAGCATTTCAGAGTACTCCCCTTAAAATTAATTTTATTATTCGCTCGATTTCTTTTTTATGTCTTTATAACTTATCTAATAAGTCTGACGCATGATTTTCCGGGCTTCGGAACGTGATTCTCTTAAGTTTCGTAAATATTTGGAGAAATTCGTGATGTCTAATATTGAGAGATTGAATGTTTTTTTTTTTTGCTCTTTTGCTTAAAATAAAACAACAAAAAGAAAAACAATAAAAAATTCACATGATTTTGAAATCAATTTTTGGTAACTTAAATAAAATTAAATTAACATAAAATTTCTCTAAAAAATTATGTAAGCAAATTTAACCTTTTAAAACCTGAACAGTTTCGAGTTCAATGAAAATTAAAAAAAAAAAAAATTTGATTCTGAGTAATTTATGTGCATTAATAATTATTAATTATTTTTATAGAATTTTATTAATTAATGAATTGTAATTGAGTGAATGCTTTCAATCTCTACGATTAATATGAAAATTCAAAATGCTATTGTTTTCGTAATTTTCTTACAGTCATCGAGTAATTCTTTGGTTAAATTTTGAAACCAGAAGACTACGGTGCAGAATCTTTCATCCATAAAATGTTAGATACTTAAGGATTGCTTTGGTCTTAATTATAAAAAAAAAAACTTTAGAAACAAAAAATATATTAAGAACCTAATTATTTGAAATAATTGAATTTTTCAAAATTACTTTAACCTAATTTTTTTCCACATCCATTTTAATGATGTTTTGGTCTTCATCTCTTAGTTCTTTCATCAAGCTTTAATATAAGTATGTATATGCTCTTACCAAAAGAGAAAAATCCTTCTATTTGCTTCAGTCGATTCTGGGGGGAACGATCGTCAGTCGATAAACCTAACAGCACGACCTGCAGAACTAGAATAGGACTGCCGATTTTAATGAAACAAGCTTGACGCTTGAAATTCAGATAAGCCTTTAAGATAAATCGAAATTATTTGAAGGGATGTCATTTTCTCTTTGATAAACAACATGTCATTCGTTGTTCGCAATATTTCTGCATAATTCAATGAATATCTAAATAAATAATCGGTGATTTTACTCTAAATGAAATACGGTTGCGATTCGATTAAGTGCCAATCAATAATTTTAATCAATTTTCTAAAACAAATTCTTCAGGTCCGAGATGGTTGTAGTATTCATTTAAAATTTTTTTGAAATAATTTTGCCATTATACTAAACGATATTGACATTTGTGCGATTGCGGTTCATACTTTTGCCATGTGATCGGTCTTAAAATATTCAACATCGATAAATTATAAATTTTAATATTCGCGTCATAACTTTTGCGTCATCTTTTGCGGAATTGCAGAAAATCGGAATCCCCAATTCGAACTGGTAATGCGAACGTTTACGCAAAAACAAGTAAAGAGAGGCAAAATGAATATGAAAATAATAATAAAAAAATTATAATATAAAAGAAACAAAAAATAAATCCAACTCAATTCAATTTAAATTCAAAACGATTCGTTTAAAAATGAAATTTCTTTTTTTGAAGTGCCAAATATCCGGAAGATTGTCATAAATCAATCATGGCCTTAAGTGATCGTTTATGTTACGGATATGCCAAACAAAATATTTTAAGTGATGCGTTTATCACAATCAAGTGATAAATGTTGTCAACATAATGACATGGGAAGACCCAAAAGCAGCAAAGGAAGTGATAATTCCTTTTTTGCGGAGATTGTGCGATTGACAAGCGAAAAATGACAGTTGAAGATTCTTGCCAGAAAAATGAAAGAACGAGAATTATAGATAAGTTTGATTCCGGTGATAAGTCATTTCATCAATTGTCATTTTAGGCTTGGCTATTGAAAGTGGTATTGATAGCCTTCAACGTGTCACGATGATTTTCTTGTCAATCATTCATGACAATTGATCATCTCGGACCAATGGGAAATGTCTAGAAATCTTTTGGTGAGTGCTACACCTTTCTATCTGAAGCAGTTTAATTCAAAGTTAATATGAACGATGATTTAACATAATTTCTGATAATTTTAAATATTTATTTCTATTGATTAGATCAGACACAAAATGTCTGAACTTGATTTGTGTTTATTTTTGATTGAACAAAAAATATGCTTGATTTTTCGCTTGATATTTCATTTCGAGGCGAACTTTCAACGGGGATTTTCTTTTAACAAAACTTTGTGATTAAAAACTAGTCGAAAACCGCTTCAATACAAAAGATCCTGCTTTAGTTTTCAGAAAATTTTCATAGCTTGGAAGTTTAAAAACTTCGAACTGCTTGTGTGAAATGCCCATTTTATCGCTGAATATATTCCATTTTATGAAATAAAAAATTTAATTATTAAATGCGACTTGAACCTTATTTTTAAATATTTTTTTTTTTTTTTACTAATTCCAATAATTTCGCAGAACGTACTTTATATTAAAACAAAAACAAACAAACAAAAAAAAAAACGTTCGTTTTCTCAAAACCTCGAAAATTTTTTTATGCAATTTCAAAGTAGATCACTTGAGAAACTAAAATACTCTTAAATCACTTTTTAAAAATCACTTTATTTTTTCTTTATTTTTCCATTATTACTGTTCTTCACTAAAGACAATTTCCAATGCAGAGATCGCGCTTTATTCACCGCTCAGAGTCTTTTTCAAAACACGTAGGAATTAAAGTAAAATTTAAAAAAAATAAAAATATTGCAACAAAAAAAAAAAAATTATTGTCGAAAATCGTTTAAAACTGTGCGATCGCCGAGACGTCCATCATATGACTGCCCTGCTTTGAGCTCGATCGACTGATATTAAAATGAACTTTTCATTTCAGCAGTTTTCTTTTTCAACTTAATTCTATTTTTCTTCTTCGTCTTTTTTTTTCTTATTATTTTACATTCTGTGACGAGCTCAGAATTTATTTCATTTCGACAGCGCACAAAAAAAAAAGCAAGAAAGAATGAAAAAAATCACGCTTACCGCACTACACTGGCGAAAAAGTGCGACTATGAAATTATAGCAGTTTCGAATTGAAGCCGGCATTTTTCCCACTTGCAATCATGCCTCACCCACACTACTGCCAGCTGTGAAGAAGATCCGCACATACACAATGAAGCCAATGAAAATGACGCTCCTTGATAACAGGGCATGAAGTAGCGTATCATTCTTTCGCTCTTATCTTTACTCTTGGAGAAATCTCAACAACACTTAAGCACCCTATCGAGTGATAAGTGCGTTCGGTTCTTGGACTCTTTATGGGGGAAAAAAAAAAACAAAAAGAAAAACGGAAAATAAGTCCAGTGTATATTAGATAATTTGTGAATGCATCAATGTTAAACCTTCTCAATAGTGACGAAAGCAACAACAATATACACAACAACAATAACATGAATGGTCTGAGAGGTGATCGTCGACCGACCGCTCGACCGACAGTCGGACAAACCAACATTCAAAACAACCGCGAATGCGATTAGCCGAAGAGATTCACATAGCCGAAACACATCCGACCCGTCGTATGAGTGTTGTCCGTAATGAAGCTGTATAAAGTTACTCATACGCTACCTTATTTGCTTGTATAAGTGCACTCCTACAAATATACTGTCATGCTCGTGCGATTGTAAGCATTACAAACTTCGCGGCACATCGTTAATTGTATTTGCTGAGTAGGCGAGCAAAGTCGTTCGACGTTCGTAACATACCGCAGAGCGAATTCGACATGCTTCAACATGGCATCAATTCGTGCTCGCTATGCCGCGAGTATCTTTACAAATGATGATTATTTTCAATGTATGGATGTTAAGGTAAATTATCCCTCCCAGCAAAGCTATAATGATACCATTCAAAGAGATAATTCAGCGCGGTGCATTTCAGATAGGCCTGAGTGCGAGATTTATGCAGTTGAAGTATTTCAGCGTGGCACTTTTTAAAGGCATCAGATCGGATTGTAGATCAAACAGTTTTTTACACCTACTTAACTTCACCAGTGAAAGGTCTCATGGCAGTAACTTCAACCCAATTTACTCGTCGAGCTCCTCACACAAGTATTTGTCTTCGAAAAAAAAAAAAAAAGCTGCAAGCTCGAATTTTCAGACTGGTGAAATTCATTATCTTGGCTTCGATTATTTTTATTGGATATTTTATTGGATGTTTAACGATAAAACTGTTTGCTGGCCCCTTACTCACGGTTAAGTACGAAAGTTTTTTTTTCCCCAAGTGGCATATATATTTTAAAAACCCACTGTCTTTACATTGTAGGTAAGTCCCAGCAAAAGAAACCGTGTAACAAGCCCTGTAGAAACAAAAAAAAAAAACACATGAAGTACACAGAAGAAAACGCGGGAAATTAATTAATAAGAGGAATTACCTCACTTAATTACGGTACGTAAAAATACTTTTCTTTAAAATTGCCTTCTTTAAAAGTAGCTTTAATCATACTAAATCGAACGTAATCGTATAAGAAGTATTTATTGTATTGTTGTATTGTATTTGCTCAAATGAATGCCAATAAAAATAAACATTGCGGTGCGGGAAAGTAGCCAGAGAGGGGAATTATAAGGTAATGCTCTAACTTAACACAATTAAGTAGGGGAATAATTAATTTGAATGATATTAAGTTAAATCCGCCCACCCCTAATTGTGTTTATGTATATGGATACTCGGCAAGCAGATTTTTCTTGATTTCGCTTTGTTAAAGATTTAAGCCAGTAAGGCTCATATAATCCGATATCGATTACTTTGGTATTGGGGAAAAAAGAATTGAAATAAATGTTATTATTGTTCATATTGCTTATTACTGCTTCTCGAACAGTGGACTAGTTAGGGACAATTTGGACCTCTTTGAACATGTTCGCAAAAGATGGCGATTGCCTAACTTCTTTTTTTTTCAGCGGACCGATCGCCAAACTGCCATTGGATTCTTTCAATTAATTGATTCCAATTAAGAACTTTCTACAAAAATTTCTTTTGCAAATTAAGTATGTGCAGCATATTTTGGCTTTTAGGTACCTAAAAATGTAATTTTTATTACAACATTGGTATCAAAAAATTTTAGACCCTTTCATATCAGTGCCAATTAAAATAGTCCGTATAAACACAGTATTTTAAAGGATTCTATACTGAGCATCAGTGGGGCATATTAAGGTACCTGCACACGAGCGGCAAGTCTGCGGTTACCGCGCGTCGCCGCGAATGTTAAAAATAGCTACTCTTCACACGGAGCGGCGCGTTATAGTTTCAGTATCGATTCAATAATGAAAACAGCAATAAAGGGTTAACGATCCTATTTATAGCGAAACAAAATTTTGTAATAATTATTCAATATTTCATGCAGAAAAGGTTTAATAAAACCCTCGGACACGAAAAAAAATTTTTTACGCTTATTTCATATATTATGATAAATCGAATTAAAATTTTTTTCATCCAAAATGCAAACGTCAACAATCTCGCCGCACTATGCGGAACTTTTGACCTGCAACGTCTCAAAAATCGCGATAATTTTTCATTTATTTACATCACGAATACATGCAACTAATTTTAATACAGTATCTGCAATATATCGCACCTTGAACTTATTGAAATGCATCTCTTCAAGTAAGTCTAATGTTTTTGTTGTAGAATCTAACGATAAATGCAAAATTGGGATTAAGATTCCCGCACCGTCATTAAGGTAAATATGCGACTTTTTCTCGACAATAATTCTAGTTTTGCATAGAGGGTTTTCGGTCGCTTGATTACGAATATGAACTCCAATTTCAAAATTAAGATGGCGAATGCAATTCGCGCACCAATCTTACTAGGTGACATAGTGCGCGCAAGAAACTTTTCGTGCGCGAAAATTGCGCTAGGTTTTTGCATACGCTCATCGCCGTTTTGCGGGCCGCGATCTCGAATATGAAGGCTTCCATTCAATTCTGTAAACTTGAAGATGGCGGATCGCAATATGCGCCGCGACGCGAACTAACAGTTCCATAGTGCGTGCGCTAGAGAAACTCGTGCTGACGGAAATATTTGACGCTAGTCTAACGCTCGCCAGATTAGGCAAATATAAGGAAATCCAGCGTTAGGAGCGCTGCTCTCGTACAATTTTAAGTTAGGTTTGGGCTATGAAAGGATGGTGATTGGTCTGCCATCGCCATACCTGAATCAGTTGATATTTCATTTCATTTTTTATATTTATTTTTTTTAATTCAGGCGCTACCGGATTAAAATTTGGGTAAGCGGCAAATTTTTCCAAAATTTAAGAATAGAAATGAAAACTTGAAATAATACGAATACACACACATGCAGATCAATATAAAAATTCCTCGATTTCCGTGAAATTAGCAATAATCCAAAAAAAAAAAAACAAGTAAAGAAGTTTACATCGGCTCAGCCATTGCACACATACCTTTTCCTCAGCCTGAAATATGTTAAAACATTACCTTAACAAAAAATCCTGCCGTTTTCGTTGTTCTAGCTTGGATATCTATTTATACCTTATCTGTACTTCGATTTAGCTTCTCAAATTCTAGATTATTATTAAGAACAAAATTTTCGCGGATGGTGAGCATGGTCAAGTTTTAACCGTTAGAGGACATTTTGTCTAGCTGCGAAATACTCAATTCAAAAAAATGATATTCAAATTTTTGCGAATTTCGCGAATGATGGTCAGGGTCAAAATTTAACCATAAGTGACGACTTTATTTGGCGGCAAAATACACAATCAGAAGAAGCAAAAAAAAAAAATCATTTTCGTATACAGATGTGAGAATAAGAGAAAGAGTGTTTTTTTTCTAATGTGTAGGATGATGACCATAAATATAGCGATGTCGATATTTTTTTTAGCGAAAGCTTAAGTCTACATAACAGCTATACACACACCAAATTTCAATAAGCTGGGATGTATAGTAAAAAAGCTATTCACGAAAAACGTTAAAAATCGTTATTTTTGAAACTTCTGAACCACTTCCCACGACCCAAGAAGGGATTACGAAAAAAATTTGTATGTATGTAGTTTTTCGGACATTTACTGGGTTCAAGTCCATTCCAAATTTCATGGCTTAGGAGTAAAATACGAAAAACTAAAGTGTGACCGACAGACATGGCTAGATCGACTCCTCTTGTCACCCTGATCAATATGTCTATATCTATCGCGACTCCTTTGGTATGTTACATACTCCGTGCCAAACTTAATATAGTCTTTCTTTCGAAAAAGGTATAAAAACGACGACATTAAAATTTAAAGAATATTATAAGTTTTCATATAGATCAACGGTCTCTAACCTTTCGATTCATTCGTATTGTTATTTAGTAAAAGCATCACTCATATAAGTTATTTCTAACTGAAAATTAAAGAAAACAATTTATTACAGCTCTGGGGACGCTTTGAGGTCCTTGGTTGTCAGTGGCGGATTAACCATATAGGCAACATAGGCAGCTGCCTAGGGCGGCAAATTTTCAGGGCGGCAAATTCCGACCGTTTAAATTAGATAAAATACAAATGCAAAAATTAGGCTGCTGTCTGAGGCGGCAAAATCACAACTGCCTAGGGTGGCAAATTGTCTTAGTCCGCCACTGTTGGTTGTTCTTAAATTACTAAAATTTTTTATTTTTGTATTTTAAGAAATCCAATTTTACTTTTCGGCGCTTGGTTTGATTTCTGCTAGATTTGCCCATATACATATAAGTAAGTAAATATATTCTTCATTAGCATCGAAAGATGAGTCGATTTAGATTTGTTCGTCTATCCGTCTGTGCGACTGCGAATCGATCTCCTGCTAAACGGCTGAAATAATGAATTCAAAATTTGGTACGAAGGTGTCTATGTGTCTAAAGAATGATCCTGAGTTTAAATGGACGTCTACCGCCCATTGCCACACCTAAAAGTTAATTTAATTTGTGTAGAGAAAAATGCTTATAACTCGAGAATCAGTCAACACCCTTTGTTGATATTTTGTGCGCTGGCGTAGAACTAGGGAGGACATATTCCCGAAAAATAGGCATGGTCATTGCATAGGTATAGGGAATCTTTAGCCTCGTCCACCTACTTCCACACCTTTAGTTGTAGATTTTTTCTAACTTACCCACGGAAAGGCTTAACAGAGTTTAATTCAAAGCATTTAATAAAGAAAATCGAAACATCATCATCATCATCTTAGCACTCCCACAACATAAACTACTAATTGCAAATGGCACGCCGATCTCTTGGGGAAGCTGGGCGTATCACAGTCGAAGTTGAACGACTTGAGCTTTCTTACTTGTTTTCAAAATGCGTTTGAAAGAAAGCGTAGAGACGAAACCCATCGATTTGAAACGATTAAAGTTTCAGTTTATTCAGTTACTTAGCACGCTCAGGGTCCGCTAAAAAATGAAATTACTTTTGACGTCTAAAATTTTCTGTCGAGGGGTTTTAAATAATTCATAAAATCTAAAATTAAATAGTTGGAGGGAATCGGTGTTAATTTATAACATAAATTGTCGGTGTCTCACAAAGAATAGAGAGACTGCACAAAAAGTACGAGGAGCAGAAAAAAAAAAACCATAAATAAATGGACAAAATATTACAATTCTAAAGTGAACTAAAAGCTTTGAAAATGATTTGTGATTCAAATTCAGAAAGTCGAGTGTAAGACTTATTGAAGGTCTTTTCCTGCACGCACGTTTGTCGATTCTGGTTTATTTTTTTTCGCTTTGCATTTTAGAAGAAAGACATAAAACGAAATGGGAACGTGTTAAGTTATGCTGCTTTAAAAGCAAGGTTTATGGATGATTGCAAAATCCATTAGACAAGTGTGCTTTTAACCCATTGAGAGACTTGACTCAAGAGAAAAGGAAAAAATTGTCAAAAATTGGAATTCTGGGATCGTGTTCGTGACTAAATCGGAATATATCTAATATTTTTATGCATTTTTCTTTTATATGACCCATCGGCTGTTGTGAAAACTCATCATTGACGGTTTGGGTACGGTTGGTTCATGTGAGTTAATTGTAATCTGTAGTTTTATTTGAACTGTTTAAGTTTTTAATTTGTAATTTTTATTTTGGCTTTGTAGTTCCCCCCCATTTCCACTTTTAATGAAAAACGCAAATTGCTGGCAATCGAACATATTTATTTTTCAGAATTTACCGAGAAGCCGATAAGATCGATTTCGAACTCAGCTACGAGTTCATTCACACAGCCAAAAAGGCACATAAAATCCGACTAAACTATAACAAAGTTAAAAAGATTTCTCTATGGTTTTTAGCCAAGGAGATATCTTCTTCAAAATAAGAAGATTTTCTTTTTAAATATATTTAATAAGATTTCCCAATAGTTTTAAAGAGATTTCTTCTTAAATATTTGTAAGTAGATGACCCTATAAATTTAAAAAGATTTCTTCTTAAATATTTTTATTTAATTAAAAAATCTTTTACATTTATTGGGGGTCCCACCCTCCTTTGTTCCCCCTTCTCTTACTTTTGCTTATTTTTATGGGTATATTATATATTTCTTGTTTATATATTTATTTTCATTTAATATGATATCATATTTATTATATTTTGAACTATTCTGTATGGGATTTGAATCTGGGAATTTTCGATTTCTAGTCATGTGCTCACCCGTGACAGCATGTTCGCCGAACTGAAAGCCAGGGATTTATTCATTTATAAAATTAAAGTCAAACAAAATTTTGTTTTTTAGGAATGAGAATTGTTTTGCATTTTTTCGTTTGAACTTAAATGAGATATTTTCTTCAGTTCTGGTTTAACTCGACATGGCATATTAGTTAGCGAGCTCGGCTAGCAATCTGAATGGCCCGGGTTTGAATCCTGCCGAATCGAAATATTTTTTCTTTGTTTTTAGACAAGAAATTTTATTAATTTTAGTTTTAAGAAAACTACTAAAATTAAGAAGAGTTTTTTAAAAATGTTTTTAAGAACATTTGATACAAGGGGACCTATGAAACTTAGTATAATTCCTCTCAATTTATTTGTAGGCTCTAGAACTATATGTATTTTATATGAAATGTATGAGAAAATAAGATGAAACCTTTTTAAATATTTTTAAGAGGACAACTACTAAAATTAAAAAGAAATCTTTTTAAATATTTTTAAAAAGATATGAACCAAGAGACCTAATGAAATTAAGAAGTTTTCTTCTTAATTTATTATGTAGGCTCGAGAATTATATGTATTTTATATGAAATGTATGAGAAATTAAGAAGAAACCTATTTAAATATTTTTAATAAGATTTTTATATAAAATTTAAACAGATTTCTTTTTAAAAATTACTTCGTTTTCATTCCCTTTCTTACCCCTTGCTCTAAAAATGACTCAAGAAGAAATCTTTTTGATTTTATGAGGTCATATTTTTCTGTGTGTTGTCAGGCAACGTCTTAGCCACTTGGACCACGTCAGCTATGTAATATAGGTCATAGGTTTTACATTTATTATTAAAAGTTGGCTTCTTACCCAACAAAATTTGATATTATTGAAGTTTTCAAAATCTATGCATAAATTGCAAAAATATAGTTCTATAGGTAAAGGAGGGCGGCTTCTGTGGCGTAGTTGGTTGAGATGACAATTTACGAAGCGAGAGCTTCTGGGTTCAACTCCCAGCTGAGGTCGTGGATCTTTGTGTCGTTTTTTTCGGTTTCTGTTTTTCTTTGTGTTCCCATTGTTCGTGAAATCGAAACGCGCCAAAACTTTTAGTTTATATTTCAGTCAAAATTTGGACTATTGCTATGGGACTTTCTTGGATGAGTAGAGTTAACTATAGTGATTGTTTGTATAATATCAGTATAGGCTTTTTGCAGCCCATTCCGTTTTTATGGTGGAAAAAATGGAATTTTGGGTTCAAGGTGCTTTTATTTCTAGAGCTAGTTGGTGCGGGGAATAAAGTTTGAGCTTTTTGAAGGTTAAAACTTTCAAATGATAGTCTTCGGGAGAGTTTAAACCAGTTTAGTTATATGAACATTTATGAAAAGTTTGAATAGCAAAGGTGTTTGATTGAGTTCAACTGGCATAAAGACTAAACGAATATATGTATTCGTATAACTTTTGAAGTTCTTAAACTGAGTTGAAGACTACTACAACCCGATGGGCTTGACGATTTTTTTTTTTTTTTTTTGGCAACACACGTCATAAAAAATTCAAAAATACAAAAAATCAGGGACCTGACTTTTATAAGTATTTTCGAAAAAAGTCTTAAAATAATTATTATTTTGTGACTAAAATAATTCAAATATTTCATAATTATTATAAAAATTTTTATATATTTAGATTTCCATATAAATATTATGAATGAGAAAAAATTTTATCAATTGAAAAATAAGTTTTATTTTTCAAAAATATTTTTTACGTCTTTTCAAATTTTTATAAGGGAAAATTTTTTTTGCTAATTGCCTTAGAAGTTTTATGTTTGAAGAAAAATAGTTTACGTCGTCAGCCAATCGACGGTAATATACGGAAGGACGAATCGACGTCGTACAGACGTAATTATGCCCTATTTAGGTTAGGTCAACGGAATATTCTGACCTAAAATGGGTTATTAAGAAACGTAAAAACCAAAAATTGGAAAGAAAAAGTTATGGAAAGACTTATTGAATTTTTTGAATTTGTAAAAGTTATACAAAGATTTTAAATAATTCTCTTTGAAATAAAGGCAACATTTTTAAAATTTTAAATTTCAATAATTATTATTTCGGGTCCCTGCAAAAAATACAGAAAGTCTTGAAGTTTCTGTATGTTCGCAATGTCGTGTGCCTCAGTCTTGGAGAATTCACTGTAGGTATATTTAGAGAAAAATTTTTGGGTTTAAAATTCAAAGCACAAACAAAAGAAGAATGCTAAATAAATGCATAATGAAGAATAATACGATAAAGTGTTACAATATGACAAATCGTGTTTATTTACTGTTCCGATTATGACTTTCAATTGACGACAACAGCGATTAAGGAACATAATAAAAGCGATCAAGCGGACAAGTTCAATTGAAAGTGATAACGCCACTTCAAAGGCAAAGGTGTCTTTTTGGATTACCGTTGAAAGATTTAAACGAGTCTGGGAGAAGAGAACACAACTTTCTGGCTTGAGTATTTAACAAGGGCTCTTGAGAAGCACCAGATTATTTGAAAAGTAAAGGTCATTAAACAGATATTATTTCAAAAATACACCTTGGAGATTAGCACATCTTGACATTGACAATTAAAAAGGAGTTAAAGTTTATTTCCTATGACTTTCGAAAGCATCGAATATTCTTCGGCCATCGTTCATTTCAAATTAATTTCGTCCATTAAGATGTTAAGTCCAAAAATTTAAATAAGCTTCTAACTGATAAATATAATCGATTAGGGAAAAGCATTTTGATTCAGAGGAATGTGATTATCAATGGGAATGGGAAATAAAAACAATGTGTACAAATAATACTTTTCGGCATTTGTAATTGATTTATGAGCTGCGATAAGCCAAATAAGTCTCTTTGAAGAAGCCATCGAAAGCAGCGAGGCAAACAAATGGCAAGCCATTAAAATTGAGATAGTTTGGTGGTCATTGTGTTGGGATTATATTGTCACAAAATTAAATTAAACAAATTAATAGAAATTTAATTACTATATTATTGAAATAATCGAAAGAACCGTAATTAATGAGTTTCGGCGCTTTTTTCATTTGTTTTACCACGAGATTTCGAGGAAAAGCTACCTGAACTTTTAAAAGATTCTAAATATAAATAAATAATTAGTGAAAATGTCAGGATACGAGAAACTATTTTTGTTTCCCTTGAAGATCTTAGACCGGATTATATGATAAGTTAAAATTGAGTGCGATTGAAACAACATTTTTTTCTTACAAAATTCTTACCTCAAATACATATATCGCATCTCCGCTACAAAGGAGTCACGATATACATACAGGGCGTCCCGAAAACTTATGTAAAAAATTAAACCATCGATAGGTCGAGTCAAGAGAAGCTTTTTAAAAAAAAGAACGCTAAAATTACACATTGAACCTTTGTCAAATCCATTTAATTTTTTTCGAACTTGCCTCTTCCGTCAAAATTCCTTTCAGAAAGAACGGCAAATTCAATATTTCTAACAGAAAAATCTGTGTTACCGTGTTTTAATTACAGCAAAAAAGGGAGCAAAAAAGGGGTATTGGGTTTTTTATCGAAAAATTTGGACGTATAATACCCTTGTTAAAAAAATTCCAAAAAGTTTTTTTTTGTCAATTTTAAATGCAATAGCATCTATTTGCCTTAGAATTAATAAAAATTTGCAAAATTGATGCGTTTTAAGACATTTTGGGGTATTGGGTTTTTTATCAAAAAATTTGGACGTATAATACCCTTTTTAAAAAAATTCCAAAATTTTTTTTTTTTCCAATTTTAAATGCAATAGCATCTATTTGCCTTAGAATTAATAAAAATTTGTAAAATTGATGCGTTTTAAGACATTTTGGGGTATTGGGTTTTTGATCGAAAAATTTGGACGTATAATACCCTTGTTAAAAAATTCCAAAAATGTTTTTTTTTCCAATTTTAAATGCAATAGCATCTGTTTGCATTAGAATTAATAAAAATTTTCAAAATTGATGCGTTTTAAGACATTTTGGGGTATTGGGTTTTTTATCGAAAAATTTGGACGTATAATACCCTTGTTAAAAAAATTCCAAAAATGTTTTTTTTTCCAATTTTAAATGCAATAGCATCTGTTTGCCTTAGAATTAATAAAAATTTGTAAAATTGATGCGTTTTAAGACATTTTGGGGTATTGGGTTTTTGATCGAAAAATTTGGACGTATAATACCCTTGTTAAAAAATTCCAAAAAAATTTTTTTTTCCAATTTTAAATGCAATAGCATCTATTTGCCTTAGAATTAATAAAAATTTGCAAAATTGATGCGTTTTAAGACATTTTGGGGTATTGGGATTTTTTATCGAAAAATTTGGACGTATAATACCCTTGTTAAAAAAATTCCAAAATTTTTTTTTTTCCAATTTTAAATGCAATAGCATCTATTTGCCTTAGAATCAATAAAAATTTGCAAAATTGATGCGTTTTAAGACATTTTGGGGTATTGGGTTTTTTATCGAAAAATTTGGACGTATAATACCCTTGTTAAAAAAATTCCAAAAAATTTTTTTGCCAATTTTAAATGCAATAGCATCTATTTGCCTTAGAATTAATAAAAATTTGCAAAATTGATGCGTTTTAAGACATTTTGGGGTATTGGGTTTTTTATCGAAAAATTTGGACGTATAATACCCTTGTTAAAAAAATTCAAAAAATTTTTTTTTTTGCCAATTTTAAATGCAATAGCATCTATTTGCCTTAGAATTAATAAAAATTTGCAAAATTGATGCGTTTTAAGACATTTTGGGGTATTGGGTTTTTTATCGAAAAAATTTGGACGTATAATACCCTTGTTAAAAAAATTCCAAAAATGTTTTTTTTTCCAATTTTAAATGCAATAGCATCTATTTGCCTTAGAATTAATAAAAATTTGCAAAATTGATGCGTTTTAAGACATTTTGGGGTATTGGGTTTTTTATCGAAAAATTTGGACGTATAATACCCTTGTTAAAAAAATTCAAAAAATTTTTTTTTTTGCCAATTTTAAATGCAATAGCATCTATTTGCCTTAGAATTAATAAAAATTTGCAAAATTGATGCGTTTTAAGACATTTTGGGGTATTGGGTTTTTTATCGAAAAATTTGGACGTATAATACCCTTGTTAAAAAAATTCCAAAAATGTTTTTTTTTCCAATTTTAAATGCAATAGCATCTATTTGCCTTAGAATCAATAAAAATTTGCAAAATTGATGCGTTTTAAGACATTTTGGGGTATTGGGTTTTTTATCGAAAAATTTGGACGTATAATACCCTTGTTAAAAAAATTCCAAAAAATTTATTTTGCCAATTTTAAATGCAATAGCATCTATTTGCCTTAGAATTAATAAAAATTTGCAAAATTGATGCGTTTTAAGACATTTTGGGGTATTGGGTTTTTTATCGAAAAATTTGGACGTATAATACCCTTGTTAAAAAAATTCCAAAAATGTTTTTTTTTCCAATTTTAAATGCAATAGCATCTATTTGCCTTAGAATTAATAAAAATTTGCAAAATTGATGCGTTTTAAGACATTTTGGGGTATTGGGTTTTTTATCGAAAAATTTGGACGTATAATACCCTTGTTAAAAAAATTCCAAAAATGTTTTTTTTTCCAATTTTAAATGCAATAGCATCTATTTGCCTTAGAATTAATAAAAATTTGCAAAATTGATGCGTTTTAAGACATTTTGGGGTATTGGGTTTTTTATCGAAAAATTTGGACGTATAATACCCTTGTTAAAAAAATTCCAAAAATTTTTTTTTTCCAATTTTAAATGCAATAGCATCTATTTGCCTTAGAATTAATAAAAATTTGCAAAATTGATGCGTTTTAAGACATTTTGGGGTATTGGGTTTTTTATCGAAAAATTTGGACGTATAATACCCTTGTTAAAAAAATTCCAAAAATTTTTTTTTTTCCAATTTTAAATGCAATAGCATCTATTTGCCTTAGAATTAATAAAAATTTGCAAAATTGATGCGTTTTAAGACATTTTGGGGTATTGGGTTTTTTTATCGAAAAATTTGGACGTATAATACCCTTGTTAAAAAAATTCCAAAAATGTTTTTTTTCCAATTTTAAATGCAATAGCATCTATTTGCCTTAGAATTTATAAAAATTTGCAAAATTGATGCGTTTTAAGACATTTTGGGGTATTGGGTTTTTTATCGAAAAATTTGGACGTATAATAAATACCCTTGTTAAAAAAATTCCAAAAATTTTTTTTTTCCCAATTTTAAATGCAATAGCATCTATTTGCCTTAGAATTAATAAAAATTTGCAAAATTGATGCGTTTTAAGACATTTTGGGGTATTGGGTTTTTTATCGAAAAATTTGGACGTATAATACCCTTGTTAAAAAAATTCCAAAATTTTTTTTTTCCAATTTTAAATGCAATAGCATCTATTTGCCTTAGAATTAATAAAAATTTGCAAAATTGATGCGTTTTAAGACATTTTGGGGTATTGGGTTTTTTATCGAAAAATTTGGACGTATAATACCCTTGTTAAAAAAATTCCAAAATTTTTTTTTTTCCAATTTTAAATGCAATAGCATCTATTTGCCTTAGAATTAATAAAAATTTGCAAAATTGATGCGTTTTAAGACATTTTGGGGTATTGGGTTTTTTATCGAAAAATTTGGACGTATAATACCCTTGTTAAAAAAATTCCAAAAATTTTTTTTTTTCCAATTTTAAATGCAATAGCATCTATTTGCCTTAGAATTAATAAAAATTTGCAAAATTGATGCGTTTTAAGACATTTTGGGGTATTGGGTTTTTTATCGAAAAATTTGGACGTATAATACCCTTGTTAAAAAAATTCCAAAATTTTTTTTTTCCAATTTTAAATGCAATAGCATCTATTTGCCTTAGAATTAATAAAAATTTGCAAAATTGATGCGTTTTAAGACATTTTGGGGTATTGGGTTTTTTATCGAAAAATTTGGACGTATAATACCCTTGTTAAAAAAATTCCAAAAATTTTTTTTTTTCCAATTTTAAATGCAATAGCATCTATTTGCCTTAGAATTAATAAAAATTTGCAAAATTGATGCGTTTTAAGACATTTTGGGGTATTGGGTTTTTTATCGAAAAATTTGGACGTATAATACCCTTGTTAAAAAAATTCAAAAAATTTTTTTTTTCCAATTTTAAATGCAATAGCATCTATTTGCCTTAGAATTAATAAAAATTTGCAAAATTGATGCGTTTTAAGACATTTTGGGGTATTGGGTTTTTTATCGAAAAATTTGGACGTATAATACCCTTGTTAAAAAAATTCCAAAAATTTTTTTTTTTCCAATTTTAAATGCAATAGCATCTATTTGCCTTAGAATTAATAAAAATTTGCAAAATTGATGCGTTTTAAGACATTTTGGGGTATTGGGTTTTTTATCGAAAAATTTGGACGTATAATACCCTTGTTAAAAAAATTCCAAAAATTTTTTTTTTCCAATTTTAAATGCAATAGCATCTATTTGCCTTAGAATTAATAAAAATTTGCAAAATTGATGCGTTTTAAGACATTTTGGGGTATTGGGTTTTTTATCGAAAAATTTGGACGTATAATACCCTTGTTAAAAAAATTCCAAAAATTTTTTTTTTTCCAATTTTAAATGCAATAGCATCTATTTGCCTTAGAATTAATAAAAATTTGCAAAATTGATGCGTTTTAAGACATTTTGGGGTATTGGGTTTTTTATCGAAAAATTTGGACGTATAATACCCTTGTTAAAAAAATTCCAAAAAATTTTTTTTTTCCAATTTTAAATGCAATAGCATCTATTTGCCTTAGAATTAATAAAAATTTGCAAAATTGATGCGTTTTAAGACATTTTGGGGTATTGGGTTTTTTATCGAAAAATTTGGACGTATAATACCCTTGTTAAAAAAATTCCAAAAATTTTTTTTTCCAATTTTAAATGCAATAGCATCTATTTGCCTTAGAATTAATAAAAATTTGCAAAATTGATGCGTTTTAAGACATTTTGGGGTATTGGGTTTTTTATCGAAAAATTTGGACGTATAATACCCTTGTTAAAAAAATTCCAAAAATTTTTTTTTTCCAATTTTAAATGCAATAGCATCTATTTGCCTTAGAATTAATAAAAATTTGCAAAATTGATGCGTTTTAAGACATTTTGGGGTATTGGGTTTTTTATCGAAAAATTTGGACGTATAATACCCTTGTTAAAAAAATTCCAAAAAATTTTTTTTTTTCCAATTTTAAATGCAATAGCATCTATTTGCCTTAGAATTAATAAAAATTTGCAAAATTGATGCGTTTTAAGACATTTTGGGGTATTGGGTTTTTTATCGAAAAATTTGGACGTATAATACCCTTGTTAAAAAAATTCCAAAATTTTTTTTTTCCAATTTTAAATGCAATAGCATCTATTTGCCTTAGAATTAATAAAAATTTGCAAAATTGATGCGTTTTAAGACATTTTGGGGTATTGGGTTTTTTATCGAAAAATTTGGACGTATAATACCCTTTTAAAAAAATTCCAAAATTTTTTTTTTTCCAATTTTAAATGCAATTCTATTTGCCTTAGAATTAATAAAAATTTGCAAAATTGATGCGTTTTAAGACATTTTGGGGTATTGGGTTTTTTATCGAAAAATTTGGACGTATAATACCCTTGTTAAAAAAATTCCAAAAATTTTTTTTTTTCCAATTTTAAATGCAATAGCATCTATTTGCCTTAGAATTAATAAAAATTTGCAAAATTGATGCGTTTTAAGACATTTTGGGGTATTGGGTTTTTTATCGAAAAATTTGGACGTATAATACCCTTGTTAAAAAAATTCCAAAAATTTTTTTTTTTCCAATTTTAAATGCAATAGCATCTATTTGCCTTAGAATTAATAAAAATTTGCAAAATTGATGCGTTTTAAGACATTTTGGGGTATTGGGTTTTTTATCGAAAAATTTGGACGTATAATACCCTTGTTAAAAAAATTCCAAAAATTTTTTTTTTTCCAATTTTAAATGCAATAGCATCTATTTGCCTTAGAATTAATAAAAATTTGCAAAATTGATGCGTTTTAAGACATTTTGGGGTTTGGGTTTTTTTATCGAAAAATTTGGACGTATAATACCCTTGTTAAAAAAATTCCAAAAATTTTTTTTTTCCAATTTTAAATGCAATAGCATCTATTTGCCTTAGAATTAATAAAAATTTGCAAAATTGATGCGTTTTAAGACATTTTGGGGTATTGGGTTTTTTTATCGAAAAATTTGGACTATAATACCCTTGTTAAAAAAATTCCAAAAAATTTTTTTTTTGCCAATTTTAAATGCAATAGCATCTATTTGCCTTAGAATTAATAAAAATTTGCAAAATTGATGCGTTTTAAGACATTTTGGGGTATTGGGTTTTTTATCGAAAAATTTGGACGTATAATACCCTTTTAAAAAAATTCCAAAAATTTTTTTTTTCCAATTTTAAATGCAATAGCATCTATTTGCCTTAGAATTAATAAAAATTTGCAAAATTGATGCGTTTTAAGACATTTTGGGGTATTGGGTTTTTTATCGAAAAATTTGGACGTATAATACCCTTGTTAAAAAAATTCCAAAAATTTTTTTTTTTGCCAATTTTAAATGCAATAGCATCTATTTGCCTTAGAATTAATAAAAATTTGCAAAATTGATGCGTTTTAAGACATTTTGGGGTATTGGGTTTTTTATCGAAAAATTTGGACGTATAATACCCTTGTTAAAAAAATTCCAAAAATTTTTTTTTGCCAATTTTAAATGCAATATTAATTTGCCTTAGAATTAATAAAAATTTGCAAAATTGATGCGTTTTAAGACATTTTGGGGTATTGGGTTTTTTATCGAAAAATTTGGACGTATAATACCCTTGTTAAAAAAATTCCAAAAAATTTTTTTTTCCAATTTTAAATGCAATAGCATCTATTTGCCTTAGAATTAATAAAAATTTGCAAAATTGATGCGTTTTAAGACATTTTGGGGTATTGGGTTTTTTTATCGAAAAATTTGGACTAATAATACCCTTGTTAAAAAAATTCCAAAAATTTTTTTTTTGCCAATTTTAAATGCAATAGCATCTATTTGCCTTAGAATTAATAAAAATTTGCAAAATTGATGCGTTTTAAGACATTTTGGGGTATTGGGTTTTTTATCGAAAAATTTGGACGTATAATACCCTTCTTAAAAAAATTCCAAAAATGTTTTTTTTTCCAATTTTAAATGCAATAGCATCTATTTGCCTTAGAATTAATAAAAATTTGCAAAATTGATGCGTTTTAAGACATTTTGGGGTATTGGGTTTTTTATCGAAAAATTTGGACGTATAATACCCTTGTTAAAAATTAAAAAATTTTTTTTACTAGGCATAAAGTTCCTTTATTCCAATGCTGAGATATAGGAAACAAGCGCTCAGACATGTCGAGCGTATAAAAGTTCCTATATTTCCTTTTAAATAAAAATTTTATCTAAGTTTAATCCTTTTATTTAAGGTTTTGAAATCCTTAGGTCTAAACAGAATTACTTATCCTAAACTTGAAATTGTAATGCTTCCGACGTTGGCCCGTGGGTGATACGCTCGCAGAAGAAGTCTAAGTCGAGTCTCAGATTGAGTCGAGCTTCCAGTCGTCGAAGCTCCGTTTATATAGATCAATATTGCTGATCTTGCAATATTGGAAATTCCACTGTCCGCGATCGTCGTGGATTCTTCGGAACACATTGCATAATTTGACCGCGACCTTCACCCGCAATTGTACCAACATTGCCATATTGTTGTTGTTGCTAACATGAAGTTATTCCGAGGTTCCTATTGCTTCTTTTGTAGTTGTTATTGTTGTTGCCAGCGATCGGATTGCAATTGGCATTCGCTGTGCCAGTGCTGAGATTAGACAATCGTGCATATACGGTGCCTGTATTGTTGTTGCTAGCTGTCGCCCTGCAAATGCATGCGCCGGGTTTGTGCTTAATGCTTTGTAATTACCAGCGATCGGGTTGTGCATATGCTTATGCTCGTGCTGGTTTTGTTGTTGTAGTTGCCAAACTGTCTCTGTCAGCTTTTCGCTAGCCGCTGCTTTTCAGTAGCATGGAATCACCTTGAAGTAGAAATTCATGAATGCAGGTCACTGCCTTTTGTTTGCCGTTTAAGGTGACCACATGTGAGTTTGGGAGAGACTCACAAATCCCTCCCCCTTTGAAGAAAATCGCTCCATAGCGATGATCGAAAACCTCCGCATAAGATGCGTTTTGACATTTGGCTGCTGTGGTTTTAAATTAACATTCAGTTGAAGTATCCCTACTTGGAAATGAAGTGTTTTGCTGCGATGTTTACTCTAATTTTCTTGCGCTGAAACGAACTGCTGATGTTGTTATCACATGGTTTTTTTGACGAAAAAATGCAGGCAGATTGTTCAGACTTTTAATTGAAAAG